>JALXJV020000023.1:2103107-2219178 GCA_024633595.2 Lepomis macrochirus | reverse complement strand
TGCTGGTGACTTCAGCTGTCTGAACCACAACTGGTATCCAAAGTCATTTCGATGATACCTATTAAGGAGGCTGCAGGCTGCTGAAAAAAATCAAGCTGATGTTTATAGTTAATGCAAATTTACTAACCCTGGTTCTTGTGATGGGCTTTCCGCCGCTGGGAACTCCTTGAGTCCCTCTGATACACCAGAAGTTCTCCGCAACTGCGATAAAGACCGGACTCCTGGTAGCAACTGTGCTGGAATCTTTCATGAGTTCTGGTACAGCAGGGATTGTCCTGCGAAGGCAAACCCCAGCAGGTTTTATGGATTAGAGAGCTGACAAAACTCTCTATGCTGAAGTGATGCGCGGTGAGTGCTGGATGGCTTTGGAAGGGGTGTTGACAGAGGGCCAAGCTAAGCATGAGAAGATCTAGTCCTGTCCTGTAGTTCTCGGACTTGCTTTGCCAGGCTCTCGGCAGCTGATCTCTCTCCCTCACGGTTTCTTTCTCTTACTCTCATTAAGCATGTAATCTCACAGCGGGCCTTATTTGCACCCTGGAAGCTGAGCTGCTGCAAATCCACAGCAGCAGGAACACCAACTCAGATTTGTCCTTTTTATTTGCATCTGGCAATGTCCAAAGCAGTCGTGGAAGAGGGCTGAACCGTGATTAGTAGGAGGCTGCTGGAATCAGCAGGTGGAGTCAGGTGGAACTTCAGTAATGACCAATCACATGAGGCTCCTCTCATCAGCTGAAAAGCAGCACAGACCAGATGGACCAGGAGGAGTCAGGCCCAGGTGTATATGAGAAGCCAAAGGCGAAACATCCCAAATATTAATATCGGTCAGCAGCAACACATCAGGGACTGGAGGCCAGTTTGCAGAAATGGAAGTAAAATGTTCCTGCACCACCTGAGCTGCTCCAACGAAAGCCTGGCTGCACCACTCCTTCCACCAGTGGGGCTCACAAACATGGTTGCGGGCTGCTGCTGGTTGTACCAGCAAGGAAAGTAGAGACCAGAATCTTTGAAATGGAAACGAATATTTAGAGTCTGATAGTGTAGAAAATCGCTTTCGCATTAACTGCCAACACAATGAACGAAAGGAGGAAAAAAAGGAAGAAAATGGCATCAGCCAAATGCTTTTGTTTTGCAGTTCAGTTAAACCAGTTGATGAAACAGCAGTGAGAAGGTAGAAACCCCCAGGACGTCAGTAAGCTTGTAGAAATGTTTCCATCTCTCAAATCAAAAGAGTTTGATTATTATTATTGTGACCGAGCAGCTGCAAACTTTGGCTGGAAAGTCTTCGAGATCAAGCAGCTGTTGGTGTGAAAATGAGTCTCTGCTGGTTGCATGACGCAGCACAGTCTGCTGGCTGCAACTAAACACATGGCACAGGGTCAACTAACTGGGTTTCAAGCCACAACGTTTGGTAGGTTGAAACCTAATGGCGAATCATTATCTGGCAATACGCTGACAATAAATGAGAAACGACATGAAGATGATCTCCTTCTTCACTGTGTCTCCACAGGCCTGGAGGGATGTTCCAGAGTGAAACATCAAGCAGCTGGCGAGAACAAAACACATCCTCTGTCTGAACAAGTTGCCTGTCTGCAGTCACTGATATCTCTCATCTCACACTTCCACACAGAAACAGCCCTGAACAGATTCCCACAGCCTTTTCTTTCCATCACTTCTGACCGAAACTGCTGGGCTTCGAGGCGCGGTGAAAATGCAGAAATTAACTTACATTTGTATAAAACTGTCCACAGTGCATGACTGTTTAGTTTTAGGTGAAAATACTGCATCTTGAAAAGGATTAAACTGGGTAGCCATCATTTGCATTGTGCTGGAAGAGAACTGGAGGGCGATAAGCAAAGTTCCATTTGAACACGTATTTATCTCCCATCTTGGCCGACTCGCCGTACTGAGACCTACAAACCTCACGCGTTCTGGCAGCTCTGTTGCACGGAACAAAGTTTTCACACATCTTTTATTCTCATTTGCACTCCCTCCGTGAAGTCTCTTTATGTTCCATTGAGTATTAAACAGTGTTACCATTAAACTCCCAGTAAACAGCAATAGCAAATAGTAAATGAAGAGACCAAACAGCAAGGAGATTTATTAACAATACTGATATATCTTTAAACGTTGCTTTACAGTCTTTTGTCTTCACAGTTTCTTGTAACGGGTTATTATTGGCAGCTGGCAGCGAAACATATCACTGTATATACTTATTCAACTCAGCCATCGAGGCAAAGCTTTACGTAGCTCACCAGCGATTGGCTGTGGCGTTCTTAAGCCTCACTAAGCACTCCCGTGAAGGCGCTGGCGGATCGTACCCGTTGGCGGTGATGGCTCGAAGGTATAATTGGTGCTGCAAGAACCAGCACTCGGTGGCAGAACGATAACGTAAAACCGGGCAGGAAACAATACCACCATCAGCGGATACCAAAAGGAGTCTGACTGGCGGGCTGTTGCTCCAAACAACCACCTAACGAATCTGATTGATGTCGGCTCTTGTCCGTCTAAAATTGCACTTTTAAGAGGTTTTCAAAAGCAAACTGCTGTATCTTCCTGCTTCCATAACACCTGTTTGCTCTTTCTGGCGAAAGACACGGACGTCTCGTCCATTCACGCCTGCAGCAGTCCAAAGATGCGAGAGCTACCATTACCGATATGATAGGAAAAAGAACGAAGGAACCACATTACCGCATGTGTTGTGCTCCCCTCACTGGTGTCCTGTTTATTACAGTTAGGTTTGGTGAGTACTCATAACTTTACGCGCGTCTGGGTTGAAACAACCGGACGTTTGATGAACGCCCAGCTCCATGCCAAGAGGATTTTGCGGAATAAGGCTAAGTGCGCGACCCGGTGGCAATTAATAGTTATGCTGTAACCGGCGGTTTATCATGTAGCGTAAATAACCTTAAGGAACAAAACTGGTAGGTGGCGAGCTCGAGATGCTTACCTGATTATTTAGCAAATCCTCAACGTTCGCTGCCGTGCTCTTTGCGGTCGGGTATACAGCCTCCCTGTTTTCTGAGTCACGAACCTTACAGCATACTTTTACTTTTTTATGACAGCGATTGATGTATGAAATGCAGCCCTGGAACTTTCATTCACCAAGTTCATTAGATTTAAAAGATAAAAGTTAGGGTTATGGAAGGCGAAAAGATCTAAAAGGAGCAGTGTAGTATTACGATAGCGAGAGATTGATAGGATGCCGTTGGGAAAAAAGCAGAACTCATCCCAAAACGAGGCGCAGATAGCGAGGGAGATAACGTTGTACGACAGGCTTATAATTTCGATGCCGCCAGCGAAGGTGGACTGCAGAGTGCAGAAGTAGATCTGGCAATATGTTGACTACTTGGGCGCCCATTGTCAATATCAATGAAAACTCAGAAGAAAACAAAGATGGGGCCATCAGGTGGTAGTGTATTTGTTTTAGTCGGGTTTCCAATCAAAACCATTCGTATGGGTTTAGAGGATACATGGATAATATGACCAGTTCATGGCAGATACATTTTACTTGGTATGCACAGTAGTTTGGTCCCTGTAAATTTATTATAGTGAAGAATGGGTTAACCGTTCCTCAATGTTTACAAAATGATGCAACATTTTTCCATACCTTTCACCTTGTTTTAATCGCGTTGCAAGAAATAACGACCAATTAACTCATTTACATCATGCCTTCTTTAGAGATGCATTTTCTGTTGGCAGCTATCAGAGACAACGGTCAGACGATACAATGAACAAGCATATTAATTCTGTTCATTCATGAAGATAAAATTTGGGAGGTGGAGTTATTTTACGTTTCAGTTTCATATTAAGGAAGGACGTTCGCTAAAACTCAGGGCCAGTAATGTTGAATCTTTTGACGATACTCTCTTGCTTTCTTCAGTTTTGGCCGGAAGGAAATGTTATTATTGAATTAACCTCTGCAGCGGTAACCGCTGTTCGTAGTGCACTTTCACTGATTCTGGATGTTATTAATGATGAGCTGATGAAACTGTGTTTCTAGTTTCGGTGATTTTAACATCGATATCTTCCAGGCGAGCCGTGCTCCAACAGCCTGATTTTTAAAGGTAATTACCGCCATCCTCGTTTCATGCGCTAGAACCAACCAGGGCGATGCCAACCAAGCGCCCTCGATTGATAATCTTTTTAACGAAATTCTTTGATTATGAATCCAGTTCAGGAATATTGTGCACAGACATCCAGTCCGTCTTCATGGCAAATTTGAACTTAGGAATTGGCTGTGGAGTTCCGGAATGGGCCAGAGCTTCACGGCTCATCGAAGTTTGGTGAAGTGAATATAGATCCGTTGCCAATCCATGATTGCGAGCACGTCACGCGGGATCATGTTTATATCCAACCATAGATGCCGGAGTACCGCTTGCCGAGTTATTTTCCGAAGCATTTAATTCTATATTTCGCGGAGATTGTTTCCGCTGGTTAAATATATAGGAGTAGAGTTAGACAAAAACCAAACCGTGGCTTTCTTTGGGATTATTGAAGTCCTCGGATAAAGAAAAACAAATTCTACGCGAAAATATCTTCCAAAGTCCAGCTCGCTACAATTGCGATACCTTACAAACAATAGCAAATAAGCCGATCTGCTCTACCTACTTCAGGTAGCAGCAAAGAAAAATTACTTCTATTCATACAAACTTAAAGAGTCCGCCAGCAATATAATCTCAAATCGCTGGAGATATGTTACACGAATTCCAGTAACAAAGAAAAAAAGGTTCTGTTAGCATTCGCATACTCCTCTTACCAACGCCTTTGTGCTCTCGCATATGCCGGAAACGCGTAATGGTTAATGAGTTTCGCCAATGTGTTGAGTGAGACATCTTGCTGTCAAAATTAGTTTGTACAGATGTCCAACCTGGACCATGACTGAGTGGCTGTTCTACAATAGGCAAGGCGTTGCGGGTCCTCCTACATCCAGAGAAGTGACAGCGGCATTACCAAACGGCCTGAACGACACTGTGCAGCAGGTCACCGATGAAGTCGCCGCAAAGCTTTTAAAAGTAGCGCAGTTGACGGTGAAGTGAGCCATGTAACTCATGTGCTTATGCTTCTTTAAAAGCGGGTAGTCCTGAGAGAACTGAAGAACTGAAGATTAGGTAAGGTTATGCCCCCTTTGGTCACCGGAATCCGAGCCTTTTGGTAACCACAGGCGCAATGCTCTATTTTACCTTGCTCTGTTTTGGAAAAGCTGGTATATGTAAGGTCATGTTAAAGCTTATCCTGGATGAGTAAACAAGATCCTATATAAGCATCGAAATATGGACTACGGCAAACACTCAGCATATATGGCTTTGTTACGGCTCTCACGGGCCAAGAATTTCGCCACAAGCACTGGATAACAACATGTTTGCAATTGGTATGTTTCAGATTTATCGCTAGCGTCCATGACGGTCACGCATTATGAAATTTGATTTCCAGGCCTTACTGCTAATGGAGCTTTCAGGATGCTTCGCAAGTCACTGGCTTATTGGATTAACTTGTATGGCAGAGAACCAACCTGTGTTTGCCAGTGGCAGTAATTTCCAAGAGAATTGGTTACCTGCTGATGGTTGTACCTCAGGATCTATTCCCGGAGCCGCCCTGTTTCGCCATTTATATATAAATGACCATAGCTTGGTGTGCGGTCATCCGCATTTGCTTCCGTTCGATTTGCAGATGATACTACTGTTGTCATATCGCCATGCTGGGCTTTGCCCAGTTCCTTTGATGAATGAAGCTAATAATGTTCCCATTATATATAGCTAAAGTGGTTTCAAGAATGAACGGCTTTCATTAAATATAGAGAAAATCTAATTTTATAGTTTTTCTAGTGAATAAAATAAAGGGAGTGTTAAAAGAAGATGCTAAATTATTTATTAATAACATTAGAAATCAACCAAGCCATTAGTAACAAAATCTCTTTAGGAGCATTGAAGTAGATGAAAACTTTCATGTGAAAAAAAAAAGCCACATTGGATTATGCGAAGTAAAATCGTGAAGTCACTCTAGCAATCGGCTATTACGAAAAGTTTGTTTCATTTGACAACTTCAATCCTGTCTTGCTCGTTTAGACTCTTATAGCTTCTAAGCTAGCCCTTGCATCTTGCCAACAATGGCTTGGGCTGAGTAATTGTCCTTCACTTCTTCAAAAAATCGCTAACGATCCAAAAAAAAGTTTGTAAGATTGGCAACATGCAATGCAAATCGGTAGTGAACGTCATACTCTAGTCTCTCGTTAAAGAAATTAAATATATTTATCTATTTTCAAGCATACAAACATCTATCGAACATGTATCTTTATGTACAAATATATGGTTCAAAATCGTAGTCTCCTAAAAGGTAAGGTTTAATGGTTATTTTTAGTTAACTCTGATGGTCCAATCCGTATTCCAAGCCGACAAGCAAGAATGTCTCATCTTCCCTATTGTCATACGTCTCTTTGGTCAATTTCTATTAAAATATAGAGGGCCACTTTACGGAGGACTATTCCCTTTTTTATTCAAAACTAGCCTATTCATTGCTGCATTAAGTTTATTTCGAAAAAACTTACTCTGCGTAGATTTATTTAAAATTTTGTATATGTGTTGTTTTAATTGGTGTCGATATTATTAGTAGATGATTGTCATATTTATTATAATAATTTGGTGTGGTGTTGGTTGATAATCCAGAGGAGGTTTTATTCTTTCAGGCATGGTTAGTCTTACCTCCTGCGCATAATCCATATGCATGTGGGCTCCCAATCATCTATCTGTGTCTTTGTGCTGGTAGTAAATTTAAAATAGCTAAAACAAAGCAGGATGTTCTATATTTTACTGAAGGGTACCTTTGTGAGGTAAAAGGGCGGTGGTTGGAGTTCGTTTCCGGCGTGGGAGGCAAAGGACACATCCTGACTACCGATGACTGAGATCTCCTCGTGGTGCCGCGAATGAGGGTTGATGCCATCTGGAAGTAGCTCCGCATCTTCCGGGTAAAGTAGTTTCTGCAGTACAATAGCTGCGGCTTTGACGGCTTTGGAAGTTTACCATCAGAAAGTTGCTGACATTGAACGCATGCGAGAGATTCACCGCTAACATGCGAGATTAGTTGCAGTTCCTGCCGTCAATGTAAATTAAACGTCCGCGGAGGATGTGATGGTCAGGTGGTGTTAAGAAAGCAGCGCACGGATCTGCATTAAAGAATTCGAATGCGTGGTCGCTGCAAGTGTCACCGTGGGGTTCGTCGATCTAAAAGAAGTGCGGAAGTGCATTACCTGTTGTCAGGGAGGTGTTCACAGTTGCAGGTCATCTAAATAGCCCGAGTTTACTTTATAATAGAAGACTGCAGGAACAGGTTAAAAGGGTTCTACCTATGAGGGCCGCGACAAGTCTGGGTAATATTAATTGACGATCTCCTGCGCAGCAAAATCCAACAGAAAGACGATATGCTAGTGCCAGTGACAGCAACTGGGAAAGAAACATGATATGCACCCATGCTTTATGCAACTAATCAATCAACTTCACACACTTGACGTGAGGGTGACACGGCGTGTAACAAGTACGCATGCCGCTTTCATGCTCTCACAATGGTTACTTATCTTTAACCTCATAATTTATTTCCTAAACCTCGCCTCTAAATCTATAAAGGTAGTGTCTTCACCTAACTTGCTGATCTGCTGTTGAGCTGCTATGACCATGCCAGGGCCAAAGCAGTGCAGACAGACTTAAACACTGAGGCAGTCACGCATGACTACTTCACTCCACCTGCTTGAGTCTCATAGAACCGCCATCTCTGAGGACTTCAAACAAACCTTCTCAGCTCTCAGACCAAGTTGAACGGTGTTATAATCACCGACAGAGCACGCCATGAGAAACTTGAAATTTTAAGAGTGAAGGTGACATGCAAGAGCAATGCCTGAAAGCTGCCAAATAAGCCATTACCAAGCTCCAGACAGACCATGCAAAACTAGCAAATAAAGTTCTCGACCTTTGAATCACGGAGCCGGCGTGAACAACATCAGGGTAATTGAGTACCTGAACTGTGGAGGGCTTACAACCAACAGATTTCTTCACCAAGATTCTGAGGAGGTCTCGTGGGATCCTCGATTCACCTGTGGAGTCTAACGGGCGATAGAGCCTCGCGACCGAAACCTCTGCCCAACCAGCTGCCTAAGACCGGTCATCATCCGGCCTCCTCAGGTTCCAGGTAAAGGACAAGATCATCCGGCCATGCCCTAACCATGAGGGGTAGACTGAAATTCCTGGGACCATCCCATCCTTGTGTTTGAGGATTATCCTCCAGAGGTTGTGGAGCAGCGGAATAAGTTCAAAGCGTAATGTCGGTGTTGTATGAGCTGAGGGTTCAAGCCGGCCCTGCTGTATCCGCCAGGCTCTCACATCAAGATGGAGTCGGGAGGTAGAAAAACTTTACCACGGTAGCTTAGGCTGAAGCCTTTATCGTCTCTTTGCCCCGTAACACCTAAAATCTAAGTTTGTCTTAATTAGCATTTGATGTAGAGTTCCTATTTTTCCATTATCTATTGACAGCAGTGAATGGACTTGCCTCTACTCAAGCTGATCACGGGCTGTATAGTCTCCAATTATGACTATTTCCAATGGCCTACTGTCCTCTTTACGGAGGCTTGAACCACGCTTCCAAGCAGGAGTAGAGAAGTGAGATACATTTTCTTTCTTTCCCCTCTTTGGAGTTAGCACTGATGACCATGGCCTTGTACAAATCGCCTCACAGACTACTTAGACTACTTCTTTGTGTGTGTATTGTGTGTATATGCGTGTGTTTGGTTGTTCAATATATTCCCAGGAAACTCTATGATCAATCTGTATTGTTTACATTATGGGTTTTGATGATTTTAATATCGTTGGAGATTGTCAGCACTGCATCGATATGGGTGGCAATATAAGTTGTAATGTTTTTGACCCTGATAACTTAAGAGCAGTCTCCAAGTAAATAGATTAACAATTACTTGACAAAACATTTGTTTCGGTGTCCTCTATCGTCCACCAGACTCTAATCTTGACACCTTTTCTCGTAAATTGGAACAAAGTGAATAAGTTAAAAAAGACTGTATACTTCTGGTGACTATAACATTGATATGTCTAAGGAGGATGGGGCAAAACATGACTTTGTGAACACATTGCACTCCTGATCTTTTTTCCCCACCATTAATAGATTTACTAGAATTACACTCGACATCTAAAACAACCATTGACAACATCATAACTAATATTCAAAATACTAAGTTGGAGATGGGAGTCGTGCAGTCTGACATCAGTGATCATTGTCCCATATATTTTATATTTTGGCTCTGGCAAATCATATCGCCCTTCACTCTCTAAATGAAATCTAAAATTCTCAATGAGAGAACCTTAGAGCACATTACTGTTAATCTACAGGCAAAGTCATGGGACTCTGTCTATGACAGTGGAACTCCGGATGTGGCATATGACCGTCTGATAAAGATTTATCAAGATGCCATCAAGGACACAATCCCTGAGAAGACTGTCAAATGCAGCACTACCCTCCAAAATCCTTGGATTACAAGGGGAATCTTAAGGTCTATCAAACATAAAGGTAGGCTTTATAAATCCTACATAAAAAATCCTTCTAGCTCAAATAAAGAGAAATACATTTCATATAAAAATAACGCAGATCATAAGGAAAAGCAAAAGAAGTCATTATACAGAATTGTTAAAAGCGTCACAGGGGACTGCAGGAGGTCATGGAATGTGCTAAATGAAGTTCTTAATAAATCGACTGCTCTACCTGACCTTGGTGATACCAAAGGTGATCTTGCACATATTTTTAATAATCATTTCACCTCAATAGGCAAAAATCTGTCTAATAAGATAAGTCAACCCCAGGATGTCACTTTTAAGGATTTTCTTTCTGGTAGCTACACTGATTCATTTTTCACGAGACCAACAAACAGTACTAAACTCCTCAAGGTCATTTTGGACTTGAGGAGCTCATACTCTGCTGGTGTGGATGGAATATGTAATATGATCATGAAGGCCATTGCAACGGCATTGTTGAGCCATTGGCTCACTGTATTAATCTTTGTTTACTTACTGTTATCAGTAACTAAAATAACAAATATTGCTAAAATAATCCCAATTTTTAAATCGTGACAGAAATGATATGAGCAGTTACCGGACCCTATCAATTCTACCCACTTTTCTAAAGTAATGGAGAAAGTAGTATACAATAGACTTAGTGGTTATCTTGATAAACTGGATATTCTTGTTAAGCTCTCAGTACGGTTTTAGAAAAAGAGCACAACTTGTAATGGCAATACTCAACCTAATAGAACAAAGTAAGGACTGTATTGAAGAGGGAAAATGTGGTGTTGGTATCTTCCTGGACCTATCAAAAGCTTTTGACACTATTGACATTGATATCTTATTGCATAAATTACAGCACTAAGGCATCAGAGGCCTAGCACTTGAATGGTTCAGAAGTTATCTATATGAGAGGGAACAGTATGTCTATGTTGATGATCATAACTCTTCTTGTAAGACCTTAAATTTTGGGGTCCCCCAGGGCTCCATTTTGGGGCCACTATTATTCATTCTGTATATAAATGACTTTATAAATTCTAAATTGTATTTTTGTAATGTCTTGAAGTGGTATTGTGAATAAACTCAAACATTTGTGTTTTGTGTTTATGATGCCTATAAAACATTTTGTCATGTCAATGCGCTGCACAGTCACTGATCATCATCTTTTTTCATGTATGGGTCATTGTGCACTGTCACTATTAAGATCATGAGTTCATATGGATGAAGGTACACTGCCACTATTCATGGTGTTCATATGGATGAAGATGCGCTGCCACTATTCATGTGTTCATATGGATGAAGATGCAGCTGTCACTATTCATGATGTTGATATGGGTGAAGATGCAGCTGTCACTATTCATGTGTACATATGGGTGAAGATGCGCTGTCACTATTCATGTGTTCATATTGGTGAAGGTACGCTGTCACTATTCATGTGTACATATGGGTGAAGATGCGCTGCCACTATTCATGTGTTCATATGGATGAAGATGCGCTGCCACTATTCATGTGTTCATATGGATGAAGATGCGCTGTCACTATTCATGTGTTGATATGGGTGAAGATGCGCTGTCACTATTCATGTGTACATATGGGTGAAGGTACGCTGTCACTATTCATGTGTACATATGGATGAATGTACGCTGTCACTATTCATGTGTACATATGGATGAATGTACGCTGTCACTATTCATGTGTTGATATGGGTGAAGATGCGCTGCCACTATTCATGTGTTCATATGGATGAAGATGCAGCTGCCACTATTCATGTGTTCATATGGATGAAGGTACGCTGTCACTATTCATGTGTTGATATGGATGAAGGTACGCTGCCACTATTCATGTGTTCATATGGATGAAGGTACGCTGCCACTATTCATGTGTTCA
Organism: Lepomis macrochirus; assembly: GCA_024633595.2. NCBI lineage: Eukaryota > Metazoa > Chordata > Actinopteri > Centrarchiformes > Centrarchidae > Lepomis > Lepomis macrochirus. The sequence continues at coordinate 2,207,746 of JALXJV020000023.1, read as the reverse complement.
TATGGATGAAGGTACGCTGTCACTATTCATGTGTTGATATGGGTGAAGGTACGCTGTCACTATTCATGTGTACATATGGGTGAAGGTACGCTGTCACTATTCATGTGTTCATATTGGTGAAGATGCGCTGTCACTATTCATGTGTACATATGGGTGAAGATGCGCTGCCACTATTCATGTGTTCATATGGATGAAGATGCGCTGCCACTATTCATGTGTTCATATGGATGAAGATGCGCTGTCACTATTCATGTGTTGATATGGGTGAAGATGCGCTGTCACTATTCATGTGTACATATGGGTGAATGTGCGCTGTCACTATTCATGTGTACATATGGATGAATGTACGCTGTCACTATTCATGTGTTGATATGGGTAAAGTTACGCTGTCACCAGTCGCGTATTCATATGTGTGAAGATACTTTGTCACTATTCATGTGTTCATTCATTTGTTCATAAAATCGCTGTCACCAGTCATGTGTTCATATGGGTGAAGGTGCGCTGTCACCAGTCATGTGTTCATTCATTTGTCCATAAAAGTGCGCTGTCACCAGTCATGTGTTCATAGCACTAGCACTATCTAGCACTTTGTTAGCCTTGCTAATATGACTCATCTTCTTTATAGAATGCCATCTGGTTTCAGTTAGTTTACGTGTCAACTGTGCAGTGCATTTTGGTGTGGCTGGTGCTTTTAAAGCTGCATAGTTTAAAGAAAAGACTGTTACTGTATAAAACAAGACCGGCATGCCGGCTGTGGCTTTTCACACAGACATTGTTCCATCTCTGTTGCTTCGAACATTCCCGGCTCAGAGGCGGATCAAATCAGATCTCTATTCTGGCTTCTTCACACCGTTCTCATCTCCACGGTATCAAATACCAACGCTTTCATAAAAAGTGACAAAGCTTGGTTATTTGACGCAAAAGATGTCCTTGAGCGCAGGGCTGGACTGGGACAAAAAAATTGGCCCTGGCAATGTTGGCCCAGGTGGCCCACCAAAACCGGTCTGACACCCCTCACCAATACACCATCCTTATCCCATGAGATGTAACGCTGACAACAAGACAAGAATATATTGTAATAGGCCTGCTATATAGGAACAAAAATGTATTGTCCTCCTTACTATCCATACAGTGCAGTGAGCCGGCTACAAAAGTTGTGCTTGGAGTTCCTTCAGTTTTTTTAGCATTTAGCTAGCCATATTCCAAAACGTGTAGTAACCAAACAAAAAAAAAAAAAAAACAGACGAAAAGGAGGCTGAAGCAGAACTTTAAAAAATAAACTTGTCATGCTGTGGCACCAGGCCAGACTTCCTGAACTGTGCAAAGAGGCTGATTGTAGACAGTGAGCAGTCTGATGAGGAGGTTTAAGTTACATGATAAAGCCTAATTAAGATTGAGCAATGATGTCATTTAAGCTGAATGATTAATAAGCAAATGCTCCGTGAAATGTAAATTCGCCTTTCTAGTCTTTTGACCACTCAAAGCTTTTACACCACATCGGCATTCACCATTCACTCACTGAGCCTACGTGCTCAAAAAGACACTAACATTCACACACTGGTGGAACAGCCACCAGGGGCAATTCAGGGTTCACTATCTTGCACATGGACTCTTCGACATGCAGAACCAAGGATTGAACTGCCGACCTTCGATTAACGGGCAACCCGCTCTACCACCTGAGCCACAGTCACATAAGCGCATTTACAAAACAATTTACTGTTATGTCTTAAGTATATTTAATAGCCATAACATACTACTACATATTATGCTTGGTGGTTTGTTTGTTCATCTACCAGTCCCCTTGGCAGATGAGCCAAAAGGTTTATTTCCACCCCTGTATCTATGTTTCACAGCTTGTGTGAGCATGATCCTGTCTTCTTAGCATATAAGCAGTTAGCTCACCAGCTACAGAAGTTTACCAACCAGCCCTAAGAACCAAATTTTTCCCAAACACATGAGGAACTTTGCTGTGACACTTTGTGTCCGGGTCTTTAGACAGAAGACAAACTCCCTCACAGGAGAGCTGAACAGGAGGCTGCTGCTTCCAAACTGAGAAATCAGATCCCTCCAGGGTTTGGGTTGAGCCTGGGGAATAGTGTGAAGCTCCACATTGTTCCTAATGTCACCTGGTGTTCTTTCACAGGTTTACGCTTACTGAACAAATGACATGTTTGAACAAGAACAGGACGTCCTGGAGGTCAGTTACACAGTTCCTTGTAAATGTCTGCATTTTTAAGTGTTTCTCTAAAGGTGTGACTGGTGTGACATCACAGCGCCTTCTGTAGATATAAGTGTGACAGACTGAAGGAGAAGCAGCAGTTTGTTTCCTCTGAAGGTGAAGCCGCAACGTCTCTTCAGTTCAACCTGCAGGTGAGTTCAGTCCGAATTTCAACTCTACTCAGTGGAGGACTCAGGCTGTCTGAGGGGCGAAGAAAACAAAAAGGTGGAGTGCACAGAAATGAATAACGTATTTGTCGGAAGTTCATGCCTTTCAAGTGTCGATGAAAGCTGACATTGACTTGGGAATCAGGATTCTCAAACACTCCTGAATATGAAGCTTCCATGCAGTGTAACTTCAGCAGTAGTTAATCACAAAGTTCAATGGGCCTCTTTGGGATTTTGGGCCTGACACATAGGCTTGTCCAGGCTAGGTTTGTCCAGTAATCCCTCCCTGCAGAGGGTACTGCAGCACTGTGAAACTGATTGACCTCTGCATCTTGGTTGTTTTAAAAAGATTTTTATAAAGTCTGTCAACATAAAAAATGACATAAAAGAAAGGACAATTACTTGTTATTTATCAAGCAAAAATGCCAAAGGTTTGCCAGATGCAACCTTGCAAATGTGAGAATTTGTGACTTGGTCAGCCGAAATTCAGTTTGGTGTCTCAGAGACAGCAGCATGATGCAAGAATAAAAATACAGGAAAGCTACAGATCTGAGAAGAAAGCTGTTTGTGTTTTTAAGGTGCTTCTTCCCTGATGGAAAGGGTTAAGACAAAGATTGTCCCTGGTCTGGTAGTGGTACTTTCTTTTTTAACTTAATTTAACTCCTTAATTAAACATGATTTTCTATTCATATAATCCCACAACAGGCCTTTTAACACCAGGACAGGAACTTCAGCCAGCTCCACTATCTGGACATCCGGCAGAGGAACCTACTTCAACAACAACTCATTCTGCAGACAGTAGACTCTGATGATGCGCTCTGATTAAGACAGAACATCAAATATTGTTGTAAAGGAGGGATCCTGCTGCTCCTGCATCACTAAATACACACTGCTTAAGTGTGTATAGTATTTTGTTTCATTTATGACAATAAAGCATGGGTGGGAGAAATATGTTGGCGTCGCAAAACAATAGCCATCACACACACACACCCAACATACACATCTCCCCTTGTTTACTCATGTTAAATCAACCTAGGCTGTCAGGTGGCTGTAGGCCTAGATTGGGAGATTTAAGAAATTAACAAACCTAGTGTAATTACTTTCTAAGCATATTCCTTTTCCTTATTGTTTATCATCAGTGAGTTCTTGGTCTACCCTGGGGTCTCTTCGTAGCTGGGTGTGCCCGGAAAACCTAGAAGGATCCTGATGCCGTGTCAACTGGCAGCAGCTCTACTCTGAGCTCCAGATGTCACAGCTTCTCACCCTGTCTCTAAGGTTGGGCCCAGCCTCCCTGTGGAGAAAATTCATTTTGGCTGTTTGCATCCACAATCTCATTCTTTCTCTCACTAACCACAGCTCTTGGCCATAGGTGAGGATTGAAACATAGTTTGACTGAAAGCTTTGCTTTTCAGCTGGGCTCCATTTTCAGCAACAACAGTCCTGTACATTGCCCGCATTACTGCTGATGCTGAACAATCCACCTCTCCATCTCATGATCAAGTTTGCTGTGAAAAGAGAGGCAGAAACTCACTCCCAATCCGACTGTAGCAATCCACATTTTCCAGCAGAGAACCATGGCCTCAGACTTGAAGGTGCTGACCCTCATCCCAACCTCTTCACACTCGACTGCATACCGTCCAGTGAGTGCTGAAGGTCACAGTCTGATGACGCCAACAGAATCACATCATCTGCAAAAAGTAGAGACGCCATTATGAGGTAACCAATCCAGACACTCTCTTCACCCTCACTGCACCTTGAGATCTCCATAAACATCACAAAAAGGATTGGAGACAAAGGCCATGGCAGAATCCATCAGCTACTGACATGTTCTGACTTCGTGCTGAGAATATGGACACGATTCTTACTTTAGTTATAGAAGCTGGTCCAGGACAGAATCTGTACTGTTTCTCCTGAATCTTTCCTGGAGAGGCCTTTCTTGTCTTCTGACCACTCAAAACGCCTCAACGTCTCATTTACACATTCACACACTGATTCTGCCCAGCAGAAGCAGAATTTGACATTCACACACAATCACATCAGGGAGCAATTTAGGGTTTTGGTATCTGAAAAATACGGGGAATCGAACCTCTGATCTTCCGATTAATGGTTAACCCGCTCTACCTCCTGAGCCTAGTGTCCACCAAATGGTTATTAGGTTGCTGCCGACAGGCACCGATGACCTTATGACCACAGCTCCTGCCTGCTGCCTCTACAGTGGAGGTTTGACTGTGGCTCAGGAGGTTGGGCGGGTTGGACATTAATCAGAAGATCCAGGTTCAATCCATTCTGCATGTCGAAGGGTCTTTGGGCAGGATACTGAAGTCCAAACTGCTCCCACTCAGACTGAGTCAAATGTTTTTCCCGGTTACTTGGTTTTGGTATTTCTTTCATTAGAACATCCAAAAGCAGCAGAAAAGTATCACATTTTCTGCTATTTGAACTGGGCAGAACCTGCTGCAAGATGGCGGAGGCATAGATGCATCTCACAAGCCGGATGCAAAGGGTGTGTATGACACATTGGGAATAGTGAGAAGCTCCACGTTGTTCCTAATGTCACCTGATGTACTTAGGTTTAATGTTACAGAACATATGATATATTTAAACAAGAACAGGACGTCCTGGAGGTCAGTTACACAGTTCCTTGTAATTGTCTGCATTTATTTGATATATTTTTCTACAAGGTGTGTCTGGTGTGACATCACAGCGCCTTCTGTAGATATAAGTAGTGAAGTTGTGAGAGAGTGACAGACTGAAGGAGAAGCAGCAGTTTGTTTCCTCTGAAGCCGCAACGTCTCTTCAGTTCAACCTGCAGGTGAGTTCAGACAGGTAAGCATCCAACCAGGAGACATTACACATGTCTGATAGATCAGCTGTGTGCAGTATTATTCTCAGCTGCTCCAGGATCTCACAGAGGCTTTGGGGAGTTTTTAAGATAATGTATTAACAGTAGATAATGATTTTAAATCACCGAAAAACTGATTTGTATCTAGTGCAGTTTTGTGACTCTCCACTCTCTGAGCTTACTGTATAAATGTGGGGACTGATGAAACAAGAACTTAAACAACAAATGTCAATACTTCCTTATTGCATTCACATAATAATCTGTTCCATGTGAGTTCAACAATTGTTAAATTTCTTCTTACTGTATTTTCAGAGCATCAGACGGATCCACATCAGCAGTTTCAGCAGAAATCTGACAATGAAGGTGAGTTTGTGAACTGATATTTTACAGATCTCAAAGTTCTGTTAAACTGTGAAGAGGCTTGTGATGTCGGTAGCTTAGATGGTTGCTACAGCAACAACCCAGGCAGATAATTATTGTCAGTTAGCTCCACCTTAGAGGTGTCTTTGCCCACACCGCCATGAAACTAGAGGCCAAACTGTTCAAACAGTGTGTAAGAGTCAAACCTCAGTCAGAACGACAACATCTGCTCTGTTCCAGCTGGTATCAGTCGTCTTCCTCCTCCTGGCTCCTCTGTTGACCAGCTGCCAGCAGCTCGTCCAACCAGTGGACTGCAGTGACATCTATAAACAAAACACGAGCCTCCCCAGTGGAGTGTACACCATCTATCCCTCTGGACCGAAGTCTGCTGTCCAGGTACACTTCACCTTCTCTGGGACTCAGGTTCATATTTATGTTGGAATCAAAGCAGAAGGTATTTTTTCCTTGAGATGGTTTCTGAGTCAGATCAGCTGATCATGCTGTAGAGGCAGCACCAACAACAGCAGTCCTTTCTCTTTTCTCCATGTTTAACAAAGAGCGCTCCATGCAGCTATTGGTCACCAAACATTTAATTCACTTCAGTTCAATTTAGTATTTGTAGTTGTAGAAGAAGTTATTTGAATGAATGAGTGATGAATTGTTTCATATTGATATCTGGATAATTACATGACCCATCCTTTAGGACCATTCAGACTCATAAATCAATGTGGCCACATCAGCCTCTAAGTTATGATCACGTTACACTGTTAAAGCTGACGGTGTCATATTACTCTGATAAATACAATAATCTGCTGACTTTGCTGCTACTAATCACACCACTGTCACTCAGCCTGAGATGGTTTTGCACAGTTGGTCAGTTCATGTTTTACTAGTTGTGGGGACTTTATGTGAACTGCTGGAGCTGTAAGTTTGACTTTTCAGTTTACATAATTTCTATTTTATTCTATTCTTATTTATATACTTATAATGTATCTATTTAGTTTCTCTATTTATCTCTACCTCTATCTGTCTCTGTGCTGCTGTAACAGCTGAATTTCCCCTCTGGGGGATCAATACATTATAGTTTCATCTTATCTAAACACCACACCTTGTGCTTTCTCTGGAGTTGGTTGATTCCAGCAAAACCCTCTGAGAGATGCATAAAACATTTACATAAAATATTCCAGGAGAAATCCAACAATAGAAACTAAATAATAGAAACAGCTGACAGCCTCATAAGTATGAAGCTAATACACAAGTTCAAACAGCTGAAGTCATTTACTAATGAATGTGTTTGTGTGTAGGTTTACTGTGACATGACCACAGAAGGAGGACGGTGGACGGTGAGTATTACCACAGAGTGATTCTCAGTATTAGCACTTCCTGTTGGACTTTCACAATAAATCGCATAGCAGTAAAACCTTGTTGTCTGGAAACATGAGCTGTCAGGTATCTAGTGTGTTTAGCTAGTTATCCCTCCATCCCGTCCCCCAGGTGTTCCAGAGGAGGATGGACGGCACCCTGAACTTCTACAGGGGCTGGGATCAGTACAAGGAGGTCTTTGGTAGCGCTGCTGGAGAGTACTGGCTCGGTGAGAAACCAAACCTGACTGACACTAATGTGACTTTGTGAAACTTTGTTGTGAATCCAGAAATGGGACTGAGCAAGTTTTGTGTCTAAACTCTAGATCAGTTAGTGTGAGAGTGTTTTAATGAATTATCTCCACGTCTGTCCAAAATGTCAAACTGTGCCCAGTGTGTACATGTATATATACAGTATGTATGTGTGTGTCTGTGTGAGTGCAGGTCTTGAGAACATCTACCAACTGACTAAGCAAAGAAAATATGAGCTGCTGGTCGACATGGAGGACTTTGAGGGGAAGAAGGTGTTTGCTCGCTACTCTAACTTCTCCATCGATTCGGAGTGTAACGGATATAAACTGAGTGTATCTGGATTCACCAATGGAGGGGCGGGTGAGTAAGTTGGGTCTGTGTATCATCTGTTAGATTATTTAATCACCTCGATCTATACTGACAATTCTGTGTTTATACCCATGGCCAATGTTACTGAGGCTGAGCTCCAAACACAAACCTCCAGCTCATCTTGTCAGATTCATGGCTGCACTTTCAAAGGGTCACTACAGATGGTTCCATGACCAGGTCCTGAGAAAGCTGGCGGAGGTGCTGTAGGGGTGCAGACAGGGAACCAACTGCTGCCCCAAGTTCCTGCTCGACCCCCACTGCTGCAAATAATACTATAGTTCTGTTATTATTGTCATTCTTTTTTAAATCAAATAATTTAATGGCTGACTTATTGATTATTCTAAAGTTTACTTTTTAATATTTGATAACCAAAGATATGCAAAATAAATTTGTGTCACTGTTAATTTAATATTTTATTCTAAAGCTCGTTAGAATAATGACAACAGTAGTTTTAAAATGAGTCCTTTCTGCATCACTGCTGTTTAAAGAAACTACTACTACTGCTAATAATGATATTAATAAAGCAACAGACATGGATCCACTTATTTGTGTCAAAATGCAAAAAGGAAACAGGATGCTGACTTGCTGCGACGGTCATTCAAAAGAGCTTGGGATGTTTTAGTTTGAAGTGTTTAAAGCAGTGGCTGTAATAAGTCATTTCTGATTTGCAGAGCTCACCTAACACCACGTTGCCGTGTCTCTGTCTAAAACTCCTCCAAACTTTAGATGTTTCAAGGTGAAGTTTCTCAGCTGCAGCTTGTTCACCAGGGAATCCCTGCTTAGACCAGGAGCAGCGACACGCCGACGTTTTATTGAAGTCAAAGATGTTGATGATGTTGATGAATCGGCCTATAAAGCAGGACGGTCTGGGTATCATTGTATAATCCATGATTTGTTTTGGGCAATTCGTTTTATCTTTCTTCCTTTTTGAACAAAGAATAAAGAGGCTGCTGTGAACTTCAGTCAATTCGTTTGTCGTTATAACCAAAGAACAGGAGTCACCTGGTCTTTTCTTTTCTTAGAAGCAGATGTAAAACATTCAAATTAGATTTGTTTAGGTTTAAGTTAGCAAGGTGATTATGGTTTACTGTAACTAAACAATAACGTTTTTTAGTGAAATTAAACTAAAACTTGATTTGAAAAACAACATTTTAGTTAACTGAAATAAAAACAACAATAATGACATAATAATTCTGGCTGTTAACTAAATATTAGCAAAATTATTTTGGTGACCTCTAACTTAACGTGAACTATATGGCGATATGGCGCTTAGGAGCAATTATCATTAAGCAGTGAATTTTTAAAGAAAAAATGCAGCGAGATCAGTTTTAACTTTGTGCAGCCGGAGAAAAGTAACTGTGGCTTCAGGACTCAGTTAATGTAGCCGGTTTGCTCCTGTGAGGTTTTAATATCATGTGACATGGTGATGTTTTGCAGCGCCGACAAAAGTCAGATACAATTTCTAACCAGCATGCCTTATTTTAGCTACGTTAAGTCAGCGGCATGATGTCAAACACATCTATTAACACAATATTGTTTTGCCACTGGGCGCCTCAGCGGGTTACAGTGACCTCTGCTGGTTGAGCTTCCACATAGCAAGTGTAAATTTGTTATGAAACTAAAATTTAAATTAAATAATAACATCTAAAATATATAATTGCTGTCCTGAGCTTCATATCACACTCTTCACTTTTCTTAGTGTTACAGGTCAGGTCTTACAAATGTTTAGTTCCCCCTAAGAGTTATTTGTTAGTTTAATTTCAATTAACTAAAATGTTTTTTCAAATCCAGTATTAGTTTAGTTTTACTAAAAAACGTTATTTTGGCTTAGTTTTAGTCTATAATCACTTTGCTAACAGTCCATGAGCCGACTTTTATTTTTAGTTTTACCCGTTACTTTCACTTACAAAAAGGAAGAGACCACAGGTGAAACACTGAGTCCATCATAATGGACCTGCTGGTGACTTCAGCTGTCTGGACCATAACTGGTATCATCAGTCTGTCTGATAGAAAACTGCAGGCTGTGAAAAGATCAGCTGATGTTTATAGTTAATGCAAATTTACTAACCCTGTGGTTCTTCTGTGTTTCTGTAGGAGACGCCTTGAGTCTTCACAATGGAATGAAGTTCTCCACCTTGGACAAAGACCAGGACTCCTCCTCTGGCAACTGTGCCAGATTATACCTGGGGGGCGTTCTGGTACAACAACTGTCACCATGCAAACCCCAACGGGGTTTATCGTTGGGGGGGCTGATGGCACTATCTTTGCTGTTGGAGTGGTGTGGCACCATTGGAAGGGATATGACTACTCCCTGAAGACCATCAGCATGAAGATCCGTCCTGTCCTGTAGTTCTCCAGGACCAACGTACAGCAGAATATCAGCAGCTGATCTCTCTCCTCATTTCTTTCTCTTTCTCTCATTAAGCATGTAATCTCACAACGGGCCTTATTTTCCTGAAACTGGGCACAAGCACAATCCACCAGCAGCAGAACACCAACTCAGATTTGTCCTTTTTGTTACCATCTGTGGCTCAAAGCAGTCTGAATAAATGATTAGTAGGAGGAGCACAGAATCAGCAGGTGGAGTCAGGTGGAGCTTCAGTAATGACCAATCACATGAGCTCCTCTCATCCTTTTTAAAAGCAGCACACAGACCAAGTGGACCAGGAGGAGTCAGGCCCAGGTGTATATGAGAAATAAAGAAGGCTCCAAACATCCCAAATATTAATATACGTTAGAAACACATCAGGATTTCAGGCCACTTTGACAAGTAAAATGTCCCTGCACCACCTGAGCTGCTCCAACAGCCTCAGCTGCACCACTCCACCTTCCACCAGTGGAAACTCAGCTGACTGCAGTTGGGCTGCTGCTGGATTTGTGCCAGCAGGAAAGTAGGGCCCAGAATCTTGAAATGGAAACAGATATTTAGAGTCTGATAGTGTGAAAATCGCTGCATTAACTGCCAACACAATGTGAAAAGAGGAAAAAGGAAAGAAAAGCAAAGTGTCAGCAAATCTTTGCAGTTTTGCAGTTCAGTTAGAGCCAGTTGATGAAACAGCAGTGAAGGTAAACAGGACGTCAGTAACTGACAGAAATGTTTCCATCTCAAATCAAAGAGTTTGATTGTGTGTGTGAGCAGCTGCTGGCTGGAAAGTCTTCAGTCAAACAGCTGTTGGTGTAGAGAAATGAGTCTCTGCTGGTTCACATGTTACCTTCAGTCTGCTGGCTGCAACTAAACACACTCAGCTTTAAAGTCAAACTAACTAGTTTCAACACAACGTTTGGTGGAGGTTTGAAACCCTAATGTGAATCATTATCTGCTGTACGCTGACAATAAATGAGAAGCTGAGCATGAAGCTGATCTCATGTCTTCACTGTGTCTCCTGATGCAAATACCTTTCCAAAGCTTTCCTCTATCTTCACTAAATGTCAGGGCAGTGAACAGAAAGAGCTCAGAGGATCGTCCACACAGCCGCTTATACAACCAAAGATTTTATCAAGATGTTTGGATGAATTTTCTGGTTTGGCTGGACAGTTATGCAGCGCGCACCAACCCCCCAAGCCGTGACAATAACTCAGACTTTTCTGAAAGCTCCAACATTTCTGACTTAATAATAAGAAAGTGCCTGAAAACCAGTTGTTCAAGTAAACGGCGGTTAAAGTTAACGGACATGATGTTATTGTCAGTGCTCCGTCCATCTCTCCCATCCACCCCACATGACATGAACACGGCCTTATACTTGTGAATGTGATAAGTGGGAGACTCACCAGGAACTCCTCTTCTGCTACTTTAGCTTCTCTTCTTTTTCCTCTCATCTCTGTCGTCTGTAGGGAGATTCATCAAGCCTTATTGGGATAAGCTGAATTCATCCATCAGGTTGAGGCATTTTAAACTGCTGGGGGATGAACTCAGGTGTGGGAAGGACCAAAGGTGCATTAAAACCCTTTAAGAGCATCTTAAGGTTCCCTGAATTTACTGATTGACTAACTGATCTCTGCCAGGGGCGGACCGACCATCAGGTGTTCAGTGAATAAAAGTCTCTAAAGACACAGAGCCCCCAACAAATGCTTTGTCCTGAGAGAGGGCTGACCAGGGACAAGCTTCCAGGCCATTTTGTTGCCCCAGTCGACCCCTGACCTCTGCATCCTGTTTGTGTTGAAAAGATAAAAACATTTGAGCTCAGACAAGTCACTGATTGATGTCAATCAGAAGAACATTGTTTATCAAGCAAAAATGTCAAACATTTGCTAGATGTGACCTTTTAAACGTGAGGATTTGCTGCTTGTTTCTGTTTTATATAACTGTAACTGAATATCAGTTAAAAACGAGCCAGAGGACGTCACATTTGGAATATTTTACTGACACAAAAGAATTAATAAAAAACATTACAGATACAGCAGAGGAATCAAGAAATGACATAAAAAGTGATATTTGTTTTTAAATTGGACTCCAAAATGAGAGTTCACACAAAGTTTCTTTGGTTTAAAGTTTCACAGATCTGAACCTTTGGTAAACAAGTGCCTCATGTTCTGACATCACGTTACAGGTACATTTAAAATTAGGAAGTTTAATCATCTGTGAGGTGCTTAAGTTTAAATCTGGTGGTGCGTTCAGTTCCTGCTGGTGATCAGAGATCTTTAGGTTGTGTGCAGACTGAGAAACTGCCCACTATCAAGGCCGGGGCAGGTGGTAATCCTGCGGGTGGTTTCCCTCACGTAGGCGTCCGAAACAACCGAGCAGCAGGTCCACCGCCGTGCTGACTGTAGACTGGACGTCCTCTTTGGACCGACCCCTCAGAGGATTCACCTCCACCATGTCCACCGCCGACAGAAGACCTGCAGGACAAGCACAGGCGTGAGGCTTCCTTTAAAATACTTAAAAAGTACTTTGACAAGCACAACCAACTTTTGGGCACTAAGACTTTCACACCTGAAAGTCTGCACCAAGGTCTGAACCAAAGTTCATGTTTTGATACATTCGGTTAGTTTTGGTTTGGTTTTATACTGCGAGAGCACCAAAGAACTTTACCTGACATACTTGCGTCATATTGTCATCACACATGTTGGCTGCGTCTTGGCTTGTAAACAGACGTTTGTGTGCTTCAGATTTACTTTGTAGCCGTGACAAAATATTATCTGACTCTGTGTTTGTTGGTATTTTGAGTCGTACCTGTCTGACAGAGGTGTTCAGTGATGTAGACGCCCTCTCTGTAGGTCAGTCCTCCGACTACAGGTGTACCGGTCGCCGGGGGTAACAGAGGGGTCGATAGCATCGATGTCATAGCTCAGGTGGATCGGTTTCTTCACTCTGTGAAAATTAGAAAGTTCTCACCATGGACGGATTTAGGCCTAAGGGGGGCTGGAGGTACCCCCCCCCCACCCGAATAATAATATGAAAATATATTAATTTAAATATATATATTATTGAAAAATACTATATAAGACAAATATAATTTTTATTTCTTGGCTTAAAATAATCAGTGTGGTTGTTTCCTCTGCTTCATAATTTAAATCCCTACTGTGGTTGGACTTAGGACCCTGAGGGAGGCTCAGTTTCATAGCTGCCGAGCAATGTTAGTACACACACACACACACACCAACACACAGACATGGGGAATATTGATTCAGCGTAGTGATACAGAGTGAAACTGTAAGTTGTTGTAAATGAAAGTTTCTTGCTGAGCTACATTTACTTGAGGTGAGGAAAGGGCATATTTTAGTTGGCCATGGAAAACACTACTGTAGGTAGTAGTGAACCGCATTAAAATGGCCGATCTCCAGTAGCCTATTTTAAAACAACATCTGTCAAATCAGCCATAAAATGTTGTTTTCAGTGAAAACTAATTGTCATAGTGCCCCTGCTAATGCAATTGTACCAGTATATCTTTCAATTCAGATATTTTAGCAGAGAGAGAAGCAGGAGATTGGCAGGGCAGCTGATTCTGAGGTCTGTAGTGGTCCACAGGTCTGTAGTGGTCCACAGGTCTGTAGTGGTCCACAGGTCTAAGGAAATGTAGGATATTTGGTTTTATTCTAATTATAGGTATTTGTTTGCAGCTCTAGGCATTAAGGCAGAGCCTAAACTAAATTATTTTATGATATTCATTATATTTACTATATTCTGACCCACTTAACCTTCAGCATTCATTAGCTGTAATAAATTAAATAAATATGTAGATGTTGCTGTGTAGACTAGTTTAACTGTTTACTAATACTTGGAAAGAAAACTCATTAAAAATCTCTTTTCCGAAAGCGTTCTGGCCAAGTCAGGCAGCAGCACAATTAACAACATATAACATAGACATAACGTTTTATTTTTATGTTTTTAATGTTTATGTTTTTATGTTTAATTTATGATGGGAATACTCAGTGAGTTACAAGGTCATAAAATATCTAAATTTCATATATTTACTACAAGTAATAAACTATCGTCCGAGTAATCATTCATAACATCTACAGCCAGTGCGTACAGCCTCCATGTCATTTAAAAGTACTTTAAAAGCAGTGAAACCGGCTCCTGAAGATTCAGGACATTTTGTTGCCGATTCCAAGCACAGGGGGCCGCATGGTTAAACGCCCCTTTTCCCAGTTCAGTCCGGACTTGTGGGACAGATAGTAGTGATAAGTCCTCTGAATGAAGACAATATCTTCCTTTGCCTTTCTTTTTGATGTAGGTTTGTAGGTCTGGGGGAAGCAGACTAAGAATAGCCTTGTAAACAAGAATGTGCCAATGATTAAGTCTACGGGTGGACAATGCAATACAAGGAGCAATGATGAGTAAGGGCTCTGAGGTTTGTGATGACCCGCAGAGCGCCCTGATAAACATTATCCAACAGTTTCAAACTTTGAGAGGATGCATGCATGTACATAACATCACAATAGTCCAGCACTGACATGAAAGTGGCAGGAACGATTTTCCTTTTAGCCTCAAAGGAAAAACACGACTTATTTCTAAAATAAAAAAACAGTTTCAGCTTCAGTTTTGAATGTGAGGTTTAAAAGAGAGAGAATCATCAATTAGGATACCGATATACTTGTATTGAGATACAGACTCAATCTCGGAGCCCTGAGAAGTAGTGATGGGTGGAAGTGTCTGTGACTTTGATTTTGCACTGGAGAACAACATAAGTTTTGTTTTGTCGTCATTCAAAACAAGTTTTAAATCAAACCAGGTGCGTTGTACACTATCAAAAGCAAGTTGTAGCTGACAAACAGCCTGGTTTTGTGTAGATTCAGAGCAGTATATCACAATGTCATCAGCATAGAAATGAAAATTTGCATTGGAGACATTTTGATCAAGAATGTTGATATATAATAAAAATAGGAGTGGTCCCAGCACTGACCCCTGGGGCACACCATTGGATACACTAAGAGGACTGGAAGTGAGACCATCTACCTGTGTTGTAACAGACATAGATCTACAAGAAACTGGTCTGTCTTTCCTAGCTTATACTTTTGTCGTACAAGCCTAATAAGAAAAATTTGGGTTCCATCGTTAACTGTGCAGATCACTTTTATCATAAATCCTAAACTAATTATATACCTTACTTCTGACTCTGTATGTTCATTTTCAGTGGAAATCATCTGCAGTTGCTTTGGTGTTGTTACGATGTAGCAAGGTGGCTACCTTGTACTAACAGGTGGTTGTTTAGCAGGGCACTCATCAGGAGGTGGAGCTCACCTGGCAGAGAGGTAGTCACATGTCTCCTCCATGACTCTGGCCACACCGAGATGATCCACGTCTGACATGGAAAACACCTTCACACCCAGCAGCTTCAGGATGTAACTGGGCAAATACAAGAAGGACTGTTTTAATCCCCCAGTTATGTTTTACAAAAATGTCAAATACCTGTTGGTTTGGACCAAATACCTGCAGAGCTGATGACATTCCCATCAGCCTCAGCTGTACGCTGTGTTTACTGCTAATGTTAGCATGCTAACACGCTAAACTATGATGGGGAACATGGTAAATATTGCAGACATCTGCACATTAGCACTGTTACTGTGAGCATGTTAGCATTTAGCTCAAAGCCTTGACAGAGCGGCTGCAGACTCCATCATCCACTCTGTGGATTCAGAATCATCTCAGTGGAAAGACCAGGACGCATTAAGACCAGAACATCCCGGTTCCACAGTAGTACTGAATATTAAATCTTGAGACAGGAAAAGACATCTTGTGAGTCTCTAAACAGTTTGAAGAACTCGTCCTCAAAAGCAGAAACCTACTGCTCCCCGGGATCCACGTCTCTCAAACCGATGTAGACGAGATCTTTGGCCGAGACACAAGGCTTGATCCAGGAGAAGTTTGGCAAGACGGGAACCTGGTGAAGAAGGAACAACATTCAGCGCCCGGTCCGCATGATGAGAAGATGTGCTCGCTGTAACACAGGATACAGCATCTCGTCTCAGACCTGTGAGTGCAGCTCGTGCAGGAGGTACGACATGGGCTGCCCGTGGATGTTTCCGGTGGGCGAGGTCAGCGGGGTGTTGATGTCGGCGTGGGCGTCGACCCACACGACGCTCAGCTCCCCGACCGCCGCCGCGTGACCGTGGATTGAACCAATCGCCAGACTGATGGACGCAAACCACAAAGAGAGAGAGCTCAGTATTTTACCCCTTAAATGTTCCTAACAATGTTTTTAACTTCAGCAGCACTTTGCATCATAAAATAATAATAATAACATTTTTGACTTACAATAATTTCAACATGATTTTGAAGGTATTAAGCTGATAGCAGCCGATAATACTGTGAAAAAACCAACCTATAGTATGTGATGGAAAATTGATATTTTACTCTGTTTACTGTTTCACCCTGCATGTTTCATTATTATATTTCAATGTTTCACTGTGTGGTATTTGCTCATTTTATTATGTTACAGTTAGGTGAAGTTTCCCATGGGAAACATGTTCGTTAGAGAGTTTTCTTATCTGACTGACCCTGATAGGCTTCCATCTCAGGACAGTTGGTCCCTTCCTCCCTAACACAGCTGTGTAACACCCTCACAGTATAAAATCTCCTGTTTCTGAATTCTTTATTTCAGAAGACTCACCAAAGGACATATTTCCATTTCAGTTATTACCCATTAATGTCACTATATCACCATTTCTAATCCAAATATTGCTCTAATTTAACGTATTTACTGTTACAAGGTTACCATATTGTTACCAAAATATTACTACATAGTTTTTCTCAGTACTCCTCTTTGATTCTGGCTCCTGTTCACCCTGTTACATACAAGTCAGTCAAGCTACGACCTGCTTCTTACTTTAGTAAACAGATGGTATTATTCTATCATCAAACTAAGCTGTAATGCAAAGAGCTACCTTAACTTGTTTTTGTGCAGGTTCAAGTACTTGATGTAAAAAGACCAATTAAATGTTTCCACAGTTCACAAGCTGACTGACTGAAGGCAAATTTAAATTAAAGAGTTCATTACGAGCATCTTCACTGGCACACGATTAAAGTCTCTTCATAAAGCCCTCAAACTGAGAAATGAGATGTTTCCTGCAGTTCTAGTGATTTTCAGCTGGAACCTTTGTGACTTAAATGTTCTCAGAGAATATGAACAGCAAGCAGCCTTTTTTACTCTGCAGCCTTTCGCCAACCCGTCCATGTGAACCTTTAGTATTCAGAGGTCCAGTGAAGCCCCGCGGATCGATGCCTCGGTTTGACCCGGACTGTGTCCTGCAGGTGGATGATTGACAGACCGCGATGCTGCTGTTGTTCTTGGACACAAACCAAAGCCAACAATCTGCCTCTTTAAATATTTACTGCAGTAAACCTGAGATTCAGAGCATTGGCCTCAGCAGCATGTCAAAGATAACAGACACTGAGGTTTTTAAGAATGTTTAATACATTCCACCTCAACACTACCTGGACTCATTATTACTACTACTGTGTATTATTATTTATTATTACCTGATTGGCTCAATGACTTTCAAACCGAGGCCGTTTAGTGTAACACATCTCACCAATTAACTACTCAGAAGCCAAACCAGCACTGCTCCACCTCATCTTTGAGACCCGAACGCCTTCAGTTAAACACGAGTTTCTGTATTTTTAAACCTCAGCTCTGTTTTCATTGAGTCCCTGCAGTAGATGCTTCAGCCGGCAGCTGAACCGGCTGTAACATATTCCTTCAGGGTGATGGCGCCCGTCAAAATGGCGTCCCTGACAGGCTCAGACTGTCACACCACGTGTCTGACTTTGTTTTTAACAAGAAACTGAAGTCTCGCTCTGAAGTCTTGTGGGAGGCGAGCTGCTGCAGGAAGACGATGGAGGAAAGGAGTTTGTTGAGTCGGAGTAACGTTAGGAAACAAAGCTCCTCAACGAACACAGCAAACTCCTCTGCCTCGTTTTCACCAGTGTGTTCCTGCAGCAACCTTCCTTGTACCTCCCATTTCGACACCAACACATTTAAAAACAGGGCCCCTGTTAAGAAAAACCAAAATTATCCTTTAAAGCAGCGGCAGTTAAACATTCGGTCGAAACAAGCAGCTGGGTCACTTTTCCATTAGGAAAAGATACCTGAGACTTTTACACTTTCAACAGAACGCAGGTCTGAACTAAACAGGTCTGAACTAAACGCTGACTGAACTGCAGCGACGTCCCTCCAGGTGTTTCCAGGTGTTTCCAGGTGTTGTAAAAGGCAGCGGCTCGGCAGGAAGCTGTGTGACGCTGCGGACGAGACTCACCTGTGGTCTCCGCCCAGCATCACCGAGGTGTGTCCGTCCCTCTTCACCGCCTGCACCGCCTCAGACAACCTCTGGTTGGCGCTGCCCACCGCCCGCGCACATTTCACCCGACCCACCGGCTCGTCGTCCGCCACTTCCTCAAACTTAAGGTTCCCATAATCCTTCACTGTGCAGCCTGCAGACACAAACACAGGAAGCTGTGAGTAGAAAGCTCAGAGGGGAGAGCAGCTGCTTACTTTAGATCCAGTTTAATGATCTTTATTCCCGCAGACATTCAGAGCTGAGAAAACAAAAGGCTTTAATATGGCGGATTTTCCCAGAATGCTCTCTGTGAGTGAACATTAACAGCTGCTGCTGCTCTGTGTGCAAATCTTTTCATTTTGCAATGCAAAGTAAACAGGTGAGCGCAGACAGAGCGACCTGCTGCAGGTCAAATGAGTGACTTATGAAAGACGGACACACCGAGGACACGGAGCAGAATCCAGCCTGCTGCTGCTGCAGGTCTTTAAGTTTCACCTGTTTCATCTGAAGCAAGTCGCTGGTTAACTGAGCGTCTGGTCAGCTAAAGATGGAGCCCGTGTTTCCAAATGCTTTCTGGGCAAATTTCACATTTTCCTGAACAAGAGAAGACGACTTTCACAGATTCTTTACTGCAACCAGCTGCCTGATGATACTGACAAATATTTCTACATCACTTTACAAGCAGAACAAGATTTACTGTTTAATACTAATATGTATTTAAATTTAAATTTAATAGCTTACGTCTCAGTTTATGGTTTACCATTTACAGTGTGTGCTTCTATGGCCGCTGCCACGTCATTCGGCTGCTACTGCGTGAAGTCATGGTACATGTTTTTTCCTCTGAGTTCACGAGTAGGAAATCCGACTTCATGTGGCTTCCTCAGGTCGGAAATTTCCCAGTTACCTGCATAAGAAGTGACTGTCTGTATTACGCAGCTGTAGGAGGAGTTCAAAGTGCAGACGATCTGTTTCAGTCATCACTAACTAGATAAACAGAAAACACTCTGATGTATTAACATCCTCTGTCTCTCAGCTGTTCTTTGTAACGTTCAGATGTTTTTATTAAAGGAGTCGATGTTGAAGTGCATGATGGGAGTAACCGTTAACCGTGGTATCGAGGATCGTGGCGTTTTATTGGAATCAGAATCGACTACATGGTGACGTCTCTCTTCACTTGGCCACTACAGGACCTCGCCAGGTGAGGTGTCATCAGACACGATGACGTCATGCGTTCAGGTGAGGAAGGTTACAGCCTCCTCAGCGTTTCTGTTTACAGACAGTTTCTGGATGAAGTTTTAGTTGCTTATTAACGTGCAGGTGGAGGGAAACCAACGCCTGCGGGTGGAGGATGACTTTGCAGAGCTGCGTCCTGTAATGTGATGATTTACTGTGTGTCCCCACAACAGCAGGACAGCCGCCCGTCTGCTGCCTGTTGCTGGAGGATCAAGGTCGGACGCTGCTGTGATCTCCATTAATAAAACAGAGGGAGTCCAGCATGACTCACACGCGCGCACACGCGCGCACGCACACGCCCTTCCCGCTCGGCGCTGTAAGTCTCCTCAGATTAACGCGCCGTGTCCCAGATAAACACGGACTGTCCGTCACACTGATTGCTAATAAAGTTGAGTGAAGACATCGACACTGTGAACAGTTCAACATTTTCACACAATAATATAATTTAAAAGTTTATTTTTTTTAAACTGTTTTCTAAATAACAGGAATGATAAACAAACTGTTTCCATTTTAACATGAAATGTTTTTAATTTAAATCTAAAAAACATTTCATCCACTAATTTAAAGAAACATTTATGTATTTGTGTTCTTTCACTGCTGATACTTTAAATAAAGCTGAGAATACTTGTGTACTTTTACTTCATATATTTTAACTTTTGGAAAATACTTTAACTGATGAAGTTCTTCTGTGGCTGCTGCGCATCAGCAGAAATAATAACAGAAAGTAAAGAAATATAAAATCTAAAGGAGCATTTGAAGTTCTGCTGCAGATACTTTTAACTACGTGAAGCCGAGAATACCTGTGTACTTTTACTTCAGAGTATTTGTACTCTGCAGTACTGGTTCTGGTTCTGGTTCTGGTACTCACCTTGCTCCTGCAGTCTGTGCAGCAGCCCCGCAGCTCGGATCTGGTCCGGTCCGACTTCCACTCCGCCTCGAGGCTGCAGAAGAAGAAGATGTAGTTTGTTACTGCAGCGCGCGCGCACACAGGTGAACCGCGTCTCGTGCCCTCACCTGTCCCTTGGAGAAAGGGGCCCCGATGATCCCCACAGACCGCTCCTGATGATGATGATGATGAAGGCTCCGCCTGGGAAGTGTCGCGAGCTGCCTCAGCGTCCTCGCGCTCATCGTGCTGACTGATCCGCAGACTCACCGTCACCGACGGACCGGCGGCTGCTTTAAACTACCCTGTGACGTCACCGGGCTGACGGTGGGGGCGGCCGGGACGTTAGAGTTAATTAGCAGGTTTTATTCATGAAACAGCTGATTTTCATTTCTCTGCGGACAGCGATTTGTTTTTTAAAGCAACTGAAGTCAATTCATTCATGCTGAAACTGCGAAACTCAGATACTCGAGTACCAAAATACTCTATTACAAGTCCCCAATGTAAAACCTACAGATCCGCTCTGAGCTCTAACTTCTATCATCTGGCACTTTGTCCTTTCTGAAAGCTTTAGTTAAAAATATAAACAGCTTAACAAATGAAAAGGTTTTGAGAAAGTTTTTTTAAATTTCACTGCATGTTTTTTTCAAAACAGAAAAAAAACAAATTTAAATATAGAAGAAACAAATCAGCTTTGTGCAAAAAGAGTAACTGTAACTTTGTCCTTAAATAAATCAAAATAAATCAACATTTCCACCAGAAAATGGAGAGAAAATGGCTCCAGAATGCAGAAATTTAGTGTCAGATTTGTTAACTTATTGTTGAGTTTTAGGGGAGGGCAGTGTACTTTAGCCCAGTGGTTCCAACCTGGGGGTCGACCTCCTCCTGAGGGTCACTAGATAAATCTTAGGGGGTCGTGAGATGATCTTCTTAGTGACATTTAAACCATGTGAGAGGTTTAGAAAAGGACAG
The DNA here is from genome assembly GCA_024633595.2 of Lepomis macrochirus. Lineage (NCBI taxonomy): Eukaryota > Metazoa > Chordata > Actinopteri > Centrarchiformes > Centrarchidae > Lepomis > Lepomis macrochirus. The sequence continues at coordinate 2,186,373 of JALXJV020000023.1, read as the reverse complement.
TCTCTCGTTGACACAGACGTCCCACAGGTGAGACAGTCCGTCCTCCTCTGCAGCTGCGTTCTCTTCATTTGGAAAATGACGCCGTGTGAAAGCAGCTCCAGACATGAAGGCTGACAAACGCTGGTTTAATCAAACATCTACCTGTTGACGGAGGTGTTGCTTCTAAAGGTGGAGCTGTTGGGGTCTTGGATGGTTGTCACCAGGTTATTACTGAAAAACGTCCATTAAAGGAGGGTCAGCTGACCTCAGACCAGCTCTGGTTACTGTTTAAGGATGTTCCCACAGGCGTTGTGGTTGATGAGTCACAGCTGAGGAGCCACTTTCTTTATTTTAAATCTGTGCTCATACTGAAAGTGACCGGACGGCGTTACGCCAAGAAACACAAACGTATGCGGGAATAAGGTGATAATGAAACTCATCACATGACCTCTGAGCTGAACCTTACAACATCCAAACTAATTCAAATGTCCATGAAGCTCCAGCTGCAGAAGCAGAAGCAGGCCTGACGTTTCCTGTTTCTGTCACGTCCTCATCACCCCAGTCTGTTTCCACACGTATTCCCTCTCTCAGTCAAAGAAAAGGAACGAAGGAGGACATTTGGAAATCTCACAAACTAAACTATATTGCCAAAAGTTTTGGGACAGCTGCCTTCATGCTCATGGAGGTCAGTTATGTGTCTTCTACAAGCTCATTTGTGAGGTCAGGCTCACAGTCTGCGCTCTAATTCATCCCCCAGCTGTTCTATCAGGTAGAGGGTCAGGACTCTGTGCAGGCCAGGCAGGTTCTCCACACCGAACTGGCTCCTCCGGGTCTTTCTGGACCTCTGCTTTGTGCGCTGGTGCTCGGTCGTGTTGGAACAGGAAGGTGCATGAAACTGTCCTAAATGTCTCGGCCCGCTGAAACACTGACGGTTCCTTCCGCTGTCCTCACACAGGTGAGGCCTGCCGGCAGGTTTGAAGGCCTCGTGCGCAGCGACTTGAGCAATCAGCACTATTAGAATCACTGTTTTATCAGATCTGTGAGTCCTTCTTACTCTGCAGAAACCCTTCAGTGGTCTTAATGTTCTGGCTGCATGGAAACTGTATGTTTTGACATCCTGGTTGTCGTTGCGTCACCTCTCTGTTCCTGTCCACTCATTCTAAATCACTTCTGCTTTCTGCTAAACATCAACTTTATCATTCTGGGTTTAGTTAATGTTTCATCGTTGGTGCATTTTCAACTAAAACAGTAACTAAATCACGTCATTGATTCATTTGGAAAGTTTTTTTTGTTTTACCTTTCGTTTCTTTATTTTGGCCTCCTGAGGTCAGTTTAAAAACGCTTCAGAGATCAGCCCAAACTTTCTGACCTCTGACAGGTAAAGTGAATAACGCTGACTATCTGGTTGCCATGGCAGCTGTCAGCAAGTCCAACTCCAAATGTATTAATATAGCACATTTAAAAAGAGCCAACAAGACCGAGACAGCAGAAAAAGTCTGAAAGCCAACAAGGACGTGAGAACTGAAGACGTCAGCGGTCTGAGCAGGTAACAGAGATCTGGAGCAGCAGGGGGTTCTGGGAACACGGAGGAGCGTCTGACCTCGGGGCTCTGACAGGTGTGCGCACATGTAGCCCAGTTAGGACCTTAAAGACAAGCAACGAGATGTTAAACTCAGCACGGCCAAAGATCCAGAGCCAGACTCTCGGTAGAGGACTTGTGACCCTCAGTTCAGGAAGATATGTTAGTTTGTTTTTAATTTTATCTGGTCAAACGTCTTTATTCTTTCCCTCAGCTGGTTTCACACTCGGCCCTAAATGATCGGCTCCGTCTTGTTCTTTTCTCTCAGGATCAGGCTGCAGGCTCTTCTGAGTCTCTCCTTTCCCTTCACATCTGCAGCTGCTTCAAATATTTTAATATTAATATGTGAAAACCTGATTTCCATCTGTTTCTTTTAGGGACTCTAACCATGAGGCTTCTCTCCTAAAGTCGACTTTAGAGGTCGAGTAACTGTCACACTAACGAACCAGCTGTATCGAGGATCCTGGCAAACGACCCCACTGAGGTTAAACAGCTGAGTTTCCCTTCCAGTCAGTCAGAACTGAAGAAGTTCTTTGGACGAGGGACGAAACGTCTTCCAGTATCTTTCAACCAAGTCCAGTTGCCCTTGACTTTAACCTTCGTTGGTTAACTATCACAGTTACTTGGACCATAACTTGACTAGTTTAGGCGTGAAGTCGTAATGCAGGCGCGTGTCTCGTCAGGCCGCCATGAGCCGCTCAGCCTCTTAGCACGTCACAGAAAGTCAATAAATTAGAGCGGTTTGTCAATGCAGAGTCTGACAAACTTGGACTTTGCGAGTTCAGCTCGGAGTTTGAACTTTCAGGGACGGGAACACGCAGTCCCTCATTCTGCTGTCGGAACAGCAGGTCCTGTTAGCCGAAGACGTCGCAGCATGTTTTCAAATAAACTGTCTTAAAGAATCAATCTGAAGTTTAAACAACCACTGACGCAGGCTCGGTAAAAGGGGCGGAGCCAGAACACACGCTGGTCTTTGACTCTACTTGGCTGGATGCAGACTTCTGAGCTGGAACAGAGCCTGACGTTTCACAAGAACAGACCAGAACGCAGAGTGAGAAACAGTCCGGGTCTTTACTGGATGACTGCGCAGCTAAATCTCATGCAGTTAATGAAATATGATGCTGAGGGGCAGAAAAACGGCAGGTAACGCCCCCATGCTGAGCTCTGCTGCTCATCCCACAAATGCAGGTTCCTACAAACCAGCACCAGGAGTGTAGGATTCATTACCCAGAAGAAGTAACGCTTCCTCTCTGTGCATGGCTTAGTTTCAGGTGTTCTCTGGCTGGACGGGGCCTCGCTGATGGAAATACAGATAAAGGTGTTGTTGAACCTCAGCAGGACGACGTCATGTCACGATGCCGCCGGACGATAAAGAGCTCTGTTTACATCAAAGCATGTGGGCGGCTTTGTTTTGGGCTCCTGCTGAAGGCTGAGCTCAGGTTTCACTTCAGTTCCTCTTTCTTCACAAACAGACCACAAAACAGATTTAAGGACAGTATTTATTTCTTTACATATATGAGAGACAAAAGGTACAAACTTCACATCAGATCAGCTGATGAATGTCTAAACGTCCTGTTTGACCTCCACAGCTGCTCCCTGTTGTTCTGTGTTCTTGTGTTAGAAGTAGCTCTGCAGAGGTTCTCCCAGGATGTTCTCCATCTCCTGAACCACCTTCTGGACCTGCTGCTCCACCTCCTCACACTCATCTGAAACACACAACACACAGTTAACATCCCAACAGCTGCAGCTCAGTCATAGGCTCTAAGAACTCGTCTCACTTCCTCCTAAAGAGGGACGGGGTTCATTCTCTCCGGGGACATGTCCCATCCATCCATCTCAGGGTTTCCTTGAGGAATGTTTTTCACTTCACAAACAAGCGGAGGTGAAGCTAAATATTCGTCTGAATATAAAACCCCAACACGTCTCAGCAGCTCGTGTCCATGAGCGTGTGATGCAGCTTCAAACTGCAGCGTTTACTGGGAGCTTTAGATGAATGTTGGTGTTGGTCGGGGGGTTTGGGGGTCCTCCAAGAAGATTTTATGTTTTCCAATGAAAAATATGTAATTTCACATAATAAATCGGCCGTTATTTTTATTTTCACCATAACTCAGCAGCAGACAATAAATAACCAGCAGCCAAAGATCTGCTGGAGGATCTCCAACCTTTAGACCTGCAGAAAGTCATCTGGTTGGTTCTGATGCTCCTCAGTGATTTTACAGTGATGCTCAGCATGTTTCTGTTCATGTGACCTCAGAATCATTCTGGATACGACTGTTCATGTTTGTGTGTCTTCATTTTACAGCTTCAGACTTTTATCTGTAGACGTTAATATAAAAACAGGCAGCAGGAGAAACCTCCTCCCTTCTGAGCTGCATTTTATTTGCACATTAAAATCCAAACGTCTCCTCATTAGTTTGCATCACTAATTAGCTTCACTAAGCTCAGCTCCTCCGTCACCTCCGTCCTTTCTTTTCCCAAACTCAGCCTGTACAGGACAGAGCTGCAGGCTGTGTCAGTTTAGTCTAAACTAAACTGGGCGCACTGAATAGGGCAAACTGCATCTTCAGCCACTTATTCGGGGTGGGGTCGCCGGGACAGAGGCTCCAGCAGGAGACCCCCACCTTTCCCAAGCAACATTAACCAGCTCTCTACAACTGGCTCCTTTCAACGCAAAGGAGCAGCGGCTCAGCTCCGAGTTCCTCACGGATGACTTGGCTTCTCAAACGATCTATAAGGAGACGCTCCTGAGAAATCCTTTTTTGGCCCCTTGCACCTCTGATCCAGTTCTTTCGGTCATGACCCAGCTTTCGTGACCGAAACACATGTGAACGAACAAATGCAATACCGCCCTCGCTGCTCCGATCCTCCGGCCAATCTCCCGCTACCATTGTCCCCTCACGCGTGAACAAGACCCCGAGGTACTTGAACTCCATCAAAATGGAGTTCAGTGAGAGCTCAAGGTCACGGAGCGATGAGGCTATCAGGACCACATCGTCTGCAAAAAGCAGCAATGAGATTTACCAGAAGCACCTTGGTGCCAACGTCCCTGAACTTCTCCAGCACCTGCTGCTCTGCTTCTTTAACAGCTGAGGCTGCAGCCCGTCGGTACCTTGGCAACACATCCACGTCGGACGGCTTCCCTGACCACCAGTGTCCCCCATGGTGTTCGAGAGTTAACCGCCCTTGGGGGTACCTAAGACCTTGAGACCCCAACCTCCACAGGAACATTATTAGAGATGGAGTAACGCACATCTGTGAGTTTGAAAGTTCATCAGACTGCACAGAGGTTTACGTTAGTCTGAGAGAGGATTTTAAAAGTGACAAACGTCTAAACCAGAGAACGAGTGTTTGCACGGCGGACGTGATCGACCAACAAGGTGCAAACACATGTTGATGGTTGAACCAGGTTCAGCTCGTGTGTGTGTGTGTGTGTGTGTCCTCACCCTCCATGAGTTCAGCCAGGAAGGGGATGGTCTCTGGCAGCAGCACCATGTAGTTCTCCTTTAGTTTGGACGCCAGCTCCATCAACATCAGCAGAGCGGAGAAACGCACCTGGAGGGAGGGGGGTCATATCCTTTACTGCAGTAGAAGTACTAATACCACACTGTGAAAACACTCCACTACAAGTCCTGCATTCAAAACCATACATTAGTAAAAGTGAGTATTATCAGCTAAATGTACTTACATGAAAGTAAAAGTACTGAAGTTGCAGTAAAATGTTCTAAAAGTACAGTTTTACCTCTGAGGTGTGGAGTAGAAAAACTCAGGTAAAGTAAAAGTACATTTTTAAAGAAGCGCCGACACAGAACAACAGGGAACAATGACGAGAACAATGGATACTGAATTAAATCATGTTTTTAGCCCTGAGTCCTGTCTGCAGGTCGCTTTAAAAGGCCTGAGAGGCGACACCCAGGGCACGCTGTGAGTGTGGTGCAGGAGGCAGCCAGGTGTGTGTCTGCAGGTGTTCTCACCTTGGAGTCGGCGTGTCTGGTCTTCAGGAGGATCTGGTAGTTGAGAGTTTTCCACTGGGTGTCGTCAGCCAGCGCCACAGAGAACTGCCCCACGCAGGGAACCAGGTGCTGGGTCACCCTCTGCTGGTACACCTGGTCTCCACCCAACATGTTCTCCAGCTGCACACACGCAGGAAGCAAAAGGGAGGCCGTTTACAGAAAACTAACGCACCCTGAGAATTTATACCGACGACAGGCGTCGTCGTGGAAACCTGGCCTCTTCTCTAAGTCATACTGAACGAGGAGAGGTTAAGTGTCCTGCTCAGGGTCACAGTGGGGGATTGAACCCGGGTCTCTCACACAAAAGGCATGTGTCTTATCCACTGCACCATCACCTCACTTTGGATACCAGCGTCAGTTCTCCAGACTGAAGTCCAGGGCCTGTATTCACAAAGAATCTTAAGGCTAAGAGCAGCTCCTGGTGACGAAATACTAAGAAAATTCTTAGAAAAGTGGGCGTTTACTCTTAAAATTAAAGAAAAAATCCCAGTAAAGACAAAAGTAACTCATAAAGCATCTTAGCCCTTAAAAGAGCTCTTAAGAATTGTTAGGAGCAGGGACGAGGACTTTTAAGAGGCTTAAGAGTTTCTTTAGTCGAGGAGAAAATGGCAGAAAGACGAAGAGGGAGAAGAAATGTGTTGCAGGATGACAGTGAGTTAATCAGACACTATAGATTAGATCGTGCAGGGATGCGTGTTTGTGACTGATCTTATTAGAGAGCAGCTAACATCTCCGACACAGGCAGGAATGAAAGGAATCACTACATTAGGATATTTGGTAACAAAGCAGCGGTGATGATTTGGGTCTGTCACAACCTTCTGTAAGCAGCAGAGTGATCACACAAACAATCACAGCACTTTCAGAACCTCTGATTGTGTCGCAGTTCATTTCGTTTCCACTGGAAACTGCATGTATGAATATCAGCTTCCTGGTGCACAAGCAGAATGAACCGTTAATGTTTGTGCTATCGACTACTTCGCCCGTGCTGTGACACCGGCGAATTTCCTCTCAGACGACTGTGTTCATCCACTAACTGAGCTGACACAGCTGGGCTTTCTGCCCTTCTTGGTTTGGATTCCGTGTTTGATCCATTAAAACAAACATTCAAACCACCACTTAAGTAGAAACGCCAGCAATCAGGAACAAGTTTTATCATTCTGAGCCAATCAGATACCTGATAGGAAATTAACAGCATGGTGAATAAAACACAGGATTTATATACACATAATGTTTGTTTGTGTGTGAGAAACGGTCAGATAAATATTACCATGTAATTTCCAAAGTGAAGCTTAGAATAGAACCTGCACTTAAAATCGCTCTTTTTTTCCTTCTTGGACAACCAACCAATCACAGTCTTCAAAAGATTGTGTCATACATAGCAACGGGGTCGACCCCGCCTCCTCGCTAAGATAAAAGTTTTTGTCTTTTCCTTGCTCAGAGCTGATCTCAGATCAGTCCCTGATAGCTCTTAAAAGTTTTTTAGCTAAGTTAAGAGTTTTCTGAGAGGACTCTTAGGATCTTTATGAATACGGGACCTGGTCTCGTACGTTTTGTTTAAGATGGTAATGTGTCCCGACCTCGAGCCGACCCCACTGCAGAAAGCACCTTGTTAAAGCTAACAGGCTCTCTAAGGTCGGCACGCCATCGGGGCGCACCGAAGAGCGTGCTCTCTCCGGTTGGACCCGCCTTCCTCTTTGCAACATAAAGATGACGCTGTGCGACGCTCATCGGTTCAAACTGCGACTGAAGCTGATAAAAGAACTACAGGAGATTATTTAGCTCGACCGTCACGCTTCCTGCTTCTCTGTCCAATGAGGAATGACCTTCAGCACATGTGGGTTTTTTTTACAAATTCTGATTCGCTTGCAAAAAGCGTGAAAGCTAACAGCACCAAACAAAATATGTCAACTCTCACGGACGCTGGTTCCTTCACGCAAGGCATCATGGGAGCAGGAATGAGGCCGATACGAGACGGCACGACCTGAACGCCAGACAACAGCTGATCTGGGAGACGGTCTGTGTTTGTGTTTTGGGCGGCTCGAGGTGGTCACGCTTCACCGCTGCTCTGACCTCAGAACAGCCAGGAGGGAAGAGGGACTGTCAACATCTCCACTGATGGCAGGAAGTGACATCACAGATGTCCTGCGTGTACTCAGGGTAAATACTGAACTCGCTACGGTCTCCCTGACTCTGGCGCAGCATTAAAGGTGTCAGGTCAAAGACGCGGTGATGGCGCTCTGCAGACGTTTCAGCCTCGTCCTCAAAGGACCGCGTGCTGAGCGAGCGATGACTCGCTAAGAAAGGGCGCCTGCGGTCATCTTCGCACCACCGCCATTAGTGACCGCTGGCTAAGTTAACATCCAGCTGATGTGAAGACTTCAGAGTGACGTTCGTCTGTGTGGCTCTGAAACAGCCTGTAAACTGACGCTGTACGGAGTAAACGCACCGTTAATTTGCATCACCGCCGTCGTCACTTTAAACCGACCCTGCAGAGCCGCGGCGTCTCGGCACAAACGATAATCGCGCGCAGCCGTGTGAGCTCTCACCTGGTCGACCAGCGGGCTCATCAGGGCGTCGGCTCGCTCTTTGCTGAGGAACCTCTGCGTGTCGTACAGGAAGATCTTGTGGAGGCAGTCGAGGACGTACCGCAGCAGCAGGCTGCTCTTCTCTTGCCACCGACCACGAAGTCGAACAGGAGCTCAGCTGCACAGAGGAGGCGAAGTCGTCACGGTTAATCACATTAAAATGAAACCAAGCAAAGAAAAATAAAATACAAATAAAATATAATGAACTGCATTAAATTAAGTAACGTGTCAATTATAAAAAGTTTAATAATAAATAAATAAATAAATATAATAAAGTTTAAAGAAAAATTAAGAAAATTAAATAAATCCAAATAAAAAATTTAAACAAAATAAAAACAAAAAAACAAATTATAATCAAATCAAACTATTGAAAAAACAAAGTAAAACAAAATTTTAAAGAAGGTAAACAGAATAAAATAATTATCAGAACAGAGTAAATAACATCAGCTCACCTGTCCTGGAGCTGTTGGTCTGTCGCAGCAGGTCAGCGAACGGCTTCACCAGGTTTCCTGCGAACAGGACGAAGAGCCCTTTGAGCCGCTCGGCGACGCAGTCGGACAGCCGGCAGAAGGTCAGCAGACGCTCTTTGCTGTCGGATTTACTCCAGTCGAACAGCTGCAGGAGAAACGAGGTCAGCGTCTGACGGAAACTACGCGTCGTTCACCGGCGCTCAAGTTTCCCACGTTACCTTGAAGAAGAGCGGCCTGAACGTGACCTCCGACAGCTTCATCACCATGGCGAGCAGGCAGTCGATCACGCCGCCTTCGATCTCCGCCGTCTTCTCCAGCTCCCCCTGCACACGACAAACGAGAAGCTTCAACACGTGTAGCGGCAAAAGCAGAGAAGAAGACGGCGAGCTTAATGAGGAAGCCAACGGGGAAGCTCCGGACCCACCTGACCGCGCTCGGCACGGAAGTCCAGGGCGGCGAGGAAGAAGGAGGTGAGCTCTGATTGGTGGTGGTTGAGCTGGTCTTTCTCCATGTGACTGATGTGTTCCTTCAGGATGCTCATCAACGGCGCCAGCTGACCCTGCGGGGAAACACGGCGTCAGTCTGATCAGCTGATCAACACCACATTCCTCTGATTTAAAGATGGCGGCGAGCTGAGCTGCTCTAACGATAAAACTACATCTCCCACCTTCTTGTCCACGACCATGACGCTGTAGCACCTGGTGAGGTTGGGCAGTAGGACCCTGGGGGGCAGCTTGGTGGCGAGGGTGCTCCTGAGGGAGGCGAGGCGTAAGGACAGCTGGGCGGAGGACGAAGACGAGGAGGAGGAGGAGGAGGTCTCTACGAGCCGGGTCAGCCGACACATCTGCAGGAACAGGAAGTGTCAACACGACGCTGCTGAGCCACACCTGTAGTTCTGTAACTCCCGTGGCGAGCAGAGCGCCGGGCCTCACCTGTAAGGTGGCGTCCTGCAGGTACGGGCTGATGAAGTCGCGGCAGCGTCTCCGTGGCAGCGGTGCAGGGCGGTGACGGCGTCAGCAGGTAGATCTCATTGGTCAGCAGCTCCTTCCTGTCTGTCAGCGTGCGCGCTATCGCCCGGCATCAACCTGGCGACACAACAAACACGACCAATCACATCGCAGGAAATCATCTCAGAGCGAAGCGGAGGGACGTTTCACTTTCACCACAACATCCCGACTAATATTAATATACCGACCTCGGTAAGTGTGGGATGGCGAGGGCCTTGAGCGCGGCGACCACCTCGGCGATGCAGAGCAGAGCGCTGCCCGTCACGTTCTTCTCTTCCTGCGGCGACGTGACGAGCTCCACCGTCTGCAGCAGGACGGGGACGAACGCCTCCTGGTGGTCCGGAGCAAAACTGCGACAGAGCAGCTTGAGGCTGTAGAGCGCCGTCTGCCGGTTGATGGCCTGCTCCGCCTCCTCCTCCGCCGCGACCTTACCGCGACCTTTACCCACAATGCTCAGCAGGTCGCCGACCAGCTGTAAGAGCGCAGCGACCTGCGACAGAGAGAAGGAGACTCTTAATCAGCACGAAACAAAAGGATTTGGATGATTAATGCTGATGTGTTTTATTAAAGTTCATGTGAACTTCAGATTGTTTTTAAGTTTTTTTTTATTTATCTCTGCCTGGTTTTGGGCTCCTCTGAAAGAAAACACTCTGGAGCGACTGGAACTGATTAATCTCAGTTTAAACACATTAAAACTAACATATTTTTGTTTCTGCTTGAAGCTGTTTGCTAACAAACAGCAGGAGACGCTGAGGGGCCGCAGCAGAAAGCCTCACTCAGCCCAGGTTTAGATTTGGAAAAGACTATTTCACACAGGTTTTTCTGAGATTCAGCGTATTTTCTCTGAAACAGCCACGCCCCCTGGCGGCAGGCGGCGGCATCGCTCCGTATCAGCCGGCAGCTTGATGTGTTTTCCTGCTGGTGGATGTTGAGTTTTAAAAAGTTACAGCAAACTTAATGTTTCCTGGTGTTTCAGTGAAACCCTTCAAATATAAACCTGCTGGGTTTCAGGCCAAACGATTAAACCGCTGTTTGTATCCTCTTTGTAATGTGAAGAAAACTGACACGACTGTTTTGTTTAAACTGCTTCATTGACACTTTAGATTTTGTGGAAGAGCCCTGTGGTTCTCTCCTGTAGACTGAAGGGGTCACGTCTGGGATCGGCGCTCTTCTGTCTGATCAAAGGGAACTCTGAATACAATAACGGCTCAACCTTCTTAAGGGGGCGACGAAGAAATCACCCAAACGGCCAATGACTATGGACCTAAGCCATGTGGAGGAAAAGGGACCCGCCCACACACCTGGAGGATATAAACACCTCATTCTGTGAGAATCAGACTGAGAGTCTGTGAGGAAAAGAAACTTTCCGGTCCACTGCAGTAACTCTGTGACTGGAAGCTTCTTCAGTCCACTCCAGTGTTTTATTGTTTGTTTGTAAGGTCACATCTTCATTCACTAATGTTGTAATTAAATCCTTTCGTTAATTTGCTAATGCATACAAGCTATCGTAGTTGTTTACATTCAAATCAGAGTTATTATGCTTATTAAGACAATGAGCCATGACAGATCGAAGCGATGCAGCAGCCGTGAGGATTAACTGATGGAATAATGTGACTACATGTTTTACTGGACTGGATCGTCTGGACCTTTGGCAGCGTAACAGGACCGTTTGTTGGAATATAATCGATCGCTGGATTAAGTTACTGTGAGGTTGGTCTGACAGAGACGCTGATTGGACCCGCTGAGGTGACTGGATCTTGGTTTGCACCGGTCGAGTCAGGAGGATTTTAGCTTTCAAACACATGAGGATGAAGTGAACCCAGCAGCTGTGTGCAGGTACAGAGAGGAGCTGACGGCCCGCAGTGTGGTTCGTTCTATATGTTCAACATAAAACAATAAAAGTTCTGTTACATGTTCTTTTCTAAACCCGTGTCACAAAGTGAGCAGCAGCCTCCTGCGGCGCCAGATCATAGAACTAAATCTAAACGCTCCGTGTTTGAATGGCGCCTTTCTGGTCTTTTCGACGAATCAGAGCTCTTCTACGCTCATCGCGTTCTTAAACCAGTGGAATACTGGGGCCACCAGGGGCCATTCGGGGTTCAGTATCTAGCTGGAACCTCCACTCACTATTCTGAAGGCAGAATTCACAAGGTGAGCGCGGGACGAAGAAGTTATCTCATATTTACATGTGAAAACTCTCTTGTAAGTATGAAGTATTTTGCTAATGTGAGTCTTTGAGTTTGTTACAGAGAGAAGTCTTTCTTCCTTGTTTGATATTTTAGGTGAATAAAGCTGACATTTCACGGAGAGGCCGTGCAGAAACACTGGCTCCTTTAAGTCGTGCGTTCGGCTGAGCGTGTCGTGATCTGAAGCTTCGTACGCTCCATCGTTTGTTTTAGCCGCGTCGCTGTGTGATGTCACCTGTTGCTCCTCCCACTGCGTCCTGTGCTGCAGCTTGTTGTTCAGCAGCTCCATGGCTTTCCTCCTGACGGACGGCAGCTCATTTCCCATCAGCCCTCTCATCACCGTGATGAAGGTATCCGTGGGCAACAAGGGAGTTCACCTGGGCAACAGAAGACAAAGGTGAGAACAGCGTGCACTAGCGCCGCAGGATCGGCATCACCGCGGGCAGAACCAGACCTTGTCCAGGACGTCGTAGGATTTATTCAGCAGGACTCTCCAGAACTTGGCGGCGGGTTTGTCCGCGTTCGCCTCCACGCAGCGAGCCACGCCGTGGATGTAACGCAGGATCTCCTCCAGCAGCCTGAAAACACACGTCACGGTCACCTGCCGCCTCACGCCAAAAACTCACTCTCACGTCTTTACTCGGCAAAACTCCACGTCTGCTGCAGCCGCTGGAGAGACTCGTCCACGCCGTCTCCGCCGTCCGCAACCTGAGACGCAGAGCAGCAGAGGGTCATTCAGCGCACTTTAAATACAGATGTTATTAATACAGCTGTTTGTTTTAATTCAACTCAAATCAGCTTTATTGGCATCAACGTATAGCAACAATAAAGCTAAAGCTACAAATAAATAAGAACAATTTATTTCATTAAATAAATAAAACAGTAAAAACTGTGTTTGTGTGTTAATAAAAAATTTAAATAAATATTAAAAATAAAAGTAAATAATAAAACAGTGTGTGTCTGTGTGTGTCTTAATAGACAAAACATTTAAAATTAATTAATTAAAAAAACAAGAAAAAAAAAATCAGTATCAAATTTGAAATTTCAAAATAAAATTAAAGGAAAAATTATCAAGCAATCAAAATACTAATTTGAAAATTAGCACAAATATGTATCAGTCTGAGTTTCCACTGGTTGTCCTCAACCTGTTTTTATACGAACTGAATAAGATTTCAACAGGTCAGGAGGAGGACAGAGCAGAGGAGGAAACAGACTAGAATAAACTTAGAAGCTCAGAAAGTTTAAGCGTCTCGACAGATTTCTGGCGATCTGAAGGAAAGCTCCTACACAGACCTCAGTAACCGAGCTGCAGACTCACTTTCTAAATCTTTCACTAGTTCTTTTTTCTTTTCAGGCGTCTTAAAGCTTCCGTCTGTGTTCGAGGCCGCTGCAGCTCTTTACAGTCTGTCTCCTTCACCGTTCTCAGATTTAACCCACCTTCCCGATGAAGCTGGCCGAGCCGAGCAGCTGAGCCATGAAGGAGACGGACAGGAACTTGAAGTGTCTCAGCTCTTTGCTGCTGTGAGCCTCCACGCTGAAGATCAGCTCCTCCGCCTTCTCCTCCTCCTGCTCCGGCTTCTTGGCTCCTCGCCCGGCGGCCGGCGCTCGCTGGAACTGCAGAGAGGGCGGAGACAACCGGAGTTACGTCGACTGAGACGTCTCTGTTTGGACATCTAACGGGCTTCAGAGTCTCAGCACATTTACAGGAGACCTCTGACCCAGCAGCCCACGTGGGCTCCAGACCAGCCGATTCTGGACTTTAGATTTGCGTCTCACCGTCGTCTTTGTCGTCGGGCAGCTGCAGGAGGAACTTCAGGATGTTGATGAGGGAGGTCAGCTGGTCGCTCACCTCAAACTGACAGCAGAGGGAAATCCAGAAGTCCACGTCCCTCTCCAGAGCTGCGTCCTGCAAACACACACACAAACATCAGAACGACCACGTGACACTGACGGGACGCCGTCACATCGTACGGTCGTTTCGGTAAACAAAGCGGCGCCTTGCCTTCTCGCTCACAGAGCTGGCCGTCTGTGTGGCGTGCAGCTTGAACAGGAGCAGCATCAGGACCCAGAGGAAGCGGGCGGGGCCCAGCGTGGTCACCAGCTGAGCCAGGATGGGCAGCCGCCGGTGATCCGGCACGTGGGGCAGCGCGTCGGCGAACACGTGCACGATCCTGGTCACCACGGCGGCCACGTGAGCCCGAAGAGCCGCCGTCAGAGAGCTGCTGCGCCTGCAGACAGGAAGAGAGCCGAGTTTGGATACTCAGAAGGTTAAGCAGCGAAACACAGGAAGTAAAGCAGACTGCGATCGACTCGGCGTCTTGGTCACAAGGTTAACCAGGTTTAAACTCTGGAATCCTTCTTTCAGGCAGCTTTGTGTCCCGAGTGAAGTTTCTAAGGTGATGGGCGGAGCCTCACCTTGATCAGAGCAGGTATGACCATCTGAACCGTCTTGTCGATGACTCTGAAGCTGTAGGCGTCGTCCAGCCGCATGATGTTGGCGCCCATGAAGGTGAAGATGGGCATGATGTTGTGCAGGACCTTTTCCTGCAGGGCGAAGGAGGAGACTCGTGTCGGTCGGTGTGGTAAAGACCATCGAACCGTTTAACCGTTATGTTTTTATGACCTTAGGACCCGCGTCCAAAGCCTATTTTAGCAGGAAGTGCTAGCGCAGCGTTTTTTCTGACTGCTCTGGTTGCTAGGATACATTAAATCCGTGGTTGCAGGTGGTTCTACCCGACTTTACTGGAAGTAAACACGCCAACACAGAGTAGAGTCCTCCTCCGTGTGGACAGAGGACGGACTTCCAGGACAGTAAATATCATTTCTTAATAAATCTACCTAAAGAAACCTCATTTCCTGACTGGCCACTCTCAGGTCAAGAGAGACATCTTTTGGCCTGTGTCAGCCCCCGTAGCTGTCCTGCGCTCTCTGAAAGGTTGGGGGGGCAGCGGTAGACCCGACAGATGGCTGCAGTTCACAACCCTCACCACTAGATGCCACTAAATCTCACACACTGAACCTTTAATTGTGTCCTGTCAGCTGTCAAATGAAATAAAGCTTCTTCAGGAGAAATCAGACGGCTGTTTTCACTCACAGGGAAGATGGCGGCGGCGCTCAGCAGCAGCAGGCGTGGTGGTGAGTCTGGGGCATGTCGGACGCTTCTGATGCACTGAACCACCAGCTCCACGTTGAACTTGTCTTCATCCAGGACGTCTGTGAGGAAACAAAGACCACACGTCACGCCGCTCAGTGACTGCCGGTGTTTAACGTCAGTCTCTGGTGGAGCTGACCCCCGGCCCCCCCGATGACCTACCCGGCCCCACGGCGCCTCCTTCAGGCGACAGCTTGTGGCAGACGTTGAGCAGACAGCTGAGCAGCAGCTGCTTGGTGTACTCCATGTTGGTGTGGTCGCCTGAACACGGCTCCAGACTCCTGAGGACGCAACACAGCAGCATCAGCTCAGGGTGACAGACTACAGAGTCAGGCTTCCAGCAGAGGCGTGAAGAGAGGTGTGAAAACCCCGCACGGTGAGACTGACCTGGCGAGCAGAGAGAACAGAACCGGCACCAGCATCTGGGCTCTCTTCAGCTTCTTCTTGTGCTGCAGCAGCTCCAGGATCAGAGTGACCCTCTGCCACGACACAGCGCCCCCCTCTGGACCGCCGTCGCCGCTCTCCTGAGGTTTCCTAACGAGCGGAAACACCTTTAAAACCTCTTTCATTTCCAACAGAGAAGCTCACGCTGTTTGCTGCCTCGATTCTTCATCAGCTCCCAGGAACTGAACTGAATCTGACAGTCTGCAGGTCCCCGAGGAGACGTGATTACTGAGGACAGAACAGAAATCTACTTCACCTCTGGGTCATCTTGCTCCGGCGGGTCTGCTGCACCGTCACGCTGACTTTGGGTTTCTCTGGTGGAGCGAGCTCATTGGCCACCAGCTGACCGTCAACAGCGATCTGTTAGAAGGAAACCGAGGATGAGGACTTTATTTATTCCACTGAAGTTTCTAACATTACAAAACTCGTTTGGCCAAAGCGACTTACATTTGAGGAACAAACAAACGTCAAACTGAGATCCATGAGTGACGTCAGATATGATGAGGAGCAGCAACAAACACTAGAAACAGCTTTCAGCATGTGAGCCGATGAGAGACGGCAGGAACAAGGTCTGATATGACTCTTTGGTCCACTTCGCCCTGACCCACCTCAGACCCTCAGGACTTACCTTAAACCATGTTGTGTCCTCAAAAGAAAAGTGGTCATCTCAAGTCTCCGTGGTTGGACACAGGAGCGTCTCTCTGTTGGAACACAGGAGCGTCTCACTGTTGGGACACAGGAGCGTCTCACTGTTGGGACACAGGAGCGTCTCACTGTTGGGACACAGGAGCGTCTCACTGTTGGGACACAGGAGCGTCTCTCTGTTGGAAACAGGAGCGTCTGTCTGGTCTGACACAGGAGCGTCTCTCTGTTGGACACAGGAGCGTGGACACAGGAGCGTCTCTCTGTTGGACACAGGAGCGTGGACACAGGAGCGTCTCTCTGTTGGACACAGGAGCGTCTAACTGTTGGACACAGGAGCGTCTCTCTGTTGGACACAGGAGCGTGGACACAGGAGCGTCTCTCTGTTGGACACAGGAGCGTCTAACTGTTGGACACAGGAGCGTCTGTCTGGTCTGGACACAGGAGCGTCTCACTGTTGGACACAGGAGCATCTGTCTGGTCTGACACAGGAGCGTCTCACTGTTGGACACAGGAGCGTCTCTCTGGTCTGACACAGGAGCGTCTCACTGTTGGACACAGGAGCGTCTGTCTGGTCTGACACAGGAGCGTCTGGACACAGGAGCGTCTCACTGTTGGACACAGGAGCGTCTGTCTGTTGGACACAGGAGCGTCTGTCTGTTGGACACAGGAGCGTCTCACTGTTGGACACAGGAGCGTCTCTCTGTTGGACACAGGAGCGACTGTCTGTTGGGACACAGGGGCGTCTCACTGTTGGACACAGGAGCGTCTCACTGTTGGACACAGGAGCGTCTCTCTGTTGGACACAGGAGCGTCTCACTGTTGGACACAGGAGCTGCCTCACTGTTGGACACAGGAGCGTCTCTGTTGGACCAGGGCGTCTCACTGCTCTGACACAGGAGCGTCTCTCTGTTGGACACAGGAGCGTCTCTCTGTTGGACACAGGGCGACTGTCTGTTGGGACACAGGCGTCTCACTGTGGGACACAGGAGCGTCTGTCTGGTCTGACACAGGAGCTGCCTCTGTTGGACACAGGAGCGCCTCGTGGTTTCATGCAGAACACAAGTTATTCCAGTAAGACGTCCCAGGATCCTTGGGACCTGTTCCCTCTGCTCCAGATGTCTTCCAGCTGTCCCCTCTGTTGGACACAGGACCGTCTGTCTGTTGGACACAGGACCGTCTGTCTGTTGGACACAGGAGCGTCTCTCTGTTGGACACAGGAGCGTCTGTCTGTTGGACACAGGAGCGTCTGTCTGTTGGACACAGGAGCGTCTGTCTGTTGGACACAGGAGCGTCTCTCTGTTGGACACAGGAGCGTCTCACTGTTCTGACACAGGAGCGTCTCTCTGTTGGACACAGGAGCGTCTCTCTGTTGGACACAGGAGCGTCTGTCTGTTGGACACAGGAGCGTCTGTCTGTTGGACACAGGAGCGTCTGTCTGGTCTGACACAGGAGCGTCTCAGTGTTGGACACAGGAGCGTCTCTCTGTTGGACACAGGAGCGTCTGTCTGGTCTGACACAGGAGCGTCTCTCTGTTGGACACAGGAGCGTCTGTCTGGTCTGACACAGGAGCGTCTCACTGTTGGACAAAGGAGCGTCTCTTTGTTGGGACACAGGGGCGTCTCACTGTTGGACACAGGAGCGTCTCACTGTTGGACACAGGAGCGTCTCTCTGCTCTGACACAGGAGCGTCTCTCTGCTCTGACACAGGAGCGTCTCTCTGTTGGACACAGGAGCGTCTCTCTGTGGGACACAGGAGCGTCTCTCTGTTGGACACAGGAGCGTCTCTCTGTGGGACACAGGAGCGTCTCACTGTTGGACACAGGAGCGTCTCACTGCTCTGACACAGGAGCGTCTCTCTGTTGGACACAGGAGCGTCTGTCTGTTGGACACAGGAGCGTCTCACTGTTGGACACAGGAGCGTCTCTCTGTTGGACACAGGAGCGTCTCTCTGTTGGACACAGGAGCGTCTCACTGTTGGACACAGGAGCGTCTGTCTGGTCTGACACAGGAGCGTCTCTCTGTTGGACACAGGAGCGTCTGTCTGGTCTGACACAGGAGCGTCTCTCTGTTGGACACAGGAGCGTCTGTCTGGTCTGACACAGGAGCGTCTCACTGTTGGACACAGGAGCGTCTCTCTGTTGGACACAGGAGCGTCTCACTGTTGGACACAGGAGCGTCTCACTGTTGGACACAGGAGCGCCTCACTGCTCTGGACACAGGAGCGTCTCTCTGTTGGACACAGGAGCGTCTCTCTGTTGGACACAGGAGCGTCTGTCTGTTGGGACACAGGAGCGTCTCACTGTTGGACACAGGAGCTGTCTCACTGTTGGACACAGGAGCGTCTCTCTGCTCTGACACAGGAGCTGTCTCTGTTGGACACAGGAGCGCTCTCTGTGGGACACAGGAGCCTCTCTGTTGGACACAGGAGCTGCCTCTCTGTGGGACACAGGAGCGTCTCACTGTTGGACACAGGAGCGTCTCACTGCTCTGACACAGGAGCGTCTCTCTGTTGGACACAGGAGCGTCTGTCTGTTGGACACAGGAGCGTCTCACTGTTGGACACAGGAGCGTCTCTCTGTTGGACACAGGAGCGTCTGTCTGTTGGACACAGGAGCGTCTCACTGTTGGACACAGGAGCGTCTGTCTGGTCTGACACAGGAGCGTCTCTCTGTTGGACACAGGAGCGTCTGTCTGGTCTGACACAGGAGCGTCTCTCTGTTGGACACAGGAGCGTCTGTCTGGTCTGACAAAGGAGCGTCTCACTGTTGGACACAGGAGCGTCTCTCTGTTGGACACAGGAGCGTCTGTCTGGTCTGACACAGGAGCGTCTCACTGTTGGACACAGGAGCGTCTCTCTGTTGGACACAGGAGCGTCTCACTGTTGGACACAGGAGCGTCTCACTGTTGGACACAGGAGCGTCTCTCTGTTGGACACAGGAGGCGTCTCACTGCTCTGACACAGGAGCGTCTCTCTGTTGGACACAGGAGCGTCTCTCTGTTGGACACAGGAGCGACTGTCTGTTGGGACACAGGGGCGTCTCACTGTGGGACACAGGAGCGTCTGTCTGGTCTGACACAGGAGCGTCTCTCTGTTGGACACAGGAGCGTCTCTCTGCTCTGACACAGGAGCGTCTCACTGTTGGACACAGGAGCGTCTCACTGTTGGACACAGGGGCGTCTCACTGTTGGACACAGGAGCGTCTCTCTGCTCTGGACACAGGAGCGTCTCACTGTTGGACACAGGAGCGTCTGTCTGGTCTGACACAGGAGCGTCTCTCTGTGGGACACAGGAGCGTCTCACTGTGGGACACAGAGGCGTCTCACTGTGGGACACAGAGGCGTCTCTCTGGTCTGACACAGGGGCGTCTCTCTGTTGGACACAGGAGCGTCTCACTGTTGGACACAGGAGCGTCTCGGTGGTTTCATGCAGGAACACAAGTTATTCCAGTAAGACGTCCCCAGGATCCCTTGGGACCTGTTCCCCTCTGCTCCAGATGTCTTCCAGCTGTCCCCTCTGGTCTGTACCGTCCTCCATCAGAACGCTGTAAAAAGTGACATGTTGCACTCGGAGCTGCATCAGCAGCAGAAAGTGGTGTAAAAAGCGGACGTCCCGGTCGGCGGACACGTTTCCTGCAGAAGGAGCTGTCACTGTTGTCTCTGCTCACCGCTTTGAAGACGCTGCTGACGGTGTTGGCCACCAGCGGACTCCTGCTCTCCACCAGCAGGTCGAACATCACCGACAGCAGCTTCTGCTGCGCCGACTCGTCTCCCAGGGCCGAGAAGAACGGCTTGGTGACCTGCAGAGACACGACGAGAGACACGTCAGCCCTTTGAGACGGACTTCTGCTGCACAGCAGGCGACATTCAGAAACATACAAGCAATTATAAAACGGTGAAATGAACCTTTAACCCTTTGCTTCATGTTAACCAAAGTTCATTTTAAACCTGTTGTCATCGCTTGTTTTAGGTTTGAATCTCTTTGAGCTTTGCTTTCTGCCTTGTTTTAAATTAGGTTAAATCAGGTTCGGGTTAGGCTGACCTGTTCCAGAGCGATGATCTGGCAGCTGGGGAGGTCGGGGTGGTGCTGGGTTGAGGTCTTCAGGGCTCTGATAAACAGATCCAGACAGTTCCGGTCCTTGGCCAGCAGGGGGCGGCGCCTCGTTGTACTTCCCAGGACGAAGCTGCATCAGCTGGGCCTCGGCCTGCAGCATGGGGGGGTGTCGGGGCGCTCTGCTCCAGGAGCCGGTCCAGAACGGGAAGCAGGGCAGACAGGGACGGACTGAGAGGAGGAGGAGGAGACGTGGCGTTGCTCCCGATCTCACTCTGAATGTGCAGGTGTGATCCGGCTCTCACCTGTCCCTGGACGTGTCCCAGCGCTCGCAGCAGGCCGGGCGGCGGTGTAGGGCCGGGCAGCTGGAGGTCTGAACGCTCTGCAGCAGCTGCTGCATCGACGCCTGCAGCTTCTTCTGCTGCGTCTTCACCTTCGCAGACTGACACTCCTCATGGAGCGCGCCCAGAGCCTGCAGGTTACAGAGCGCGCTCAGTGACGGTTCCTCTACGAACACTGCATCACCCCCAGATTAAACTGACCTCAGTTCAGACTTCTGGTGAAACACACTCACCTGGCTCAGGTACGAGGGGTCGGCGATGATCTCCTCTGAGGTCTTCAGAAGCCTCTCTGTGATTGGCTGGAAGGGAGAAGCATCCGCTCCTGATAGGCTCTGCAGAGCGCCGAGGGCCGCCCTCCGGACCTCCCGAACCGGAGAGCTGAGACAGCACAGCAAGGACGGGACCACTGAGGGAGAGAGAGAGTCACATGGTGTGTAGCTCACACCTGGTGCAGGCAGAGTCTGATCCACATCCCTTCAGTCTGGACCAATGAGGAGGTGGTTCTGGTTTCTTACCTGGTGAGTCGGCGGCCGCCAGCTCCTCCAGCACGGCGTCCGGCTGGGCGCTCAGCAGGGCCCTGCCCACGTACAGAGCCTGAGTCTGCAGGACAGGGCCGACCTTCACGTCCAGCTGGTCTCCATGGTTACTGCCGTATCCCCACAGCACGCACAGGAACCTGAAGAGCATCGGCGGCTCGCGCAGGTGAACCTGGACGGAGAGTCGTCAGGTTTAACCTACCTGTTCCTCTGTTTGAGACACAACGCCATGCCAGCGGTGGAAGTGACCTCTTACCTGAGCGAGCAGCTTCATCAGGTCTCTGAAGCCGCCGGCTGCCGGCTCTCGCCGGCGCCGCCGATGACGCACGCTGAAGAGGCGGCAGGTGAGCCCCAGGTAGCAGCAGGTGTTGGTGTCCAGCTTCTCGGGTTCCACCACACGTCACCTGGCAGAGAGAGACAGCATGCTGTGGGTCTCCTCAGGTGAACCGGCGCCTACAGGGCGAGGTTCTTACCTTTGAAGGAGGCGTCGTGACACCTGAGGGAGGAGATGAAGTCTCTGAGCAGAGACACGACCACGCGGCGCTCTTCCTCCTGTCAGAACACGACAACACGTCAGAACCAGCTGCTTTTCGTTTTAAAGGATTTATGAACGGAGGTTCTCAGGACCGACCTGCTCCTCTGGTCTCACCTGGGCCTCGGCGTCCCCGGAGACCTCCAGCAGGAGGGGCTCCAGCATCAGGTAGACCCTCTGAGCGGTGAGCAGGTGCTCGGTGCCGCTCAGCTCCCCGAGGCCGAGCAGCAGGGTCCGGGTCAGCACCAGGAAGGAGGCCCTCCCTCTGAGGCCGGAGCCCCGCTGCAGCTCCACCGCCTGAGCCAGCTTCTCCATCTGAGGCCAAACACAGGGAAGAGTTACAGTCAGACGGCTCCGAGGGACGGGCGGACATGGGGGGGGTCAGTACCAGACCAGCCGGACTGAACAGCTACAGAGAAACTCACGGCGTCACGTTTGCAGAAGTGCTCCATGTTGGCCAGATTCTTGGTCAGCGTGGAGACGAGACGCCGGTTGGCCGAAGCTGCGAAGTCGGGCTCAGAGCTCCGCTTCATCACCTCGTCCAGCTCTGTGAGGACAGACGAAGACACTGAAGCTGAAACATGATCAACGTATCACCTCTCCACACAGACGGTGCGTTAAAGCAAAGTCTCGCCACTCGGCAGCCATCAGGGATCTGGGACTTTCTCTGGTCCCCGTAAAACCTGCAGAACCAGCAGGAAAACCTGAAACAGTTGGATGACTTTGCCCAAAGTGTTTTTCCACTGCAGGTCAAACGGATTCCTACGTTTGCACGACCTTGACATGATATTTAACGGCGCCCACTGATTCCCAGAACGTGAACTCTCTGCGCTTCACTCGCTCACCTTGAGCCCAGTTCAGGGTGAGCGGGTGCTGAGCGATGATGGAGGATCGAGCGACGCAGGAGGCGAGGCCGAGCTGGGCGGAGGAGATCACCAGGAGGGGCAGCAGCCTCCAGCCCGCCCTCTGCAACAGCTCGCCGTCCCCCCTTCCCAGCCGGGGGTCGCACAGTAAACGCACCGCCTCCGTCAGCACTGGCAGCCTGGAGGAGAAGACACAGAGCTCAGAGTTACTGGAGACACATGAAGGCATCGTTTCCAGTCCAGTCAGACAGGAAGCTCAGAGTTTTTTTTTTCAAAATAAGATTTGAGACTCGCAGCCGAGCAGAAACCCTTCATGTTTGTGTGTGTAGTTCACTGACCAGTGCTCAGCCACCGACAGATCCACTCTGTGCAGCAGCGACAGTAAACAGGACACGGTGTCCTCCGGGTCCAACACGTCCATCAGCACCTGAAACAGCAGGAGCAACAGTTAGCTCGCCGCCGTCCTGCCTGGCCTACAGGGGCGCCGCAGGTCTGATTTAACTGACCTCCAGCACTCTGAGAGCGGCGGCTGCGACCTCCGACACGTCGTCCTTCAGGCGCTCCATGACGGCGTCTTTCAAGAACGCCTCCTCAAACTCTGCTGCTGCTGCAAGAACACGACAAAGACACGAGGCTCAAAGCTCACGAGTAAAGATGGTAAGACGTGTGAGGTGTGAACAGTGAACAGTCGTGGATTTTCATTCTTTGTCTCACTAAGGGTGGACCTTCAGTTCCCATAATGCTTTGGGGGATACTACTCATGTAGTTATGATTACTGGAACGCACCCTCAAAAACTGGATGTCAAATAATTTCCTCCAGCTGAACTCAGAACAGAGATCCTGGCAAATCAAACGCTGCCCCTGCTGGTTCCCTGGTGAATCACACTAAGCCTGTTGCAAAGAATCTGGGTGTCTGGTTTCGAGCAGCAAATTGAAGCTCATGTTTTTACCAGCTTAGAAATCGATCAAAATACAATTTATGTTAACCTTTAAGGACACTGAGACCATCAGCTTTATTTCATCACGCCGGCATCACTGCAGCAGCTTTTTACTACTGATGGACTCCAGACTGTCCTGAACTCAGCCGCCAGGCTTTTAACCAGAACTAAGAAACACACCACATCCCTGTTTTAGCTTCATCACACTGGCTCCCAGCTTGTCTTAGAATTGACTCTGACATGTTACTGATCACTTTTAAAGCTCTTCACGGCCTCTAACATCCTCGGGCCGAGGACATCAGGGCGGCTCAGTCTCTGAAAACAAACTTTTATACGAGAGCCTTTCTACATTTTGGTTGATTTTAATTTCTTCAGCGTTCTGTTGCTTTGTCGTGTCTTTGTTTTACGTGTTTTATGCTCTTTACTCCTGTGAAAGCTCTTTATAAAATGGTTTTAGAAAGTGCTCGATAAATAAAGATTATTATTAGGACCAATCAGCCTGCAGTGATCTAACTTGGACCGTCTGAGCAGGAGCTCTTTGTCGCACCTGTCCGGAGGTGATGAGGCCCATCAGGTGCTCCACAGCCGAGACTCGGACCGACGGCAGCGGGTGTTTCAGGCTGAGCAGCAGCGACGTGTCCGAGTCGCCCAGAATCTGCAGAGAAACAAAGACAGAACGGGTCTGTGGTGTGGATCCAGAGAGCGGCGGCCGTGAACGCCGGCAGGTTAGCGAGCGGCAGGCCTACCTTGTACTTCCCGCTGCTCATCGACAGAGACAGGAACTGGTGGAAGAGGCGTTTCCGCTCAGAGCTGCTGACGTCGGTCACGTGACCCTCGAGGACGCCGTCCAGAGCGCCGCCGTATCTGATGGAGCATAAACACACGAGTGAAGCTGATGAACAGCGTCAAATGTACCGTAACTAAAGCGACCAATTGGGCGACATCTTCCTTCATTCGTGTCCGGAAACCTAAAAATATTTACTTTATCGTCACACAGGACAAACGCTGACAGATCTTTGTGCTTAAAGACGAACAGATCATCGTTCTGTCAGCAGACTCATTAATCCACTATATTAATCTAATTAGAAGCTAATCAGCATCAGGATGAAGAGACTCGTCTCAGCCTCAGTAGGACGTCCTGGACATCTAACGGTTAATAAAAAGGTGCAGGTGTCTGCCGGACTCACCTGGACTCGAACAGTCGGACCAGAGGCAGCAGGCGCCGGTCGAGGGCCGCAGCGTGTTCGGCAGAGAGCTCGGTCTGAAGCAGGTACTGGTCCAACAGCAAACTGCAGGGGGAACACAGCAAGACTCAGCCTACGGGACACAAGGGGGCGCTGCTGGCCCACCTGCGTCTGTCCACACGGCTCTCTGGTCTCAGAGAGGAAGAGCGCCACGCTAAGGGACAAAGGCGCGTCAGGTGTTTGATGAAGGAGAACTTACCGAGCCACGGTTTGGTCCAGGCCTTTGGTCAGAGGAACGGACTGCAGGACTGACTCCAACACGTCGAGCTCGGCCGCCTCGGACTCACCTGTGACGGAGAACAACAGGTAAACGTTTGTAATGAAAGTGATTCCACCTTATTTCCTGTTCCAGAGCATCAGCAGAGGCCTCGCACGGTTCTCACCTGAGCTGCAGGCGAACACGGCGTGGATCAGGTGGGGCAGCAGGTAGCGCAGCAGAGGGCTGACGTCATGAGACGCCGCCATGACCTGCAGCGTGGAAACCAGCGCCGGCATGGAGGTCAAGCGGCTGAAGGCTCTGCAGGAGAGAGGAGGAGTTAAACTGAACGTTAACGCTCGCCCCGTCCCCGTGCGGGAGGGGTCACGCCTGCAGGGGGCGTGTCTGAGCGGTCCTACCTGGGCCCGGCCGCGCCCTCCTTCTGGTTCTGCAGCAGCACGATCAGGCAGCCCAGACCCTCCTTGGCCAGCGTGGGCTCTTTGAGCAGAGACTTGCTGATGTGCACGGCGAGCGTGTCCACCAGACTCGCCTCCATCACCACCTTCACCGCCAGCTGGCACACGATCATGTAGGTGGCGGCTTTGTAGTCCGTCAGCGACGACTTCAGGCCCTGCGGGGGCGACGTTTGAAACACGACACCTGAGCTTCGGCACATTTTCTTCACTCAGCAGAAGATCTGAATGAATCCAGCTAACGGTTCATTTCTTTACTGATTAGTCAGCAGATTTTTCTCTCGAGGCCAATCAATCGTTCAGAACAGTTTAAAACAAAGATTAACTTAATCTGTGAAAGACTAAACAAGCAAATACTCCAGAGACGCTGCACTCAGACAATCTAGGACTTATTTTCCAGACTCAAAATCGTGGCTGACGCATCGATCAGCTGCTGCAGCTCTAAAACCGCCACAGTGACAAAATGTAAACCATCTGACCGAAGAATAAAACAAGATAACGAATCCGACGTTTAAAAGCAACAAACAAACAAACACCGTCCTGCAGCATTGACCTCTGACCTCCTGTCAGACAGATCGAGGAAGCCGCTCGCCGTAAAAACATCTGAACAGGAGTCGCAGACTGCGAACGTGAAAGTTACCCTCTGAACGTATGGCAGCAGCTTGGAGATGATGGTGTCGGACACTTTGTCCACGGCGTCCAGAGCGGGGACGATGGTCGAGGCGTAGAAGGAGAAGATCACTCTGAGCTGGGAGCAGCTTCCAGAGCGTCCCGCGTACGCCTGCAAACGAGAAGGTACAGATGTGATGCGTTCGCTTCACTTCCAGCCGTCCCCGTCAGAACGTGTGTTTCCAGGACCTCTTACCTGGATGGACCTGGTGACCAGCGTGCAGATGAAGTCCATGAAGCTCAGGTCTGTGTAGCAGTGAGTGATCAGGGTTCCTCTGGCCAGCGGCACGCCTGGTTTCTGAACAGACAGCAGCACAGCGTTCACATGCAGCGCACACATGTATACCTGAACATCAACGGCGTGCGGCGGCGGAGTCGGACCTGCAGGCAGTGCAGCCAGTTCCAGCGGCTGGTGGCGTCCTTGATCCTGAGCAGCTGCAGGACTCTGACGAACACCTTGGTGTCGTGATACGGCAGCGCGCACGCCAGCAGGCTGTCGCAGTTGTACAGCTGGATGTGGAAGCTGCAACACAACACGGGACTCTGAACACACATGTTCGATCTGACAACACGCCGACTGAGAAATACAAAACACGCCGTCGTTACCGGTGAACCAGCCACTCGATGCACTTGTGAGCCGGTTTGAGGAGGAAGTACGGGCAGAGGCGGGTGAGGAAGAGCGAGATGCCGGCGTCCAGCTTCTCGTTGACCTCTTTGGACTGGACGCTCCTCTCCAGGGTCAGCGAGGCCCGGCTGAACAGGGTGTCCTGGAACTCCTGGAAGGCGGGTTCGATTCCCAGCAGCTCCTCAAACCCTGTGCAGCCTGGAGGAGGAGAGAGGACGCGCGTTATCAAGGTCGTGAACAGGCTGTGAAGCCACACCCACTCTGTGCAGGACTCACCGAGGGCGTAGAAGGTGCTTCTGTCCATGGCGGCGGCATCTTTGGGGTCGAAGAGGAGCGAGGCGACCTCTCTGCGCGTCAGCAGGTTGGGGTCGCTCTGAGGCAGCGCAAGCCTCTTCAGCTGGTGGGCCAACGACGTCATGATGCTTTCTTAACCTGATGGAGACACAAACATGAACTGACTGAAGGCGTCAGGCTGTTCACAAAGACGAGAGGTGAAACAACCTGAGCAGTCTGTGGAGCGTTTTTATTATTTAGCCCCAAAACTTTAAATCACTATATGTTTAAAATCAAACCATGTATTTACTTAAACTTATAAACTGGTCGGTGAATGCTGACAGCTCCAGTCTGGTTACATTAAACCAAACTCCGCTGGATCCCCGCTTCACTTTAAGGCGTTTACTAACAGCTAAACTGAACAGTACTGAGCCTTAAGACAAGTGTGAAACTGATGTGAAAAGACGAAGAGAAGCTAAATCACTGGAAAATGTATAATGCCGAACAGAAGAGTGGATCTTTGTGGTTAACGTGAAGTCTTTACTCCACTTGTGTGGTGAACGTAATCTTTTTAACAAGCAAGACAACATTAAACTTGCAGTTTTTCGGGGGAGTTTGGCGAGTCAAAGAATTCCAGAGCAGAAACAGAAGTCCGTTCCTCAGTATTCAGATTTTAATCCAGTGTCGTAAATGCAGCCAGAGAACAGTCTTCGTATCATGTCTTTACAGGCACAAATAATTAACTTTACATTAACTAACGAACTACAGCTACATTCACGTTAGCGACTTATGCTAACATGCCGACTTCTCGCTCCTGAAACCAAACTAAATGTCTCCCAGCCAAAGATTTACAGACATGTACGTCTCTTAAACGCGCCGGAACAATAACAACAACATTCAGAAATGAATTAAGAGACTAAAAAGAAAACACCTCCAACCTGCTTTCAGTAACTCTGTAAAACACATGGGCGCACGCTGTTAGCAGCTGAAGCGACCTCGTTCTGATGATTCTACATCCGGGTCACGACAGGATTTTGCGTCATGGAAGATTTTCACCGCCACGTACTTCCGTCTTCGCCCAACACCCGCCTACTAATGATTAGACTTTAACTTTGAACTTAATATATTAATACGTTACTCCACGTTAACGAGCCGATTTAGAAGCACAAGTTCTCTTACTTCTTAATATATTTAACAGGAGTAATATTTGCCACAATGATTATTACTCACATAAACTGCGGTGACTGTGTTACAGTTTATGGTTAGCTCTCACTCTGTAATGGGAAATATGGCATCTGTGTTAGGAGATCGGTCCAAGATAAAATTATTTCTGTTGAATCAGATTTCTGAAATACATCAAAACAAGTAACTGAACAACGATGTTGAAAAAAATCTCCGCTCGCCAGAATTCACACGTTAAACGACGTGAACTATCTTAAACGCATTGTATGATCTTTGGCAGCGCGCCCTCCCGCCACACGGGGGCGGTAAATCCCCGCTGCCTCCGTATAAAAAGCTAAACAACAACCGGCCGCTAAACTTCTGCGTTTGGCTTGTTGTTAAGTTTGTCAGTCGACATTTCGAAGACGTGTCTATTTTACACGAATAGTTTTGAGTAACACATCGTTATTTTTGTCGTCTGGTCGCTAACTTCGCTATAAAAGTGGAAAACAGACAGGAAACGGTCACTTCTACGCATTACGTGTTTAGCTAGCAGCAGCTAGCCGGCTGTAGCTTCACCGTAAAGCTCCGCCGTTGCCGTTACCGTCTTGTTGAAGGCTCCGCTGTCGGTGAGTAGTTTGTAGTTCGCTGCTGTCGGTTTGTTTCGTGTGTTTTATTTTGTGTCGACGCCCTGAGAGCTAATTAAAGCTAACGTTAGCAAAGCGACCGTTTGTTTTTCGCGGGGCCCCGCCCACCGCGGAACATCATTGGTCCTCCGGAACGTCATCTCTCTGAGCTGAGCGCTGATTGGCTGGAAGCTGGCAGTCCCTTTAACTGTGCAGTTAAAGGACTGAAGACACGTGGGTGCGCTCTGTCCGCGCGCCTCGTTTATTTGGATGATTTTATTATTTATTTATATTAATCCATCATTTATTTAGTTTTACCTGTTTATTTACTTATTTGGTTAATATTTATCTGTTATTTACATTTACATTACTTTATTTACTTTATTTATTTTACTTTTTTTAATCTGCTTCCACATCCTGAAATAAAGAAAACAAAAAACAGACTAGTTCCAGTTTAAAAGGCTCCTTCAGGTGTGAGTTTAATACTAAATGATAACAGAATAAACCTTCAGGGTGTGAAATGTGATGATTGACGTCAAAATCTGTGCGATTAAACAGGTTAATAATCTATTAAAGTGATGTAACAGTAACATCTGCAGCTCAGCTGTTTTCATGTCTCAGTAAACTGAACCTTTGGGACGGACAGAAACACCTGAAGACGTCTCTTTGGACGTTCTGATTGGACGATGAGGATAATGACCAGCTGTGTTGGACGGCGCCCTCAGCAGGTCGGCGCAGGCCGCTCTGCAGAAAGCCTTTAATTGGCTCAGGGCGCGAGGGCTGCTGGGTAATCTGGAGGGGCCAGCTGAGGCCGGTCAGTGAAAGGTCACCTGTCACACCTGCTGAGCAAAGTTTTACGTCCTGCTGACATTTTAGTGGCCAAACAGTGAATCAGGTGATAAACATTAATCTGTAACGAGGACGAGCGTTGGCTGTTTGGGTCCAGCTGATCCTCTTATCCTGGTCAAACTTGACAAATTTACCAAAATAAAAGCAGCAGGAGCTCGTCTGCCCTGCCGCTCGGCTCAAAACAATAAGAAACAAATAAACAAACTGTAGTTGTTGTTTATTAAAATCAGTTTCTTCTTCTTTGAAAATGAAAGTTACTCTTTTATTTCTTCAGGCTTTGTTTACTCTGTGTCACATGTTTCAGAGGTGGGCGGAGTCTGAGCTCTAACAGGAAGTCAGTGTGACAGTGTGTGTGTGTGTGTGTGTGTGCTGGGGATGTGTGTTCACCGGGATGTGCGTCTGGGACGAGGACCTGGACCCGCAGAGCTGCTGGGGCTGGACTGACCTGTGTGTACCTTCTTCTTCTGTGGTGTCAGTATGTAGGTCAGGGCGGCGTTACAGGGATTTGATTTAAGGAGCGGCGAGTTGTAATCAGACTGTCGTGTCTGGACCCCGGACTGATCGGGATTCATTTAGTCCACTCTGAAAAGTTCCTTTGTCTTTGTGGGAACCGGATCCTGTTAAAGTCTCAGCAGCAGGTTTCAGGTTTCATTTCACAGCCTGTTGTTATGAACTTTGGACCTGAGCGACGCCGAAGCGTCCTGAGGCTCCTGCTGCACTTTGGCCCTCTGCAGAGGGAAGCGGCCCATAAAGAGTTCTGACTGAGGCTGAAGAACAGGAAGGTTCTCAGGACTCATGTTGGAACACAGAATAAACAGGGGCCTGTTGTTTTTATATTAGACTGTTAGTAAAGTTCTTCATTTTAAATCTAATTTATGCACCGATAAACCGACTGAGCGCAAAGTTCAGGGTGACGAGGCTCGGCTCATCACGCATCGTCTCAAACTGGCAGGTTCATTCCTGTAAGAACGGCGAGCCAGAACGCCGGGTGCTTCTCTCGGTCTTTGTGAACGCCCAGTAACTCTCCTCCTGCTGCTCCTCCTCAGCTCCAGCTACTCCTCAGCAGCGTCGGACTCGGAGAAGGAGCAGCAGATCTTGTCGGCCGTCATGTCCAGACGCAGCCTGCGGCTCGATGACGGCCTGCTGGACCGCAGTCTGCCGCTCGGCAGCGCCTCCTTCAGCGTGGGAGGAGGCGGCTGGAGGAACGCCAGGTGAGTCTGCTCAGGAACGATCACCTGCTTTACACCGGAGACACGCTGTCTATTTCCCCTCCTCCTCCTCCCTCCCCCAGGTCACTGAAGTCTCACCGCTCCCAGCAGCACTCGGCCTCCTGCTCGGAGTCCCTCCTCCTCAGCACTCCTTGTAAACTGGCCGCTCAGCCTCTCCTGAACAGCAGCCTCCACAGCGTGGCCTCGGACGCCTCCCTGCTCTCGTCCCTGCTGGACGAGTCCTCCGTCCAGGAGACGACGCTGGTCGACACCTTCTGGGGTAAAACGCCTCCTTCTCCTCTGAGCGTAGCCGGCTCTCCTGTCGGGGGGGCGGGGCGGTTGGTTGAGGCGGCGTTTGGTCTGACGTCTGTCTGATCTTCCTGTTGCAGGTTTGGACCACGACGTGGATCCCAAAGGTCGGTTCAGAGATCAGTTCTCGTCTTCATCGTTCTGTTAAATGTTCTCTGGACGTTTCACAGGACGGCAGGTTCACGTCTCGTTACACGGTTATGTTACTCGAGTTCTCGTCTCGCTCCCAGAAAGCACCGTCATAGCGGAGCAGACCCTGCTGGCAGACCGCACTCTGATTGGTTCAGACGGCCGCTGTCCCAAACACGCCGGTCCAGACGCTCAGCAGGGTTTACTGTAAGGACTGCGAGCCGTCCTCAGGCACCGCCTACTGCTCCTCCTCCAAATACACCTCCTCCTCGCTGACGGGGCCGGGACCCTCGGAGCCCGCAGACCAGGAAACCACCACCATCTACAGCAGAGACCGGAGCCGCAAGAGCAGGACAGGTGAGCGCCCAGGTGGGCCGGGAGGGGGAGGGGGAAGGGGCAGCCTGGTTAACTTCCCTTCCTTAACCTTCACAGCAGGAAACCCAGACCTGATCCCTAAACCCCAGGAACTGGACTCTGACCAGCTGTTTGTCTTTAAGCAGGTGTGCTGGCGTCCGTGTGGGACGGGTCAGCAGCCCGTGTGCTGTCCGCGCTCGCTCTGCTTTACGTGATGCTGCAGAAACACCACGGACGTGACAGGTAGCAGAGCCCCCAGGGTTCCCTCTGTGTCGCAGCTGGGCAGGAAGTTGGTTCAGAGACGTGCGATACCGACGTCTCACATTTAGCTTCAACAACAGCGAAGGAACGTAAAGACCAGGATCCAGATCAGCTGTTCTGCAGAGCGTGAAGCGTCGTGGTCGAACTACAGGAAATCGTCTCCTGACAAACACTTTGAGAGAAAAGTTAGAAACACGTCGCATCTACATTTACAGCACCTGGAAACACCTGGAAACACCTGGAAACACCTGGAAACACCTGCTGAGCTTTAGAGCTGCAACGATTAGTCGGCCGAAAGAAAAAGATTCCTATTGGATTAAACCTTCTTTAAAACAGCAACATGAAAAATTAGCTGGTTTCATCTCCTTAAATTGGGGAATTTCTGCTAAACTTTGTGTTTTATGAAAGTAAATTCAGAGTCTTTGGGTTTTGGACGGTTGGTTAGAACAAACTGAAGACGTCACTTTGGCTTCTGGAAAGTTCTGATGAGCGTTTTTCACATTTTGTAGTCGTGGAAAAAAATCTGCAGATCAGATGAAAATGATTCGTTAGTTGCTGCCCTACTGAGATCAGGAGCTCTGATTGGCCAGGCTGCTTTCAGTCCGAACTGGTTTTCTGTTTGGACTGAAGGTTTTCTAAATAATAAGTTATGGTGACGTCTGACAGCTGAACTTCCTGCCCTGCTGTCTGTCCTCCCGTCGCGCCGGGAGTCGTCTTTCCTCCTTCCTTCGTCTCCTTACTGAATGTGACTGTCGGCCGTTCCAGATGTGCTGCAGCTGTGGCTGGACTCGTCTCTGCCGTGTGTCAGGAGAGCGGCGTCCCGCTGCGTCTCTGCGCTGACGCACAGCTGGCAGGTGTGCCGGGCGCTGGCCTCGCAGGTCCACACGTGGGCCGCTCACAGACGTGCAGGTACCGAGACCGTCGGACGCTGTCCACCTGACACACGGGTCCAAAACTACTGACCTGGGAATCTGTTCTGCTGGGACTCTTTCTTCTTCTTCACCTGCACGAGCTGTTCTTTTCCAGACCGCTAGAACCTTTTTATTTACAACCAGAACCTAAACCTTCTCCAGGACCACGCCAGCTGCCTGGGGAACCCTACCCGACTCTGCATATAGGACCCCCAGAACCAACTACAGGACCTCTGGTGCCTCCATAAACAGCACTAGTCCAACCTAAATGCCCCTAGAACGTCCTCACTTACCACAAGATGTTCTTATAGGACCACTAGAACCTCCTAAAGGACTTGACCCACGTAAAGAATCTTTAGAATCCACTGAACGTTCTCAAAGGCCACTAGAACAAAACACAAACACACAAAGTGAACACGGGGTCCATGTGTCTTTGTTTACGCTGTGGTTCTGTGGTGTTCTGTTCACAAAGGGTTCTGTGGTTTCCTCACCCCCCCCCACTGCTCACCTGTTTCCCTCCCAAACAAATGGGCTGCAGCTTCACTTTGGCTGTTGCCGTGGTGAAATGCAAATCCTCCTCCCTGCCTGCAGCCGGTGCTCAGCTCCGAGGACGTGGACCCGGCGGGGCGTCGGTCTGCCGGTGAGTCCTGACTGTGTTTCCTCTCCTGTTGCAGGTCGATCCGGACGCTGTGGAGTCATGAACCTGAGTGAGACCAGCACGAACCAGAAGGAGCTTCAACCCAACAGATCTCTGTGTGAGTAACCACAGAACACACGTCACTTTACTGAGACTCGGGACGGGGGGGTCCGGACTCCTGCTGGACTGAGACTCGGGACGGGGGGAGTCCGGACTCCTGCTGGACTGAGACTCGGGACGGGGAGTCTGGACTCCTGCTGGACTGAGACTCTGGACGGGGGACGGGAGTCCGGACTCTGTGGTGGGAAAGATAATTTTCTCCTATAATTGAATTCAAAACGTGAAACCTTCAGGTGTTTTAGACATAAAGTGAAACATTTCAAGCCTTTTTTGTTTTAATCTTGAAGATTACAGTTTGCAGCTCGCAGAAGTAAAAACTCCAGGACGTCAAAATGTTTCTTTGTAAAACAGAAAAGTTTAAAAGCCTTGAATCCCTCGCTGGTGATTGTTGTATATTTGAAGAAGTGTTGAAGCTGCTTGAAGTCGAAAACAAGAGAAGAGACGCAGAGAGAAGCTCGGACACTGTCCGGTCGAGTGTTTTAACGCTTTGCCTTTTTATTGAGTTCATTTCTAAAACCCTCCTGGTCCCTCGCAGCACATGTGGATTAATCGGCTGCTGTTTCCTGTTTGTTCAGAAGCTGCAGAGAGCAGCCGGTTCAGGAAATATATTTGAATCCTTCTGTCAGCTGTTTCTAAAGATTCACAGCAGGGACAGCAGTTGGGATTTGTTAGTAGGCAAAACTGTCGGTGGAGTCACAGCGTAGGTCGGATATTCAGTTACAGGTGGTCAGGCAGCCGTGGTCAAAATGTCATCCATAGGCAAAGCACGAAGGGAAATAAAATGGTAAAAGATATTAAAACAAAAGAAGATCTATTAACTTCATGTACCGGATGGTTTTATAGGAGTTAGAGCCTGCAGGTCTGCAGAGACCAGCATGTTGCTGTGATCCCTGTCTGGGTCTTTACTGGAAAATAATCTTTAGGACAAAGAGACGGACTGATGAAAAATATAAATGAACATCAGACTGATCCGTTTTCACGTAGATTTATTTTGAAAGGTCAGCAGCAGCACGTAATGAATTCACTGAAAAGGATAGAAGGAGTCACTGGATCGATCCGCCTCGTCTCTGTCCCTGGTTTCATGAAGGAAACCCTGAAGCAGACTAACAGACAGGAGGTCGCTCAGAGGAGAAGGAGTTTCTCTCTCAGTGCGCCTTGTTGTTTCCTGCAGCTCTCAAACGTTTCCCGCCAACAGGTGACGACCGTGAAGGGAAGCGGCGCTCAGACACGGACGCTGTCGCCTCGCCTTCGGCCTGCTGGTCCTCAGTGGCTTCCTGTTTGTTGGGGCTGATGTGGAGCGCCGCCGTCTTTACAGGTTAACCTACGAGTGTAACGAACAAACAGCAGAAACACATTTTCCACATGATGTCTGGCTGAAATGTAAATAG
This sequence comes from Lepomis macrochirus, assembly GCA_024633595.2. Taxonomy (NCBI): domain Eukaryota; kingdom Metazoa; phylum Chordata; class Actinopteri; order Centrarchiformes; family Centrarchidae; genus Lepomis; species Lepomis macrochirus. The sequence continues at coordinate 2,151,626 of JALXJV020000023.1, read as the reverse complement.
ATTAATGTCAGATCAGAAAGAACATCAGGATTCGTTTATCAGGGTTCCCAGCTAACAGCTGTGTATCTGAGCGCTCAGCAGAGATCTGAGAAACTGAGAAGCAAAAGGAAAAACTGTGAAGCTGCAGATGGAAAATACAAACTGTCTGATCTGCAAGTTCAGCTGTCGGGAATCGAACCGTGAAACGGCTGCAGAGTTTAACTGAGAGTCTTTTAATATCCTGCACCTGAAGTTTGAGTCACGTGAGCAGTTTGAGGATTTCATGACCTTCTCTCCTCTCTGACGCCTCCTCAGCTTCCTGTCTGTGGCGGCTGACTCTCTGGGCAGCTGCAGCCGTTTGGCCGCTGACCAAAGAAACGTGTTCAGCATCTGTGAGCGCCGCACGCTCTGCAGGTTAACGCCGTGTCGCCGGCTTTGTTTTCCTGAAGCCCTCCTCCTCCCTGACTGACTCCCCTGCTGCTCTTCTTCTTCTTCTGATCCGCAGCACGTTTGTGTCGGAGCTCCGTGTTTTTCTCTTCTGTGGTGTTTGTAGACGGGATGATGCAGGTGACCTCTGTGCTGCTGCTTCTGTTCCTGTTGTCTTCTGTTTGCTTCTGCAGGGGATTATTTTAATTTGAATCATGGAAATGATCACAAGACGCACGAGCGCAGCTTTTCATTCACAGACGGTTTAACGCTTCTCAGGCCTCAAACTGGACTTTTTGACTTTAAAACCATCAGTGGCACAAAAACCGAGCTGAGAGATCGTTTTTCTTTTTGTTATTTGGAGACTTAGGATGAATCCTCACTCAGAGGAAGCAGGCTGCACGTCGTTTAAAAGCAGAGAAGATAACAAATAATCCTGGTTCTGCTCCGGAAGAGGTTTTAAAAACTTCCTTCACTGCTAATTAATTCATTGATTAGTTGATCAGCAGCAAATTAATCACCTGTTTTAGTTTCTGAACGCTGGGCTGAACTAACCTCTGCACAGTTTAATCATTGAGAGCTGATCATGAAAATAATTGTTTGCTGCCTCCAAACACACGGCCGAGTGTTTGTGTGTCTGGATGTGAAGGACAGTGACCCAGACGTGCAGAGAAACTCGTCGGCGCTCTCTGGTGGACGATGAACTCTAATGAGCTCAAAACTGACCTCCAGCCTGCAGACGGCCTCATGTGACCCCGTCAGGACGGCTGGACGCACCTCGCCGTGGTCCTGGCGGTGAACTGTGCGTCTTGTGTTTGTCCCGCCTCCTCCTGTTTAACTAATAACCGTCTCTCCTTCCTGCTTGCTGACCTGCAGCCTCCTGCTCCGCTGCTGAAAGGCTTCACTCACTCTTATTTAATTTAAACTGTTTGTGTGTTTAGGGAAGACGGCAGCGCCTGCGTACAGGTGGCTCAGCAGACGATGGCATCACGTGACCACCGGCTTCCTCCGCACTCGGCAAGTTTTACAATAGTTTTATTTTGGTTGAAGCTCTTGGTCTGGAGTTAAAGACGAGCTGCTGCTGCACATGACGGACTCACAGGTCCTTGGTGTCCTTGTCTGTTACAGCAGATTATCTGCAGGGCCGTGTGTTGTGTTCACTGTCACAGCAGAGGCTGCAGGAGCTTAGAAACACAGACCTCCATCCTGCTGCACGGAGCCTGGGTCACAGACAGCGGGCTTCTCCTGCGCTTCACTGTTCACACGTCTTTGAATATACAGAAGAGAAATAATGTGCAGAAGTTTACTTGGATGTGTTTTAGTCTTAGAAAACCAAACGTTTTAAATGTTTGAGCTGCAGAGGGAAAAGAGTCGCAGCTTCGACCTTCAGAGTGCAGGTGATTTAGTTTCTGACCAAACTGAGGCTGCTGCTGTTTAATCCGACATGTTTGTTCTCCTGCAGGTCTCCTCTGACCCTCCTCCTGGTTCTCCTGCCTCTGCTGCTCCTCTTCAGTAGGTTCCTCCACTCTTCATCAGTCGTTTGTCGGTCCGACTGCCTCAGACCTTTATTTTAACCTGAACCTGACGCTCTTAGACTCAAGTCACACTGATTATTGTTCATCTCGTATTTCCTTTATTGAAATTAGCTGAGCACCTGTAAACACATTAGATCCTCTGTAGGACTGTGACGTCACATTAACGGGTTTCAGGTGTGGGGGCAGTCTTTATGCCAGTGAAGCTCTTTTAGGGACGAGTGTTGAAACTGATTGTTTCTGTCCAACTTGTATCGGCTCCTTCTAAAATAATAAGATGCAGTAGAATTATAACTGAAACAGCGTCTGAACTTCACTCTGTTTCTATCATCGTATGATTGAACATCATGTGACTCCATCCAGACTAAAATCTGACTTCCTCTTCAGTCAGCGGTTGTTTGACTGGCGAGTATAATTTAAACGGCGTGTTTCTCGCCCTGTCAGGTCTGTGTTCGTTCGGTCCGGCTGGTCTGCAGTCTGTCAGCATCACAGAGTGGAGGACGGCGCTGTCCGACGTCCCCGGTCTGTCCTCCATCTACAGCCTCGTGTCCCCCCAGAGCCAATCGGCAGAGGGCGCCGTGGAGGAGTCGAGGGAGGTGCAGCCGTACGTGGAGCCGCCGTACGCTGAGCTGACCCACGGCCGACCTCCACCGGCTGAAACGCCGTCAGGGGAGGAGCCGCTGACGGCGCCCGGTTCAGCTGTTAAAGTGAGTGTTTATAAAGCTTCTGTCCAAAGCCGCAGATGTTTAAAGTTTTAGATTCTAAACAAAGATCCTGCTCCTCTGGATTATTCAGTACAACATTTATTAACTTATTCTAGAAGTTAAAAGTAAAATCCTTCTCTGCCTCCAGCTCATTCTCTTCCAAATAAAAAATAAATAAATTGCACTTGGAGCATTTGGAAACAGTTCTTCAATGACTCCCTGTACAATAACACAGATCCCCTCCTCTGTAACCAGAGCCTGTAGCCCCGCCCACTGGGCTTTACAGCTACAGTACAATGAACTCATTTCTCTAACTAGGTTAGAAGATTTACACTCAGATATAATTTCATCTTCACAAACGTTTATTTGTAACACAAATTATTATTATTACAATTTAAAAACCGTAGTTGTGCAGAACATTAGATTTGAAAGATGAAGGACGTGTGATTGGTCCGTTAATGTGTTTTAACGCCACCGAGGAAAAAGTCTTGACCACAGAAACGTTCAGACGTGGCTGCCGTCACCGAGGAGACGGACGCAGGTTACACTTTCTGGGTTAATGGAAAAGTTTTGTCCTTTAATTTATCTTTTCCTGTTTGTTTCTTTGAGCCTCTCGGCCTCCTGTGAAGCTGCTGGACTTGTTGTTGTTGTTGAAAGCAGCTTTACAGATAAACTTCTGTCTGAAAGTGTTTCATATCTTTAAATCTGTTTTCTCATAATCTGGGTTTTACCGTTCGGTCCGAAACTCTGATCTAAAGGTTAAAGTCTCGTTGCTTCACAGGAAGAAGAGGAGGAGGAGGAGGAGGAGGAGGAGGAGGCGGCTGAGTCTGTGCGGCTCGTTCGCCTGGAGCAGAGTCTGACGGCGCTGTGGCAGCGCGTGGAGGCCGGAGGGCGGCGGGCGGAGCAGAGACACAGGGAGGTGGTCCGGCTCTACGCTGACCTCCAGCAGCAGAGCGGCGGCGAGGGACCGGAGCCCTGGCTGAGCGGCCTTCTGGACCGGCAGCTGGACCAGCTCAGGAGACAGCTGGACGAGGAGAGACGGCACAGGGAGCAGGTCAGGGACAGCTCTGGTTCCTAACAGGAGGGTCGGGGCCCACGTGGGGACCCAAAATAAATCGGAGGGACCTCGAGATGGTGTCAGACTTTGTTACCCTGATTTATTCACCAAACATTTATTATTAGAAACATTATATTCAAACACATTTGATTCATTCAAGTTGAACATCGTTTTGACTCGAGCCCGACTGAAGTCCAGTATTTTGATATCTGTTTTTCAGAAACACTTCAGTAAGACCTCAGTAAGATACGGTGACATGATGCAGCTTAAAAATAAATTAATTAATGGTCCTCAGAACAGAAGGACGGCTGATCGCTGAGCGCCCTCTGTTGGACAAACACTCATTTGTCAGCTGTTATAAACTCCAGTTCAGTCTTCACATGTTGGTGCCTCATCACTTATTTCCTGGACCTTACTGCCCCCTCTTGAAGCTTGATCAGGTCTCTGAGGATGATGGGGGTCTGTTTGTGTGCCCGTAGACTCGGCAGCAGGATCTGCTGCAGCAGCAGAGCCAAGCGTCCCGTCTGGATCAGCTGGAGCTGCAGCTGCAGACGCTGGCTGCAAAGACGGAGGTACGGTGGGTTTACAGAAGCAGACGCTCCGGTGTTTGTTCGCTCTCAGGACACTTTGTTCTTTGTTCATCAGGTGCAGTGGAGACACGACGCTGCCACCGTCCCACCGCACCAACAACACTTCCAGCTGCCGCCAGGTAACCTTCATCCTCCTCCTCTTCTTCACTTCAGTCAGTCTAAGGCCTCGTCCTCGTCTGCAGTTTGGTTTCTGTCGTCACCGGACACAAACGTGAGCAGAACTAAAAGGCAGCAGCCGGACGGTGCCTTAGTTTGTGAAGTGAACTCTGTCGTTGTCTTGTGACTTCTCCAGTGTTGGTGTGGACCATCAGTCCCATGATGCCTTGCTGGCGGAGGTTGCGCGGTTGGAGGCGGCTCTGGAGGACGTCAGGCAGCACGTTGAGGATCTGTCGGAGTGTCGGGCCGACGGCCAGCAGCTCGACAGAATCCAGCAGACGGTGAGAGAGAAGATATTATTAAAGTAACGCAGTGAGGGAGCGGCGAGGTTCGGCTCGTTAGCCGGACCGTCACACCGACAGAAGAAGCTGATGAAGCCGAGAGGCGCAGAGCAAAAACTGCACAGTGTGTCTGGTTGAATACAAACGCCTCCCTCAGCATCAACCTTTCCCTCGTGTGCTCTGTCAGATTTCAGCGCAGGTTTCCGCTCAGGTCCGTGAGGAGGTTCGGACTCTGGTCTACGGTAACCAGCTGACGGTGAGGGGCGGGGCCTCCGGGGACGAGGCGGGCCTCCCGGAGTCTCTCCTCCGGTGGCTGTCGCAGCAGTACGTCACCGGGGCCGACCTGAAGGCGTCGCTGGCCTCGCTGGAGCTCAGCATCCTGCAGAACATCAGCCTGCAGCTGGAGCAGCGCCGCAGCGAGGAGACTGTCAGAGAGGCCGTCCTGCACGCCACCGGGGCCGCTGGGGCCACCGTGACCCCGGAGGTGAGCGTGTTGGGGGTCCGGTGTTCACTGTTTGGGGAAATCCTCCTCTCTCAGACGCTGAGAGTCAGAGCGACGCCACTCTCTGGTCTGTGCACGCCGTTGTTTTCAGTCCTACTACGAAGCAGGGTAACTGACTTATCCAGGTAACTTCATGACGTCGGGTGTAACTTCACGTTAACCCGTATCTACGAAAGGTGGACAGGTGTTAACCGAGGTCTGTTGCCATGGCAACTGCTCCGAGCAGGTTTTGTTCGTGGTTAACTCGAGGTCACCCTGCAGTGGACGAGCCACCACATCTGTACTCAGTGTTACTGAGGAGAAGTATTAACACACAGCGCTTCATAAAACATGTTTAGATTTCATCCTGATTTTTTTCCTCTGAGCTCCAAAGAAGTTCTGAAAACAACAGCAGCCCTGCAGCCGAGCTGGATTTAGAGAGGAGATCTTAATTAATTAACGGGACAGTTTCTTGGAGCCCATCTGTAGGCTGGAACTCGAGTCTCCTGAGTGTTTTCACATATTTAGATTGACTGTCCAAAAAATACGGAGTCAGGGTGGGGTTAATAACAGAGGAAAAAAAGCTGAAGCTCATCAGGGTCCTAATCGCCTGAACTTGATTAATTACATCACTATTCATGGCAAATACTGATACAAATGGACAAACATAATATAATAATATCTTTCCTTCATGTTTACCATGGAACGAGTATTAAATTGTCCTACATGTGCTGTTAGAAAGGTCTTAAAGTCCTGAGGGGTCGGAGTCCCACTAATCCGCCTCTCTCGTCTCTCCAGGACGTCCAGGTGATCGTGGACAACGCTCTGCGCCTGTTCTCTCAGGACCGGACCGGCCTGGCCGACTACGCTCTGGAGTCTGGAGGTCAGAAACTAATCGTATATTCACTGGAGTCTGACTGATGTTCACGACCACACGGTGACGTGACAGATCTGTGCTCGTCCTGCAGGGGGCAGCATCCTGAGCACTCGCTGCTCACAGACGTACGAGACGAAGGCCGCTCTGCTCAGTCTGTTCGGAGTCCCCCTCTGGTATTTCTCTCAGTCTCCTCGGGTCGTTATCCAGGTAACGAGCCTGTCGTGCATCAGACGCACCATTGCACTGTCGTAGGGCGGCTATGAAATGTTTTCTGTGCGGGCGGCTGGATTTTAACTTCTTCAGATAAATTAAAACAGTGATCCATCAAAGTGATGTAAATCATGCAGAAACTCTCTCCGTCCTGCTCCTGCAGCCGGACGTCCATCCAGGAAACTGCTGGGCCTTCAGAGGCTCCACGGGCTTCCTGGTGATCCGCCTCTCCATGAGGATCCTCCCCACCGCCTTCTCCCTGGAGCACATCCCCAAAGCCCTGGCACCCAGCGGGACGCTGCTCAGCGCCCCCCGAGACTTCAGCGTCTACGTAAGAGAGAGAGGCGCAGCCGGCACCTCCGACCCGCCAGAAAGATGCTCGGCTTCTGTTTAGCTGTTTGTTTTTGTCCTCAGGGTCTGGATGATGAGAGTCAGGAGAGAGGGACGCTGCTGGGCTCTTACAGCTACGACGAGGACGGCGAAGCTCTGCAGACCTTCTCCGTCACCGTGAGTAAAGACTGAGTGCTCGTTTACGTCCTGGGGACAGTGAGTTCATGTTTCTCGTCCATATGACCTGTTTAATTTGTCCCGGACAGGAGCCGAACGAACGAGCCTTCCAGATCATCGAGCTACAGGTGTTGTCCAACTGGGGTCACCAGGAATACACCTGCATGTACCGCTTCAGGGTGCACGGGACGCCTGAAGACGCCTGAGGACGCCGCAGAGACGATTATTTAAACCACAGACAGCGTGGAGACGGCAGAGCAACATGTCTGCTGTTTCCTGCTTCAGCCGTCTGCTAACTGTGCCTGAGAACCCGCACGCTTCACTTTCAACCCGTCTCGTCTCCACAGTGACCATAAACTCACGTCCTTCCTCCCAGACCAGATGTGATCTGAGGGTCTGGTTTTCCTTTGGAAAAAGGAAACACTGACAGCTTTGTGTCTGTATTGTCTGTCAGTAGTTAATATTTTTATATCAGTGTTTTTCTGTGTTAAAGGTCCTTCATGTTTGAACCCACTTTTCTTTTTATCTGACAGATTATTGCTGTCGAGAGCAGGACAGGTTCTCCAACTCTTTCTTTATTCCCATTAATGTCCTGAAACTAACTGACCCTCCAGGTGAAGGGACAAAGTCCACTCATCTCTGGTTAAAACCTTAAAACCTTACCAAGCTGCGATAGAGGCTCTGCAAGGAGTTTCAAACTAAAAACACTCTGAACTTTCCAAATCACATTTATATGCATTTTATGCCCCATCACATCCATTGAAATGGCTTCCGGAGAGGACGGGGGGGTTAGTAGGATCCATTATGCAGCACTGACTGATACTTTCACAAAAAAACACATTTATCTCAAAGTTTTAGAAGTTAAAGAAGATTTCAAGGAATATTTTTGCACCAACGGCCTCGACTGCACTTATGTTTCTGTATTTATTTATTTTGTCTTCAGGTTAATGAAGATTTTATTTTATTAAGGATTCTGACTGTTGTGAAATGTGTTGGATCACTTTTTTTGTTGTGTTTTTTTTTATGTGATTTGAAGCTGAACGTAATAAAGATGTGAAATTTTAAGTTTTTTTATTTAAAGAGCGCGTCTGAATATCTACCAAGCTTTTGTTTTGTTTTTCAGCTGGGTCAGTTTTTCTGTCAGCAGGATTATCTGGTGAGCTTTACTTTGAAATCTTTGGCCATGAAGAATCAAGGAACAAGTTCAGTTCTTGTCCTGGTTTTTCTTCGTAGTGTTCAGCCGAAGTCAGAAAAGTGATTGCAGAGTTCCCAGCATGCAGAGCTGAATCAGACCAATGTCTTCCTAAAGTTTGTGTCAGCTGCAGCCGTTTGTCTTAAAGTGTCCACGTTACACCTGTGTTGTGACATTAGCTGCCGTGGGTGACCAGATGTTCCGAAAAATCCAGGACAGTCCTGAATTTCGAGCAGTTGTCCCGACCCCTTTCCAGTTTGTCCCAAAAATTAGACCTAACATGAGTTTTGCTTACGAGCCTAATCAAACAATAAATACTGATCTTTGTATTGTTCTCTTGCTCCAGCAGGGTTGCAGGTTATCTGTACATTGTGTCCACAGCGTCGTTACACTCGTCGTGCTCCTTTTCCCCTTTTTGTTTTCTTGTGGTTGGAAGTTACAGTCACGAGGAGGGAAAGTGAAGCTTCAAGCAGCCAAGACGGAGAGATCTGACGCGTGTTGTTATGCAGACAGATGTGATACGGCACTGATGACATGAATAAAATAGGTAAAAGATCATGACTTACTTACATATCCACAGTTTGTTTTTCCTAATAACAGACAGGTAACTTCATGAACAAAAATGATTAATTTTAGTGTTGTGCTTTGCCATTAATATTGTTAATCTTCATTGACACTCAATGTACCAGTAGCTCCCCTCCGAATTTCACCCATTCTCATCTGGTCACCCTGTGTGATACACATCTGACAGATGAGGTGCTGAGCCTCATAATTTGTAGTTGTCATCTTAGAAATATATCATCTGTCTCTCCCCACCCCCTCCCTTCACCCATTGAGGAGCTTTTTTTTTTTCAGACTGTGGTATTTTAATTTAACTTTGGGTCTGTCTTGAAGCTGCCTTGACACTGTAATTTACTGCAAAGGACTAATAAAGGATCTATCTATCTATATCGGGGCAGGGAGAAGCCACGAATGGAAAGTGACCTCCGTCTGGACCAAAGTGACCGACCTACAGAGAAATCACGGCCCATTGAGCCTGGTCGCTAGTCCAGCTGAAAACCACCGGTACGGGCAGTTCAAGGTAAAAACAGTTGAAATTAACACTAATGAAAATAAACCTAGACAGTCAGATGACACCTGATTTAATGAACGTTTTGTAAACAGTATTTACAGCTAACGAAATATACCAGCTATGTTTGCAGACTCTTTTCTACTTCAAGGACATTATCTAAGGAAGGTTAAAAAGAAGGGCAACTGGACTTGGTTGAAGATACTTGAAGACGTTTCGTCTGTCATCTGAGAGACTTCTTCAGTTCTGACTGACTGGTAGAGAAACTAGTATTTAAAGAGTTGGTATTCTGCTCATTTTCAGGTTCAAAATCTTAATTAGGGGTCGTACCAGAACAGGTTCACATGGTTATATTTCTGTCAGACTGCTCATTGCTGCAGCTCCTCTTTTCACCCTGTGTTTAAGGCTTCGTTTTAGCTATGGAGTGATACATCTCATCTCTAAATGATCTTTGTTGGAAGTTGCACATGCTCAGTTCCTCGTTAAGGGCTACTAGCCAATCAGAAGCAGAGTAGGGCGGGTCGGCGAGAAGCCGTAAACAGCTCGGGTTCAGCTGCACATGTTGCCGACCAGCTTGGCAACATGGACTGGAGCAAGAGTTTCAGAGCGGTGAGTTATTAATCTGTAACAAAAGGATCTTTCATCCATAAAGTTTTAACCGAGCTCTGTCTCTACATCACAGTAACAACTTTATGTCCACTGACTGCCTGGAGGGTAGCTAGTGTTTGGAAGGGAGAGGAGAGCTGTGTGCTGCAGCTCGCTGTTTCTGAGGGCGTGTCGGAGCAGCCGCTCGGCGAGCGTTATATGAGGCACGTTTAAAGGGAAGCGGCTGGACTACAGACAAACTGCTTTCAGGCATTTCAGAGGGAGATGGGAACTCCCTTTGGGCTTTTTCACTTTGCAGACCTATTACATGAAAAAAAAGATATATAACTCAATAAAGGAGCGGGGAAAAACCAAAAAGCAGAATACTACCTCTTTAACTTTTGTGGGGTCGTCGTCAAGATGATCAATACCGCGGGTTCGTTGATGCTTCTGCCTGTTGTAGCGACAGCTGTTATGAAGAAAGAAAGCTGGGATAGGAGCCATGTTGGCCCAACTTTAACTAAGGTCCGGTCTGGACTAAATGGGACTGTTGGCCAAGCAACGGAAACCAGACACCCAAAAGAGGTTAATCAGCTTGGACACTCTACCAGTCATTCAGAACAGAAGAGAATCTCCTTATGAGAGGCGCAACGTCTTTGAGCATCTTCAACCTGGATTTTAACTACAAACTATGACCTAGATGACTGAGAATCTTTACAGATGACTGTGATATTAAAAGATTTAAACACATTAAAGACTCATAACATTTTCTGTCAGATATACAATCATTTATTTACACGTATAATAAACAGCAAGGCAGGATATATACTGATGCATAGTTGAATAAAGGATCATAAATGAGGGAGCTGAATATCATGTTGGCTTGTTCGATCAATACACTCTTAAGACTGATTCATTAATAATCACAGATGGGAGAGCAAGGGACTGACCAAAGCCCATGAAAATCAATGGGCGCCTCCAGTGTCCTTACAGTGGTTCAGAGCTGGTTGATGGTTCTGTGATCAGGATGGAAGCCATGAGCTTTCCCACAGAGGCTGAGCAATGTAAAACTCCTCCGACCCCCTTTTGTTAAAACTGGGAACCATCACTCAGGTCTGCCAGTCCTTCAGCTCTGCAAACACAGAGGTTATGCTAATCCAGCTCCATGTTCTCCTGTGGGTCTGGCTTCTGTCCCCTGGTGGCCTGGGGAGACATGGCAGCACACAGATATGAGTCCCTGCATCACTGCTCTCTTCAGTTCAATGTTCAGAAGCTGAGAGCTTCGTCTCAGCCAGTCCTCTGATCAACAGAGATGTGTACGTACCTTATGGATGAAACAGATGGCAGCGATGAACAACAGCGGCAGGACCACCAGTCTGGAGATAACAACTGCTGGATCTGATGAAACACATCACATCATGAGTACAACATGAACAAACTTCAGTGATGTTAAATCCCCTAAAATAACTTCAGCATGTAGCTCTCTGATTCTGTCCTCTTTCTGTGTACTGATGGTTCAGTTAGTTTGAAAGAGTGAATTACAGCCTGCTGGTTCTCTCCTTAATTCACCTGTCTGGCTGAAAGTACACAGGTGAGTGTTAACATCAACATCTGTCACTGTGACTGACGGTCCTACCTGAGCAGGTGATCTCCATGATGGAGGAAGAGGATCCTGATAATGCACACTCCCTCAGAGCAGATCCAGACTGATCACAGTCAGAGCTGATCTCCCATCCAGGTCTGTCTGAGGACTCCTCTCTGCTTCGTGTTGAAACAGCAGAGCCACAGTCCAGCTCTCTACAGACTGCAGCTGCTGACTTCAGGATCCAGTTAGAACCATAAACTGGTCTCCAGTCTCCCTGTTTCACCTCCAGTGTTCCTGCACAGCGACTGGCTCCTCCCACCAACCTGACAGGTTCTGAACAGAAACAAGAGAGTCATCAGCAAAACAAAGTGTTTCCTTAGAACAGAGATGAAGCCAAGTCAAAGCTGCAGCTCCTCTTCTACCTGAGCAGGTGAGTCCAACAGCTTTTCCAGGTGAGCAGGTGTTTCTAGCTGAGCCTGAGCTTCTACAGTCCAGGAGAACAGACTCATTACCTCCACACTGGAACTCTTTGGTCCACATCGGAGCCTCCACTTCTCCATAGAGCGCCCCCTGGAGGACTGAAGGAGCCCCACAGCCAAGCTCCCTACAGACCACCTCTGCATCCTGCTGGTCAAAGTCAGCTTCACACACTGAGGACCACCACTGGTTATACTGGTTGGACTTCACCTCCAGTCTGCCTGAGCACAGACTAGTCCCGTTCACCAGCCTGACAGAGTCTGAAGAGAAAGAGAGAATCTTTGTGTATGTATACATATCCTATCCTATTATATTTCCAAACCGTTAATTCCATTAACCATAATTCTATAATGTCAGCTCGGTGGGGCAGGGTTCTGATGAGCCTATCTTATGCATCAGAGGGTGTTGATAGTCAAAGACTAAGTATCAGTCTGTGTGTGGGTTTCCTGTACTCAGTGTGAAAGCTCCTGTCCTCTTCAGTGTGTACAGCACAGTCCAGAAAGGCCAAAATGTTGTTGCTGACATACTCTTGTGAATACATTTGGACACCATGTTGTTCAAATGAATCCACCTGGAAGCAGGCAGTGGAAACCGTAAGGACACAGGTATCACAAGACAGATGTATGGACCATGGACAGTAACATCTTCACACAAGAGGATGTCAGGAGCAACAGCTTGGCCTTCTTGGACTGTGCCGTACACTTTGAAGAGGACAGTAGCCTCCACATGGGACATATAGAATCCAAAGCACCCAGGATTTCCTCTTTAACTCTCACCACCCTCCAGGGGTCTTCAGAACCCTGCACCACCATACCAACAAGTGCTCAAAACCAAAGGGAAGGAGCATAAACTCCTGAAGGATGAACTTAAAGACTGTGGATACCCAAATTAGACCTTTCTGTCAAAGCAGCCACAAGATCCAGGAAGAACACCAAATGGGTCAGTAAATGCAACCTTGGGTGTGTTAATACCCAAGAACACACTACAGATACTGGTCCAGACCACACACACACAAAAAACAACTAGTTTATGCTGTCAAACATAGTGAGGAATGCACAGACCTGTAAATTGAGGGTAAATAAACAACTACATTGCATTTACTCATTTGGCAGATGCTTTTATCCAAAGTGACTTACATTTGAGGAACAACACACAATCATCAATACAGCACAAGATCTACAAGTGGCAATACATTACTAGTAAGGGCATCAATAAATCCTAACGAAGCTATTAACACGTATGGCATCAATTGTGTAGCTCCTTGAAGTTAGAGAGGGATGCCCCTGCTCTGATGGTGTGTGGTAGTTCGTTCCACCATCGTGGTGTCATAAAATCGAGCAGCTTAGTGTGAAGGAATGGCAGAGCCAGGCAGCGTTTGTTAGAGAAGTGCAGTGGCTGAGAAGGAACATAAACTTTATGCGTATTGTGGAGTTTAGGGGACCCAGTAGTCACTCCGTATGCAGCATTAGTGACTTGAATTTGATTCAGGGGCCACGGGTAGCCAGTGGAGGTCACGCTGTAATGGGGTGACGAGTCCTTTTGGGCTGATCAAAAACCAGACACGCTGTGGCATTCTGAGCCATTTGTAGGTGTTTCACCGCACAAGCTGCAAGACCTGCCAGGAGGGCACTGCAACAGTCGAGGTGAGAGATAACCATGGCCTGTACCAGAAGCTGGGTGGCATATTGAGTGAGTTAGGGCCTGATTTTTCTGATGTTGTATAGAGCAAAGTGGCCGAAAAGTCTGAAAGAACAGCTGGTCATCAATCATAACACCCAAGTTTCTCACTGCCCTGATAGGAGTCAGTTTGTAGTTTGATGTTATGGTGGATAGACTGCTTGGCTGGAATGACCAAGAGTTCAGTCTTAGAGAGGTTTAGCTGAAGGTGACATGCCGTCATTCATGCAGATATGTCTGAGATACAGTCTGTGATCCGCTCCGCGATGGTGGGGGTCATCTGGCGGGAATGATAGGTAGAGTTGCGTATCGTCGGCGTAGCAGTGGTAACAGAAGCCATGCAAGTGAATGATCAGCACCAGTGAGGTGGTGTAAACTGAGAAGAGGAGGGACCTCAGCACTGAGCCTTATGGCCTCCCTGTGGAGAGACAGTGGGAGGAAGATAAATTGTCCTTGCCACAAAACATTGTAGGAACGCCCTGAGAGGTAGGATTCGAACCAAAGAAGTGTTTTGCCCGAGATGCCCATTGCTGAGAGTGCGGATAGCAGGATCCTGTGATTGACTGTGTCAAATGCAGCTGATATGGTCAAGCATGATAAGAACCGAGGACTGAGCTGCAGCTTTAGCTGATCTTAGGCCTTCTTTACAGACACGAGTCATTTCAGCAGAATGGCCACTCTTAAAATCAGACTGATATGGATCTAGTAGGTAATTCCTTGAGAGGACTTCTGAGACCTGTTTGAAGACTGACCGCTCAATAGTTTTGGATAAAAATGGTAGAAAAGTAACTGGACAATAGTTCTCAGCTTGACTAGGGCTTTTGAGCTCAGGTGTAACCCGAACCACATAAACGCATGGCTCAACACAGAAGGGCCAAGTTCTCAGGTCAAGACTCAGTAGTTTACCTACATCTGAAGGAAAAGGGACACTATCAATAGCAATGTTCATATTCTGGACAAGGAGGACATTTGGTTTGAAACAGTAGTAAAGGGGCCATCTACACCAGAGTGGAGAAACTGTCCCTCAACAGGGAGGAGATTTGTGACACCACTTATTCCCCACTTACAATGCTGTCCTTTCACCTCTTCCTGGGAGACTGAACAGACTTTTACATTTGGCCTTGGGTGACCCCAACAACCATAAAATCTGTTGTTCCCACAGCCATGAGCGCTAACGAACCAAGCGACATCCATTATCGTCATAACAACCCCACAGAGGTTAAATAGCTGGGACTCCCAGTGAGTCAGAACTGAATAAGCCTCTCCGATAAAAGGCAAAAAGTATTTGAGTATCTCGAACCAAGTCCAGTTGCCCTTGATTTAAACTTAACCATGACCTGGATGACTGAGAATCTTGAGACATTCAGATACCATATGGGGTGAGACACTTGTTTAGGGTTGACATTTGAAATGAAAAAGTCACAAAAGCAGTTTCAAGATTAGTACAGTCTGCATGATTAAAAATGATTAAAATACAAACATATTCACATCTGTAATGTTGCTGAGCAGACCTCTGAGTCTTGGCATTTCATACCAAATAAGGAGTGAGGACTGAGAACATGACACAATACATTTATACTAAGAAACTGAGAAGATTACTGTCACAGATGATGTCACTGATGGTCCTACCTGAGCAGGTGATCTCCATGATGGAGGAAGAGGAACCTGATGAGACACAGTCCCTCAGAGCAGATCCAGACTGAACACAGTCAGAGCTGATCTCCCATGCAGGTCTGTGTAAGGACTCATTCATCATTCGTGTTGAAACAGCTGAGCCACAGTCCAGCTCTCTACAGACTGCAGCTGCTGACTTCAGGATCCAGTTAGAACCATAAACTGGTCTCCATTCTCCCTGTTTCACCTCCAGTGTTCCTGCACAGCGACTGGCTCCTCCCACCAACCTGACAGGTTCTGAACAGAAACAAGAGAGTCATCAGCAAAAGTGTTTCATTAAAACAGAGAGCATAATAGCTTAGCATGTTAGCCTGCATATCAGGTGGACTGCTGAATTTAGATTCATCCATCTTATTTCATTAGCTAGTACATGCCCCTTGTCATCGCAGGGGAAATTTCCAAACAGCAGCACACATAGAAGTTGTTCACAGTGTAGTAAATATCTCACCTGTGGCAACGTGCCCTCCAGGTGAATGGCCATACAGCAGTTTGTCCTCACATAGTAGATTCCTATATCAGCCTCTGTATCTAATGCGGCTTAGGTTGGATTTTTTATCAATAGATTAGATTAGATTAGCCTTTATTGTCACACATGCACAAGTACAAGTACGAGATTTGCTTTGGAGCAAGCCTCCGGGCCGCAGCTATTGAAAGCGCAGCCACACGCTCTCCCGAAAAGGAGTAATGCAGACAGCAACATACCAACATCATAATGCACAAGACAACACACAGTACATGAGGTCACATGGTGGAATTTTTTGAGGGGATAATCAGGGAGAGGGGTAAGGAGAAACGTTTCTGAGGCAGTCCGAAGAAGGGAGGGGAGGGATAGGGTCCGGGTATGTATGGTGCAAGTGAGATTGTGAGTTTGTGAGTGTAAGGTATGAGGCGTCAGACTGTCTGTGTTGTTAAAAAGTTCAGTTCAGTTCAAATCGGCCTTGACCTTGAGGGGAGATGAGCCAATGCGCAGGAGAAGATAGGAAGGCCAGCTGCAAGTTGTTGTCCTGTCCGGGTGAGGGGTGGGGGAGGGCAGGGGAGGCAACAGACAATAATTTTAATCCAATTTAGGATGATTCGGTACCATTACGACCGTCTGTCAATATGGCCAATCTCTCTCATCATCAGCGCCATACGTGCATCTAGTTCATTCAGTGATTTCGACAGTCCTTCTACTTTCATCGTCAGTCCGGTGGTTCCTCTCAGCAGCTCACCAGACTGCGCCCCGATGGTGTCAATCCTCCTCTGCGCTTCCACAGACCGCTCTGAGGTGTTACGAGACAGTTCACGAGTCAGTTCACCGTTCTGATCAGCCCTCTGATGTAAAACCTTCAGCTTCTCGTTCACTTCATTCAAGCACTCTTTAAGTTCCCCAGACAGCTTTGGGTAAAATTTGGTGGCGGCTGTCTTACCAATTTTACGATACATTAGGGAGATTCCAAGGCCAGTAATCAGGAGGCCCACTAACACAATTCCAATTATCCATAAGTCTTCGATATCCTCCACAGATAAAACATCCAAGCAGACCGCTTGCCAATTCTCCCACGAATCACAAGCGTATCCAGCAGCGAATGTTCCACTGGAGCAGGTCGGCTCACCCGGTGAAGCCCGTTTAAGGGAGAAAATCTTATCGATAGCGCTAAGTGACCAGTTAATCAATTCCATTTCAGATGTGTCAGGAAAAACAGCAAGCAGTTGATCAAAGGAGAAAAAAGTTACACGCCGACAAGAGTGGACAAAAATAGGAGCAGGCCAAGAAAAGAGGGGAGAGTAGGAAAAGCACGACTGCTCTCGACAGATGCAGGAAGTGGAAGTGGAAGGAATTGTCACCCCCGACTCTCTACTGTACTGAGCTTGGTGTCAGGTCAGAGCCTGGATGCCAAATATCAATGGTCAGTGCTTCGCGGTCAAGTTAGCAACAACAAATATGCAACATCCGGTTAGATTTTCAAAATAAAATGCTAGCGTTTCAAAATATGCATTTTGAAACAGCGCGTTATTAAAGTCGTAAAACTTTGCAGTTTGGTTTAGCCAACAAAAGTACTTGTGAAAAGATCATGGTTTGGGTTAAAATAACTACATACAGGTTAACAGGTAAGTTAACTAATGTCACTTACGTCAATTTTCATAACTTGCCTAACTTAAGTTAAAAATATTTAATGCTGACTCTTTGTTTCACACGGGACACAAACCCCAGTCTCCTGCTTCAAATTCAGGGTTCTGGCCCTCCATCCACCCCAACCACCTCCTTACTCAGTCTTCTCTGTTAAATATCATATACCTTTACCCACTAAAGGACGCTACAGGGCTTCGTACACTGCGTTGAGCTATGACGGTAAAGGGATCCCCAGTGCGTCACAAACTGACGACTGTAGCTCTCGACCATGCGTCCATATGTGACGAGTCGGGTAGTGAGAACGGGACGCAGAGTCTCAACATTTCCTGGCAAACAAGGAGTTTAACTGAGAACATGACACAGTACATTTATACTAATGCTGCGTTCCAGGCAACTCGAAACTGGGAAATTTCCGACCTCCAACTAGAAAAACCATCCTGGAACGCCACCTGAAGTCGGATTTCCTACTTGTGAACTCTGAGAAAAAATTTGTACCCCGACTTCACAAGTAGCAGCTGAATTAGGTCACAAAACAATGTCAGCGTCCATGGAAGCACAGGCTGTAAATGGTAAACCATAAACTAAACGGCAACAAAACTTATATTTGCATGTATTTAAATTATAATAATACATACGATCATATTGTAAAACCTGTTCTGCACGTATATTGATATTGGTAGAAATATGTTTTGCACATACGGTAGCTGGCTACAGTAAAGAATCTCATAAAGTCTTTTCTGCATAAAAGTTATTGTTAAAAATGCCAAAACATTAGGAAGTGTAACCTACAACACTGACTGACTTGAGGGCTGCTAACTTATACAGCCAGAGGGGACACAGAACGAGTAACGTCTGGGCTGTTTGTGTCAGTTGTTGCAGTTAAGCTGCCATCCTTTTATTAATTAACACCTAAAGCTGCTGAGGGTGCAGCTGTGTGTTCACTTTGTCACGATCAGCCATGATCTTCGTTCACTTTCGGCGTTATGCACCACCATGCACCTGGAACGCTTTGATGTCGAAGTTTCAACTGGGAAAAATCCCAGTTCTGACCGGTCTCGAACGCACCATAAGAAACTGGAAAGATTCATGTCATAGATGATGTCAGTGAGGGTCATACCTGCGCAGGTGATCTCAATGATGGAGGAAGAGGATCCTGATGACACGCACTCCCTCAGGCCATATCCAGACTCAACACAGTCAGAGCTGGTCTCCCATCCAGGTCTGTCTAAGGACTCCTCTCTCTCTCTTACAGAAACAGCAGAGCCACAGTCCAGCTCTCTACAGACTGCAGCTGCTGAATTCAGGATCCAGTAAGAGCCATAAACTGGTCTCCAGTCTCCTCGTTTCACCTCCAGTGTTCCTGCACAGCGACTGGCTCCTCCCACCAACCTGACAGGTTCTGAACAGAAACAAGAGAGTCGTCAGCAAAACAAAGTGTTTCCTTAGAACAGAGATGAAGCCAAGTCAAAGCTGCAGCTCCTCTTCTACCTGAGCAGGTGAGTCCAACAGCTTTTCCAGGTGAGCAGGTGTTTCTAGCTGAGCCTGAGCTTCTACAGTCCAGGAGAACAGACTCATGGCCTCCACACTGGAACTCTTTGGTCCACATCGAGACCTCCACTTCTCCATAGAGCGCCCCTGGAGGACTGAAGGAGCCCCACAGCCAAGCTCCCTACAGACCACCTCTGCATCCTGCTGGTCAAAGTCAGCTTCACACACTGAGGACCACCACTGGTTATACTGGTTAGACTTCACCTCCAGTCTGCCTGAGCACAGACTAGTCCCGTTCACCAGCCTGATAAAGACTGAGACAGATGAGCTCATTAAGTCCCTGACACAAGCCTTTATGTAAAAAAACATTTCTATTAAAAAGCAGCTATTTATAGGAACAGTCTGACTTTGGCACCATCTTGTGGTAACATGAAAAAACAGTGTTTGACAGCAATGCATGAAGAATTAAAATATCTACAACCTCAAAAGGAAGTGGAACCATATATCTTTTGGTAATTTGTGCAACATAAAGAAACTTAATGAAGCACTGTTAGTGTTTGTTTTTGCTCCAGGAACAGCAAGTAATGCAGTCCCAGATGATCTGCAGGCTTGGCGAGTCAGTAATGTTTGGGATCTAGAGTTAGGTTCAACTATACTAAAGTTAACTGTATTCTGTTACCTGTAGTTAATTATGTCTGGTATGAAATACATGTACTTTCACTTCATTACATCTGAATACATCTCAGTGCTACTTACTTATGAATTTAATTGATCAATTTGCACATTTCATTCTTTCTCACTGAAACATTAAATAAGGTGACCTTTGTTAACATTAGATTAAGTAACTACATTTCTTAGCCACAGCTACATTGTTTAGAGATGTTATGCTTCAAAACTCCACATAAAATCACAGAGTAGGGTCGGTGCTTCCTTTCAAGAGCCCTGAGGAATCTAACTTTGAATTATGTTCTATTATTAATCATCAAATAAAAGTAATAATAATCATTATTGCATTATTTAATATAAATCTTAATACCATCTAAACCCTAATCTCCAACATAACCGTACCACCGTGTAAAGGCATAGAAATGCCAACAGTGCTAACACACATCATGGTTCAATGATGATGGACTCTCTGCCTACCGAAGCTATTAGCGCTGTGACAGAGGTTGATGGTGAGGCTGTTCATGATGTCCAGGAGAGACGAGAAGTCTGCAACCATGTACATGTGAATTTCAGTGGGCTCGGAGGCGATGGACCTCAGCTGACTCTCATCTGCATCCTTCACACCTGAAATTAAAATATAGTGTTAATACTGCGCAGAGGAAAACATTTGACCTAATAAGAAAACTATCTCAGTCATCAAAATGTGTAACTTTGGTCTCAGCTGTTATGTTATTTGTGTATTTTATGTAAATGCTGATGTCATTTCTCCTTTGATTCTGTTTTTTTAATTCTTTTGTCAGTTTTGGACACTGTTCAATTCAGTACTCACTACTTTTGTGGTAGAATTGTAGTTTCAGAGCTTTTGATATCTTATTTTCACTTTACAGACTTTTATCAGGCTGTGCTGCATTTTCACAAGTCAAACTGAAAGTCAGTCACCAATAGCGTAGACCTCTATGCCGGCGTCCTTCAGGCTCTGTGAGGGAAGGAGTACGTCATCAGTGGACACTCCGTCAGTGATCAAGACAACTATTTTTGGGAGTCTGCACGCATTCCCACATCGGGCTTAAAGCTGTTCTGCAGGATGTAGTTAAGAGCCTTTCCTGTGTGATGGAGGAACCAAAAGGCAAAGAGTAAATGTTGTTTCAGTCGCTCCTTGTTCCAGAAATAAAAACCCTGTTCCTCTCCTCATAGAAGAGGATACGATGACTTTAGGAGATGCTTCGTCAATAATATTTTTAATTAACCTTCTTCAGTCCTTTGTCAACGGAGCAGATTATGTTCACACACCGTCTATATAAAAACAATATACACTAATCAATAGATACAATATTATACGCTCTGGTCTCCAGTCCCTCATGGTGTGAACCTGATGTGGACTGGACAAACATGCTGTTAAATCACCTATCGCTGTGCCTCCTCCTCTGTATGGCAGACTGGCTATGTCCTCCAGCAGGGAATGTTTGGTCTGGTGGGTGTTCAGGTCCCACTCAGTCCATGGTTCATCACTGTACTGAACCAGACCTGCAGAAAACACAGCAAGTTGTAAACCACTAAGAACAGGCTGACCTTATTATAAAATGATGATAATAATAATATTGAGTAATCTTTACAAATGTGTTTTAAAGAAAAGGTTTAATAAGGTTTCATCCCTTTCCAAGGACGGACTTCTGTAAGAGCCAAAGCAAAAATCAGAGCGCAGCAGAAACTGTCCCCTCTGAGGTCTAGACCACAGACGGAGGGACAAGAATCCTCTCACCCTGTTAGCCATCTGTTTAAGTCACTCCCTTATTTTAAATGACTCAGACGTATCAGAACCAGAACAGCCAAAAGCACAGCGACAGTTCCTACATGACTAATGTGCAGTTATTACTCATGTCTATAAGACACTAAAAAGGTTTGTCAACAAATGGTTCGCATCACGCCTGTAACAGTTTGTGTTTTTTATTTATAAAAGAGGTGAACAGGCTTTACGGCACGAGGAGGCAGGAAAGAGTCCAAACAAAGTCCATAACATTTTTATAGTAATACTAGTTGCAGGTTAGGAGTAGTGGAGGTATGAAGTAGAAAGTAGATCAGATCAGCGACTCTACAACATAAACCATAATTATAGATTGACACATTGTTTAACACAGAGTGAATTTTCATGCTTTATAATCTGTGGATTTACTTTTCCACTTCTTCTTTCTTTGAATTCAGGACCTGGACGTGCATTTGAATAGGTTCAATGTGCGGTATAAAGATTTAAGATAACAACAGTAGGCAGGAACAGTTTCAGAAATATTACCAATTTGGACTCGATCTGGGCCGATGTAGAATTCAATGACTGTTCTTGCGAGAAAAGACTGCATGGATCTGAAGTTCACAGGTCCGATGCTCCAGGAGCCGTCCACCAACAGCATGATGTCAGCCTTCGCTGTGGTTTCACACCCAGCATCTGGGGGAAAACAGAGGATTGTGGGATACAATAAGCAAAATTTCAAACATAGAAGTAAGAGTGACGGCCACGCTGGTGCTTCTGTGAGGCTGTATTTCAGGCACAGTGGTGCTCTGAGCGAAGTGCATCAGCATGCTAACATGAACACATTAAAAATGCTACCATGCCAAGTTAAAGGAAGAATATGTTTTTCTTGTGATCTGATCCAAAGTTCAGTCCTGGACATCGTGTTCTGATCAGATGCTGGTTATCATCAGGCTCCTCCTAAACCGTTACCGTGGTCTGATACAAGAATGAGTCATAAGACACATTCAGCCTCAGCTTGGTTATGAGAAAGGTGGTCTGCCTGAACACAGCCTGATAAAGACTGAGACAGAGAGAGCTCATTAATACCCTGACACAAGCCTTTATGTAAAAAAACATTTTTCTATTAAAAAGCAGCTATTTATAGGAACAGTGTGACTTTGGCACCATCTTGTGGTAACATGAAAAAACAGTGTTTGACAGCAATGCATGAAGAATTAAAATATCTACAACCTCAAAAGGAAGTGCAGTTGAGCAAACCGTCGATCTTTTGGTAATTTGTGCAGCATAAAGAAACTTAATGAAGCATTGTTAGTGTTTGTTTTTGCTCCAGGAACAGCAAGTAATGCAGTCCCAGATGATCTGCAGGCTTGGCGAGTCAGTAATGTTTGGGATCTAGAGTTAGGTTCAACTATACTAAAGTTAACTGTATTCTGTTACCTGTAGTTAATTATGTCTGGTATGAAATACATGTACTTTCACTTCATTACATCTGAATACATCTCAGTGCTACTTACTTATGAATTTAATTGATCAATTTGCACATTTCATTCTTTCTCACTGAAACATTAAATAAGGTGACCTTTGTTAACATTAGATTAAGTAACTACATTTCTTAGCCACAGCTACATTGTTTAGAGATGTTATGCTTCAAAACTCCACATAAAATCACAGAGTAGGGTCGGTGCTTCCTTTCAAGAGCCCTGAGGAATCTAACTTTGAATTATGTTCTATTATTAATCATCAAATAAAAGTAATAATAATCATTATTGCATTATTTAATATAAATCTTAATACCATCTAAACCCTAATCTCCAACGTAACGTACCACCGTGTAAAGGCATAGAAATGCCAACAGTGCTAACGTGTATCATGGTTCAATGATGATGGACTCTCTGCCTACCGAAGCTATTAGCGCTGTGACAGAGGTTGATGGTGAGGCTGTTCATGATGTCCAGGAGAGACGAGAAGTCTGCAACCATGTACATGTGAATTTCAGTGGGCTCGGAGGCGATGGACCTCAGCTGACTCTCATCTGCATCCTTCACACCTGAAATTAAAATATAGTGTTAATACTGCGCAGAGGAAAACATTTGACCTAATAAGAAAACTATCTCAGTCATCAAAATGTGTAACTTTGGTCTCAGCTGTTATGTTATTTGTGTATTTTATGTAAATGCTGATGTCATTTCTCCTTTGATTCTGTTTTTTTAAATTCTTTTGTGAGTTTTAGACACCATTCAATTCAGTAAGTAAGTAAAATTTATTTATATAGCACATTTATCACAGCAAAGCTGACCAAAGCGCTGAACAAAGTCAGAGGATAAAATAAAATAGACAACACATTCAATACAATAAACAATAAAACAAGTAACAGTGAACAATTGTACAATAATGTTATTGGATTTAAAATGCCTGGGAATAAAAATATGTTTTCAACTTCTTTTTAAAGATTGTGATAGACTTTGCAAGACGAATGTCTAGAGGTAGTTGGTTCCAGAGTCGGGGGGCCGCAATAGAAAAAGACCTATCACCCTTTGTCTTGAGGCGTGAACGAGGGACAACTAAGAGAGCACTATCAGAAGATCTTAATGATCTGGAGGATGAAAGAGGAATAAGATGATCAGAGAGATAAGTAGGAGCTTGACCATTGAGAGCTTTATAGGAAAAACAACAACATTTTAAATTGAATTCTGAAATAAACAGGAAGCCAATGAAGAGAGGCCAAAACCGGTGTAATGTGATCTATTTTCTTTGCCCCAGTCAATAACCTTGCAGCAGCATTTTGTACCATCTGTAAGCGTGCAATAGATGATTGAGGGAGACCCAAATATAATGAATTGCAGTAATCGAGACGGGAAGTAATAAAAGCATGAATGACTTTCTCCAGATCATTAAGAGTTAAAAATGATTTGAGTCTCGAAATTATTCGTAACTGATAAAAACTGTTTTTGACAACTGAATTTATTTGTTTAGTTAAACAGAGTTCAGAGTCCAGAATAACACCAAGATTCCTGACCTGGGAGGAGACCGAGGGGAAGTGCTTGCCAAGCTCGTTTACGAGACTACTTCTTAACTTAGAGGGACCAAAGACGATTACTTACGTTTTATTCTCATTAAGTCTAAGAAAGTTGTTGGAAAGCCAAACTTTAATGTCCCCTAGGCAGGCCAATAAAGGTTGAATGGTATCTCCAGCTTTCAATGGAATGTACAGCTGAGTATCATCAGCATAAAGATGAAATGCAACTTTATGTCTCCTAATAATGTCACCCAAAGGTCGCATATATAAATTAAAGAGGAGCGGCCCTAAAATGGATCCTTGAGGCACTCCACAGATGATGGGAGCAACAGACGAAGAAAACTTACCCAACTCAACAGAAAAAAACCTGTCTCTAAGATATGAATTAAACCACTGCAAAGCAATACCCCCAATACCAAACAAATTTTCTAACCGGCAGAGAAGAATATCATGATCAACTGTATCAAAAGCAGCTGTAAGATCAAGAAGCAGCAGAAATGAATTTTTTCCATTGTCCGCTGCAAGCAAAATGTCATTGAATACCTTTAGCAAAGCGGACTCAGTGCTATGATGGGCAGAGAAACAAGATTGGAGAGATTCTGTTAATTTAGCTGCATTCAAAAAGGTGATCATTTGTGAATATACAACTTTTTCTAAAAGTTTAGACATAAATGAAAGCTTTGAGACGGGCCGATAATTATCAAGACAATTTTCATCCAAACCCTGTTTCGTGAGCAAAGGTTGAACTACAGCATGTTTAAATAATTTCGGGACTACCCCAGCACTTAAAGAACAATTAATCAATGACTGAATGGAAGTACCGATTCCAGTTACTCACTACTTTTGTGGTAGACTTGTAGTTTCAGAGCTTTTGATATCTTATTTTCACTTTACAGACTTTTATCAGGCTGTGCTGCATTTTCACAAGTCAAACTGAAAGTCAGTCACCAATAGCGAAGACCTCTATGCCGGCGTCCTTCAGGCTCTGTGAGGGAAGGAGTACGTCATCAGTGGACACTCCGTCAGTGATAAAGACAACGATTTTTTGGGAGTCTGTACGCATTCCCACATCGGGCTTAAAGCTGTTCTGCAGGATGTAGTTAAGAGCCTTTCCTGTGTGACAGTAATATGGAAGAACCAAAAGGCAAAGAGTAAATGTTATTTCAGTCGCTCCTTGTTCCAGAAATAAAAACCCTGTTCCTCTCCTCATAGAAGAGGATACGATGACTTTAGGAGCTGTTTTATCAATAATATTTTTTTTTTCTTCTTCAGTTCTTTGTCCACGGAGCAGATTATGTTCACACACCGTCTATATAAAAACAATATACACTAATCAATAGATACAATATTATACGCTCTGGTCTCCAGTCCCTCATGGTGTGAACCTGATGTGGACTGGACAAACATGCTGTTAAATCACCTATCGCTGTGCCTCCTCCTCTGTATGGCAGACTGGCTATGGCCTCCAGCAGGGCATGTTTGGTCTGGTGGGTGTTCAGGTCCCACTCAGTCCATGGTTCATCACTGTACTGAACCAGACCTGCAGAAAACACAGCAAGTTGTAAACCACTAAGAACAGGCTGACCTTATTATAAAATGATGATAATAATAATATTGAGTAATCTTTACAAATGTGTTTTAAAGAAAAGGTTTAATAAGGACTTCTGTAAGAGCCAAAGCAAAAATCAGAGCGCAGCAGAAACTGTCCCCTCTGAGGTCTAGACCACAGACGGAGGAACAAGAATCCTTTCACCCTGTTGCCATCTGTTTAAGTCACTCCCTTATTTTAAATGACTCAGACGTATCAGAACCAGAACGGCCAAAAGCACAGCGACAGTTCCTACATGACTAATGAGGAGTTTTTACTCATGTCTATAAGAAAAGGTTTGTCGACAAATGGTTCACATCACAGGTGATGAACAGGCTTACAGCACGAGGAGGCAGGAAAGAGTCCAAACAAAGTCCATAACATTTTTATAGTAATACTAGTTGTAGGTTAGGAGTAGTGGAGGTATGAAGTAGAATGTAGATCAGATCAGCGACTCTACAACATAAACCATAATTATAGATTGACACATTGTTTAACACAGAGTGAATTTTCATGCTTTATAATCTGTGGATTTACTTTTCCACTTCTTCTTTCTTTGAATTCAGGACCTGGACGTGCATTTGAATAGGTTCAATGGCCCTCATTTATCATTCTTGCGTAGAAACGGGTGTATTTTTGTGCGTGAGATTATGCTTACACTGTTCTCAGCGCCTGATTTATGAAGCTGTGCGTACCTTTGAAATCCAGGTGTACGCACCACCTGGTGTTGATAAATGCGGCGGCTGAAAACGTGCATAAATTGAATGAAACGCCCCCAATTATTCAAGCTTCAGGAGGCTGCACCCAGGACTTTCACGGCAGGGACTGGCGGAATACGGCAAGAAATACATGGTTTGGAGCAGGAAGTCCACAAGTTAAAACTTCAGAAACAAAATATAATGTTATATATTTTATATTTAGTTTTTTAAATGTTTAGTTTCACCGCTAGAGCCCCTCCCGGCATAAATGTTCAAAAAATATTGTGCATTTTAATATTACGAGGTTTTTCATTTGAAAACAATTTAATACTTTTTTATTCGATGATTTAACTAGAGATATTTTTTAACAAAATGTTCAACACGCTTAAAACTGGACACGAAGCAGTCAGATGAGCCATAAACAGTTCAGGTCCAGCCGGAGAGCCAGTGCTGGAGTCAGGGGACCACCAGCGATGTAAGCCTCGCTGGAGCGGACCAGTGCGCTGTCAGCCCCAGAGGAGGAGCAGGGCACGGGCCAAGAGCTTCACGCTGAGCGTTCAATTTCTGCGCTGTCCTGGGACTATTACGCACGGACACGGGTCAGGGCAGCCAGACGGTATTGGATCTGACCATCCGCGGTGTAACTTTTCCTTTATGTTCAGAGTGAAACATTGTCCAAACACAATGATGAGCTGCACCATGTCTGTACCACCTGTTTGTAGAAGCTGTTCCACAAACTAGAAGTTTTGTCTGTTCCTAGAATTATAAATTGGCTACTTGTGGTCTAAGGGACAGATTTAGCACTAAAACCCCCCATCAAAATTAAATCCCAAATAAGCTCCAAATGAAAGAATGTTGCTCTGATAAAAGCTGCTCCATCACCTCCGGGACCGGCTTTACGCACTGACCCAGGACTCACACATGAACAGAGATCAGCATGCCAGAGTCTGGGGACCGGGGTCTTTAGCTGGGTGTCGGTGCTCGCTACAGCGGTCATAATATAAAGTTTGTCTTATAATAAATGCAGGGCTTTGTGCGCGACATGTCTGTGCCCGCCTCACCTAAAGGACGTGGGGCTGAGTCCATTTCAGCATCCAGTCTCAGTGCTTCAAGCCAATCCGCTTATGCTCTTCGTTGTTTTAACAATTTTTGCTTGTAGCCTTTTCATTTGAAGGTCCACATTTTATTAAAAGCAAACCCAAATAAAAGGCACCAAAAGCTACGATAAAATAGTCAAAATACAAATCAAAGCCTGTTCTGACTGCTCAACAGGCTGTATAAAGTCTGTGTTGCTCAAATATAAACACCAACATTAATGTTTCAAACGTTGTTTCTGTTACAGTGGGTCATAATATATCATGTATTTTAGTTTGTCAGTGCGTTTTGTGCTGTTAGGAAATGAATTCTGCGCATTTCGGCTCTAACTCAAAACTTACATGTACACCACCTCCTGAGCTGGCGTAGGATTTGAGCGTGCAATACGCCAACGTCCATATTGATAAATGTCAAAGTCACCGTGGTTTTGGGTGTACGCCAGGTGTACGCTGGAAATTTGGTGTACGTACTTTTGATAAATGAGGGCCAATGTGCGGTATAAACATTTAAGATAACAACAGTAGGCAGGAACAGTTTCAGAAATATTACCAATTTGGACTCGATCTGGGCCGATGTAGAATTCACTGACTATTCTTGCGAGAAAAGACTGCATGGATCTGAAGTTCACAGGTCCGATGCTCCCGGAGCCGTCCACCAACAGCACGATGTCAGCCTTCGCTGTGGTTTCACACCGAGCACCTGGGGGAAAACAGAGGATTGTGGGATAAAAAATTTCAAACAGCCACGCTGGTGCTTCTGTGAGGCTGTATTTCAAGCACAGTGGTGCTCTGAGCGAAGTGCATCAGCACGCTAACATGAACACATTAGAAATGCTACCATGCCAAGTTAAAGGAAGAATATGTTTCTGATCAGATGCTGGTTATCATCAGGCTCCTCCTAAACCGTTACCGTGGTCTGATACAAGAATGATGGTGTTTTCACTCCGCTGTGGTCAAAATAAACCAACAGTGACTTTCAGCAGGAAACAGGATGTGAACTCAGACCCTTTGTTGACCATCCATCCACTTTGTATTTACCTGTTGAGTTGTGATTTCCTTCAGCCTGGAGTCCTGAGGAGAAAGTCAGAAAACAAACATCAGTATAAAGCAGCATGCTGATCAGTGTTAGTAATTAGTTCACTAACAGGACCGCGCCAAGTTAGAGATGACTAAGTGATAGGAGAGAGGGATGAGAAGGGGTCGAGGGAAGAGGGATGAAGGGTCGGCGGGTTGCTTGTGGTTTGGTGGCGGGCGGCTAGGAACCCGAGGGTCGAGACTCAGGGTGGGGGCTCGTCTTCATAAGCAGCTTGGTCTTATGAACCCCCAAAGGAATGACGGATTGAACGGAAATTGGTTCGAAGACAGTCTGTATGATTGTTGCGGACGTAGAAGGTTGGCGTGGGAAGAGAGACCGATGAGAATTCGGCAGTGTGGTCTCGTGCCTCGTACGGAATGAGTGATCAGGGGTACGGGTCCGAAGAATCTTGAATAATAGGATAGCCAGAGATGGCGACCAGGAGTGAGAGATGGCTCTGCCTGATTCGGTGGTGAAAGTGGGCGTTCCAGGGCGGTCTGGTAGTGTAGTGTGTAGATGTCTGTGAGCCAGGATGGCTGGACCTCGTGCCCCCCAAAAAAGGCAGCGGTTCGAAAGGGTGGCGGAAGGAGGAGAGTGATGACTGTTCTGGTGGCTGCTTGGATGAAAGCATCGCATCGCAGCGGCGGTGAGGGTTCTTCCTCTGTGTAGAGTGATATCTCGGGGTCGGGCTAAGTGGTTTTGTAAGAAAGGGATGCCTTCGAGAGGGAGGGAGTCGTGTTGCGATCGCTTGTTTAACCAGTGCCGTTGGGTATCGTGTGATCGTGGACAGACTGCGCTGCGGCGGATAGTAGCGGTAAGTGGGAAAGAACGGAACGCCTTGTGGGATGATGCGGATGGGGGAGTTTTAGGTGTCTGATTGAGAGAGAAATGCTGCTCGGTGTAGCAGTGCGACGGGGGAGATTGGTTGGGATGTATGGAGAAATGGAGCTTGGGAAGGAGGTTAGAAAGGGAGTGGATTAGCCTCTTGGTACGATTTTGCTGTTCTGGCTGTTTTCAGTCTAAAACGGTGAACCTTGTGTCAACAAGGACCATCTGGCGGGCCCCCATCTCAGTGATGTCAGCTTAGCTGAAAAGTTGTTTCTGTGGTCGGATTGAAGTAGAGAAGAGTTTGCTTTGGCAGAAGTGGCTTTATCGGCCTCTGCTGGCAACCTGTGAGCTTCGCAGACATGCGGGATAACGATCGATTGTTTCTTCGATGCGAAGAAAAAGAGCCCACTTGGATTCCTGTAGGATGATCTGTTCTCAAGCTGTAGTCTGTAAGCGTGGGAGTGTTTTTGGTCGTAGGGATTATTGATTTTTTTTTTTTTTTTTTTTTTTCCCCCCCACAATGTTTCAATGTTTTGGAAGCTTTCTGTTATTGGAAGGTGGTTGTATGGAGAGAAATGTTTGAAGACTGAGTAATGTAGATCGTTTTGGGAATGATCAAGAAGGAAATCCGGGTGTGTAGGCTACGCCAGGGAATGCTGGTAACGACGGACTGGCCAAACGAGCATGGTCGGCAAGAAGGCTAAGGTTGGTGTCACGTGGGTGGGTTGCATGGTTCTTGTAATATGGGACTGAGGATGGGCTATCGGTGCTTGGCATGGTGGTGCCAGGGGGGAAGAGAGATGAGTCTGTGCTGTGGTGAGTCCTGGTGCTCATGCTGATGGCTGGTGCGGTGGGTTGGAAAAGGGGGGGTGTTCGTTCTGCGTGTATCTCTCTACAGATATTGTGTCAGCTGTAATGTAGCCTACGCCTAGCACCTTATCGGCAAGAGATCCTTGTACGTGTAACACTACTAGGCAAAGCTCCTTCTGATTCTGATCTCGGATAGCCTCAATGTCTGGCTGGAACCAGGAGTGGAGGTAAACGGACTGCGGCTGAACTGGCTTCAGCGCATTTAAGGCATCGATAGACGTGTTCTGGGATATCTGTGTGGCCGTGACCGTGCCGGGTGGGGTCGTGGCAGTTCTGGTGTTGACTATGCAGGGCCCTCATGTAAGAGGGGGCAGCGGAGGTACTGGCAGGACAGAGGTGGAGGACGCATGGAGAATTCCTGTATGTGGGGTCCGGAGTTGGTACTACGACCCTGGGAGCCCCAAGGTGCCCCGAATGTCCCCCTGGTGTCTGCATCGTGCCGGTGTGGTCAGGTCAAGTGTGATATGTTCATGTTGCGGTTTGCATTGCTCCATTCGATGTGCTGGATCGAGCAACTGGTTTAACGTGGTAGCTGTTTGAAGACAACGAAAAAGTATAGAATAGCACGAGACTCCTAAGGTTTAATTGCTGGAAGTGGAAACTGCATGCAGCCTGGGAAGCAAGATGGGCGTGGTATGTGAACCCGGTGCCGCCGGACCGCGAGCCGAATCCGAGGTGAAAAGGTAGTTGTCCATCCTGCTATGGAGGAAAACTGAACTGTGTCGCAACAGAGGGAAAAAACAATGCAACCTCGACGGCTGTAATTCTCTGGAGCGAGAAGAAGCTATATGGGCTGGCCAGAACCAAGCGGTGAGGAGAGCTCCCTCGGCCCAGCGCAGGACGTGGAGGCAGGAAGGAGAGCAACGTCAATGAAGCACCTGGTAGAATCAACTGCCTGAGTGAAGGAGAGACCGGTGAGGGCGCCTGGCTGAGGGAGAGTAAAAAGGGGGTTTAGCGGATGCTAGCGTGAAAGATAAGGTGGGCGGTATGAGGGAGCCTGGATTAGCTGTGGAAACAGAAAACACATGTGGAACAGGGGAAAGGATGGGGGATGGGGGAAGGGGGGGGGGGTCAGATGGCAGGGAAAGAAAAGGAGGAAATTGGGTTGGTCCATGTGGCACGCCGTGGCTAGCACGCCGTGGCTAGCACTAGCCGCGGCTGAATGGACGGCAACACCAGTGGCAGTAGCTGCACGAGCAGGAATGAGCCGCCTGTTTGGGAAGAATGGCTGTGTTTGTAGCAGCCGAACGAAGTGAAGAGGAAAGGATGTCGGGATGAGGGGATGTACGTGCGAGGGTAGGGAGTGCAGCCTGCTGAGACGTGGATGAGGGGAAGAGGTAAAACAAATTAGAAACATCAGGGGAACAGGCACGGGGGTGATACTACCTGGCCCTATGTGAGGGCTGGTGCGTTACTGCGGTGGGATGTAGAGCTGCCTGCTGAGACGGGGGTGAGAGAAAAGGGTAAGGAACGGAAAAATCAGACACGATGGGAGCAGGCTGGATGGGGTGATACGACCTGGCCCTGTGTAAGGGATGGAGCAGTTTGCGTTACGGCGGTGGGCGTCGTCGTGACGTCATCTAGGTGCGTGGCGCTGCATCGGGAATGCGGAAGTGAGCGGCCTGCTGGAGGCTGTTGGAGATGACTGGGTAAGCTGGAATTTAGCGTGGAAAGTTTGTTTTTTTTTTTTTTTCTAGAATGCGTGCTGGAGGCGGACGTCTGTCTGTTGAGATTGTGTGGCGTTAGACGGAGCCATCGGGTTGATCCGGTGTGCAGCCGCGGGTTGGTGTGTGGCCGGTCGGAAGTCGGGGGTCTGGAAAACACAACTTCACCCGAAGTCGGCTGGCTGCCGTGGCCTGTGTGTGTGTTCGGTGGGTCGGACAGGAGCTGCTGGTAGAATGTTGGACGATGCGGTGTCCAGAACTCGGATGATGGAGCGTTGTCGCGGTGGACGAGTGGCTGGCCGCATGGGAGTGAAATTTACTATGGACGGAGGAGATCAGAGACCCGGCGGTTCGTCGTAACGGATCCCGGTTGGAGGGGCTGAGATCGGCTCGTGATCTAAGGTAAGCAAGCACTTTCGAAAACTTCGGTGTGCGTCTAAGTCTGAACTGGCGGTCGTGAGAACTGAGAAACGGGAGAGGAAATGGGTTAGACAGCTTATATACGTAAACGCTTGTGGCTGGAATTGAGAAGCACAGGTGGATGGGATCAGTGGAGTACGGGTGGTTGATTGGAGGTATTGAAGAAGCGCAGGTGGTAGGATGAGTGAGGGAGGCGTGGTCCTGTTCCTGAACCTCAGTTTACAAAACTCCATTTATAGTTACTCACTACTTGTTCCAAAAAGTAACTGAGTTAGTAACTCTATAATAAAAGTAACTTGTTACCAGGTAAAGTAACTATTTGCGTTACTGTTAAAAAAAGAAGCTATATGTCAAAGAATTTGGATTTTTTTTGAGCAGTTTTCACAAGTCAGTGTAAACGAGTAGAACAGACAGTGTTTATACATAACTTTCCATATTTATGAGGTTTATCCCCCCATTAAATACTTTCCTGCATTCTGGAGACATTTTCTGACCAACTTATGGTGGAAATGTTTTTATTTATATGAAGGGAAACAAAATTAAGGTGGCAGGTGACAACTCAAAATATTAAAAAATAGGTCTAATCAGCTTTTGGACAATGGACTTGCTTCTTCTATATTTCTTTATTGCATGTTTTCTGATATGAAACACGTTTTAAATCAGCTGATTCTGATTATTGTCCATTGTTTCATTTGTTAATTAACGTTTCTTGTTGCTGTTGTTCAGAACATTTTTAACAAAAGCTTTCAAAAAGAGATGGAGACATTCTGAGTCTGACCTGTCCCCAGCGTCCCCAGTGTTAGGGACACCTATCTGTCAATATTTTTGAATGTGCCGCCCCATCCAGGCTGTGATTGGTCGGTTCACGCCAAGTGACATTGACGAGCTCCATTCAGCTCAGGGCTGCTGGAAAGGTACCCGAGCTTCTCTTGTCCCTCGTCTCTCTCTGCTGACGGACCGAAGTTTAGCAGGTGGTGCAGAGCGGAACAGGTGAGCTCACGTTGCGTCCAGAGAACCTGATATGCAGAGGGCACCTCCTCACTAGCTGTGTGAGCCAGGGTGCGCTCGGATTACACACTTTATTGAATCAATACATAGTAACGCACCGCATTTAACGTCCAGTAACGTTAACGGCGTTGAAACGATAAAAAGTAATTAATTAGATTACTCCTTACTGAAAAAATAACGCCGTTAGCAACGCCGTGTCATGCCATGGAGGTTGGCGGTGCCGCGGGGTTGTTGTCCACCTTGCATGACGTGCTCTTGGCCTGGGACCCGTGGTCCCTTCTTCTCATTGGGGCCCTCTTAGGCAGGACCGCTGCTCTGGCTCTACTGGGATAAGAGCATATGATTGTTGCTGGGGCTCATGACCGGTTGTGTCGGTGTGGGGGGGCTGGGTGGGCCTTTGGTTCGCAGGGCCCAGCTGCCACTGGTTCTGCCGGCACGTGGCGGGGCTGGCTGGGCTGGGTTCTCCCGTGCTCTCGCTCCCTGGCTGCGTGACTGTCCCTGGGTATGTGGTCTTGGGTCCTTCATACTCTGCGGGGACTGTGGTGTGGATTCTTGGATTCCTACCTGCCTGCCCCCGGGGTTGGTATTCAGGACCCCACTGTCACTGACAACTACATCCCGTGAATGCCTATACCCCCCAACCCACACACACAAATTTAACAAATTAACAATACCTTTCCAGTAACTAGTAGTCTAATTACTTTACTAAAACAGTAATATTATTACAGTTACTAATCCAAGTAACGCTGCGTTACTCGTTACTGCACCGGACCTTCTGTTGTTCCTGTCGCTGAGAGCCAAAACTAAAGGAAGAAAGGAGGAGGGAGAGAGGCTTTCTTTCCACAGCAGTAGTAGCTGCTGCCATTATTGCGTCAGACTCTAAGATGCAACCAGCAAAAAGCTCTCAACCGCGAACATTTCTACATCTGATTTATTGAAGAGTCTGCTGAAGCAGCTCAGGCACATGAAACTTGCCGCCTCTGCTGCTTGGACTCGTCGGGAGAGAGCGACGTTAACATAACCTTTTGTAAAAATACTGAATACTGCTCTTATAAACAGGCTACATGTGCAGAAAAACAGCTGTTCAATAGCTGCATGCTTTGTGAAAAACATACTCCTTGCTGCTGTTATGAATATGATATTAGTTAATAAAGTTGGGAGAGACTGCTCAGTGACTGGTAGTGAAGTGTTTCCCATACAAATATTTTATTTTTGGTGGCCCGCAAATAAATCAACGCATGGGATAATTATCAACGCTGACCAGCACATATTGATTTTCAATTTTTTTTACTAGGCGTATTCAAAATCTGTAAGAGCTGTGTATGCATGCAGCTTCTCCTCTCTCTCATGAACACCACTGCACAAACCTGTCCAAAGTTATTTATAGCTGGTTTGTCCAGATTAGCTCCTTTTCAGTGCTATTTGTTTCTTTTGTTCGGCTGGTTGTCTCTTGACTTTTTTTCTCCGCCATACCCCACCTCCTTATTTTTGTTTTGGCAATTGGTGTATTTTCTGTCCTTTCCTGTTGTTGCATTCTGTCTGTCGCTATGTTATTTTATTTAATCCCAGTACCCTGCAGGCCTTTGTCTCCCTGCCAGGTCGTTGTGACCTACCTGAGCTCCACAGCAACAGCAACAGCAGCAGCAGGTGATCCATGTCCAGGTAGACCGCCTGTCGCTTCGCTCTGTCGGATTCATCGTCTCTTCCTCTGCTAATAAAATGTTCTGTTTCCTCTTTATCTCCTCATCAGCCACATGATGAGCATCTTCTCAGAACTGAAGCCACTAATAAACCCCAGATTAAAGAATCAGCATCAGAAGGAGCTTTACTGCCAAGTAGTGTTTTACACACCAGGAATTTGCTTTGGTGATGAGATGCTACATGCAGACAAACATACAGCTGATATAAATGTAGAAATATATAAATATGGAATAGACAATGCGAAGTTATATAAGAGTATTAAAAGAAGAGAGAAAAGGAAACAGTTCCCTCAATGTTTGTGGCCAGATTTACAGATATTGGCCTCTGAGACTTCTTTAGGTCACGCATACACAGAACAACAGACACACAGATAAACATACAACACAACAACGACACAACACACCCATCCAATATAGCCTATACACATTTATTGCCATATGCAACATGTGTAAAAAGACTGTAATGTAAAAACTGTAATCTTTATATGATTATGTCTCATGAATGAGACTGTCATTATTTATATTTGGCCCTAACTAATGTACTCTTGGTATTAATGAAATGTTACGACACAGCGGCTGCAGATCCTCCCTGTAACATCTCTATCATTTTATTGATTAACCTGTTAGTGTTTTTTTAAATTGTTCTGACAAATAAACTGAAAAATTCCATTAAAAAATGATTTCTTTCACAGAACACATTGACACCCGGACACGGGTGCGTCCCTGTGGGAAATATTTTCTTGCTAATCATCATTAAAAGAAAGGTTAAGTTTAAAAATGTGTGGCTTGCAAAAAGGCTGTAAAGAGTTCACTGACCAGTTCTTATATAAATATATAGAAACTTCTGTTTCTATATATTTATATATTGTAAATAATTCACAGTGTCAGACACTAGATGAAAAGTCAGAGGATCAGTTCCTACAGTTCATCCTGAGGGGAAATTAAACTCTGAACTGCATTTCAACAGCTGTTTCAGTCTGGACCAAAGTGGAGGACCGACACACGGAACCACATGACCATCCGTGCAGCCACTCAGCACGGCTGAACGGGGGGGGAACCGGATCTTTAGGGTTAAGTTGAAGCAAATGTTTGTTTTCCAGGAAGCGTCTCAAACAGCGACTTCAGATTTATAAAAGATAAAAAGAGTTGTGCAACACGCGCTCCTCCATGTGTGGCAATACATACTGTCAGGTTGCCACGGTAACAGAAGTATATTCTGTAGTCTCATATCAGTCAGTTAAGATAACATCAGATTAGAGTTCTGTCAAACTGCCTTGCTGATAACTTCAACTAACATTTTTTTAAAAATTGACGATAAGTTTCCAGATAGTCTTTATCTCAGTTTGACATGATGCATGTTTGCAGAGTTGTTTTGTGTCAATACGGTAAAAATCTCCTACAAACTGGACAGAAAAGGACTGTTGTTGGATGTGGAGGGAGACAAGCTGCAGCATTGTGGATCTAATATGATGCCAGCTGCTCCAGAACCAGAACCAGAACCAGATCTGACCTCAAGGAGGAATCCGACTCGCAGACCATCTGCAGCTTCATCAGCTCGACCTCTGCCGGGGCTGCAGAAATGTTGAGGACCAACTGGATTTTATCGTCCTGACAGTTTTTATGTCATCGACAAAGAAAAATATACTTCGGACAAAAAGAGAACTATGATGAAAAGTTTTTCATCAACCAGTGAAGCCTAGAAGATAACGGCCGAATGGACAAATGAACTAAATGCTTTAAGAGCTGCAGAATCACACACTGTAGCACCTGATTGGTCCAACAGTTCCCTCCACCAGCCAATAACATCTGGAGTTGATTTAGCTGTTTGACCTGTTGCCGTTAATAAGAAGCATCTCCGACTCCCGTTCTTACTCCCAACTCGTCACATGTGGACACTTTGTCAAACCCCTTTAACATCGTTTCTGTGGTCAAGTCAGCAAAACTAAACACACGTCTGGTTAGACTTTTAAAATGAATTGAAGTGTTTAACGGCTCCATAACTACTCGGTTATGTTCAGGGAAAGATCGTGCTTTGGGTTAAAATAACTACGTTGCTTACGTATATTAAGTAACGTTATTTACACAACAAAACCAAACAGCTGTGTGGTGTTCTGTTGTTTGTTTTTATGTGTTCTGTTTATGTGTTCTGTTTTATTCATTGTGCAGCACTTTGGAAACCCAGTTATTAAAATATGTTTTATAAATAAAAATGAATTGAAATGAGAATCAGTGTTGTGTTTTTCCCAATTTAACACCCAGTTTCTAACACACCAGTCCGCCCAAACCACCTCCTCAGACCTTTCTGTCATTCATACCAGGTCTACTGTTGGCATTCAACTCTGATGCTAAAGGGCTTCCCACAGTGGTAAAAACCAACACCAAGGGGTCTTGACCAAGCGTCCGTACGTGACTACCTGGGAGTGAGAACGAGTTGTGCATTCAGTGACGTTCTGTCTCAGTCAGGAAAGTTCTCTGACCTTATTTGATCGAACAGGTTTATCTGCAGTCCACTGAGAGTTTGACAGGAAGCAGCGACCCAGCTGTTTTTTTACGGCTGTGTTCACTTTCTTCTCTGGTGTTTGGGGTGAGAGTGTTTGCTCTTTGAGTGCAAGGATCTCTGAGTGTCATCCAGCTGGCTGGATTTGTGGGTTTGGCCTGAGGAGTGTTGGAGTGCAGCTGATTGGTCCATTCCCAACATCCTGCCTTTTAAAATGGGGGGTTCCCACCAGTCTGACAGCAGCGCCTCGGTTCTGTCCTCTCTGTAGTCTGTGTGTTCGAGCTGGGAGGTCTTGTTAGGAGTGATCTGCTTGATTTGGTTTTCGATGTTTACAATGTTGAAGATCTACTTTTTCTTGTAAAACAGCTGTTTTATTCTAAACAGCTTTCACTGTGCATGTAGAACGAGTCAAACCTTCACAGATCTGAAGTTTATGCTGAGACCAAAAACAGGAGAAACCTTTGAAAGGTGAAACATTTAGAAACTTTGTATTTCAGTCTGCAGCAGCAAGAACAAGAACAACAGCAGCCCTTTGTCTTATTAAAGTGTCAACAGGTGACATTACCTGTTACATTGTTGTTAGGTAATTAATATGTCAAGTTATCTGTCCACTGATTACTGAAATAAAAGAACACAGTTTATAACACATCAGATTATGGATGAGGTAAAATATATAAATACAGGTGAGGAAAAATGCTGTAAAGTAAAAAGGCTTTTAGAAATAAACATGTCAATAGATTATATTTATTAGTTACCAAAATGCAAAGTGAGTGAACAGAAGAAAAAGCTAAATCAGATCAGGAGTTGTTGTGACCACCCTTTGCCTGAAACAGCATCAGTCCTTCTAGGAACACCTGCACGGTGGGCTCCGTATGTAGACTTGTTTCGGAGTGCTGTTTGTTTAAACATTTGTGTTGAAATGAAGTTTCCTCGTCTCTGGAAAAGAACCATAAAGTTCTGGATGAGCCGATAGTGACGGGCTGTAACACCAGAGTTAGTGGACTTAGTGTTTGGTTAAAGGGATTGCCTGCTAGCTAGCCAGGCAGTGCTAGCACTGAGCTGGTTAGTTGTCCCACATCGAGCGGGTTATGGACTTCGTTAGTAGCTTGTTAGCTACTATCTAGTCACTGAGGCCGTTATAGTAAGTTAGCTGTTTGTCCAAAGATCCGGCTAACGTCCCACACTGATGTTGCAGATCTTGCAGCTGGGGTCTTTCTTGGCGTTGACGGTGGACTGGCTCATGAGCTGGTGCCCACTGATCTGTGTTACCGTCCCTGAAGACAGATCCACCGGCTCCGTGTAGATCACCTCCAGGATGACGTCCTGTGCGTGACGGAAAGACAGCGAGCCGTCGTCCTCCTCGGTGCAGCTCAGGAAGCAGTTGTTGGATCTGTCCAGCGCTGGCAGCCTCCCTTTGCAGAAGGCGTCTCCTTTGGAGCCGTCAGGAGCCAGGACCAGGATGACGTAGTGGTAGGACGTGTACATGCAGTAGAAATCCCCAAAGTAGATGTTGGTGTTCTGGTTGAAGAGGACATCCGCTCGGATCTGTGCAGAAACAAATGGACACAGTGCAGCATTAATGGCTCTCCTCATACTAAGCCATGAACTAAACACTCGGTGGGGAAGGTGGACCCACATCACGGCCCGACCTGGCACTGCATACTGACAGTACTGAGACAGGCAAGGCAGAGACTGTTTCACATTTCTATCCCTGCACCATCAAGAGCGTCCTGATGGGTAACATCACTGCCTGATACGGAAACAGCACCGAACAGAACCACAAGACAGGAACATATCTGACTGAAGCATCTGAGAGGCAGAGGAAGCATTTTGGTTCTAACTGAACAAAGAAGATCAGAAGGTTTGTGACAAAGGAAGAAGACAAACAACCCGCGCAGGTTTTCTGTAAAAGTTCCTGCAGTATTTTCTGACTCTTAATCTCCATCATGAACAAAACCTCAACCTCAGGAGCAGTTTAGACACGAAACAACCATGTCTGTACCTGGAAGCGGTAGGGTCCATACGGGGAGTCCTGGGGGGGGTTTCCTGTGTTGAACTCTGTGTTGCAGCTGAAGAAGAGCCCCTCCAGTTTGCCGCTGATGGGTGACCCGTGGCTGCCGCTGTTGTCTTTAACAGACGGCAGCATCCGGCAGCACTGAGCGTCTCTGGAGCGATAAGAGGGGCTGGGTACAGAACACAGCGGGTTAAAACTCAGATCAACTCCCCCTGGAGTGCAACACACCCAAACACACACACACCTGGCCTGTTGGAAGTACTCCTGCTGCTGGTTCCTGTAGAAGACGGTGAACGGCAGCATCCTGCCCGCTGATCGCCTCGGCTTTCTGCAGCAGCTGGTTCAGATGGACGGTGGAGTAATCTGAAGACACATGCACGGTACACGAATGTTAACGCGCTGATATTACACACACTGTCAGTAAGAAACACTTCTTAGTAGGAGACAGGAAACAGCAGCGGTACAGATTACAGTGGGATTTGATTTTCAAATGTTCAACTAAATTTAGTCTTTCACCTCTGAGGGAAACTGCAAGATGAATTCAGGACATTGTGAGATCTCTGTTGTCTCCTCAAAGAAAAAAGAAGATTTGAATCTTGAGAAGTGGCTCAAAACCTTCCAAACACCTCTCAGACTGAACAAAGCCTCCAAAAAGGTCACTGACCTGTTTAGATTTACAGTTAATTCTCTGAATAGTGGTCTCTATCGAGGAGATTCGTCAGGCTGCTGCAGAGAGGATGTAGGTGTGAGTGCATGAAAAGTGTTCATGGACTGACAGGTGTTTAAGGTGTCCCACCTGCGGTGCAAAACTCGACTCTCTCGCTCCACTGAGAGACGGCGTACTCTCCGTCCGGCTGTTTGGCGGCCGTCTGGACGGCCACGGTGTACTCTGTGCGAGGACTCAGGAACCAATGACCTCTCACTGTCATCGGCAGGGGAACCGCCTTCGCCACCAGCTTAGTGGGCACGTCCTGAAAGACAAAGACGCAGGATGTCTTACTGTCCCTGAATGCAGATTAGACAAGACGCCAGGTTTCCAGAAGATGGAGCAAAGAAAATGTGGATGTGGGAAGAACACGAGCTGATTGGCTGATGGCAGATAAACAGCTGGTGGAGCTGATTTTTGTAGTAAAGAAGGAAATAAAACTTTAGTTTAAAGATTCACTGGTGACACTGGAAAAGGTCTAGTGCTTTCGCCTGTGTGAGTATGTCACATTTATATTGGACCTCAGAGCAGAGCAGACAGCTAACAGAAGGTAAATGTGATTTTAACCCACAGTTATACGTGTGATTTTTCATTTTTCTCCTAACAGAACAGTCAGTGTTTCAATCTCTTGGATCTCCCGACAGTTCTCTCCTGTAGGTGAATGATGATTGCATTTTTTTGTATAGAGCGACACCATGTGATCTCCAGCCTAGCAATCTTCTTCATGCATCTCCAGAGAGTTTCTCTTTGAACTGATCCAAGAGTCATGAAAAGTCGTGCTGATCAGACTCCAGCTCCTGCAGACAGTCAGACGTTGGGTCGTACCCACCTTGTGTTTGAACTTGTTGGAGTTCTTGTGCTCCATCTTGTCCAGGTCGATGAAGTAGTGCGTGATCCTCTCCGTGCCTCTGCTGTCCATGTCCCAGCTGATCTTGAACGAGTCACAGGTGATGTTGCTGATCCGGATCTGCTGAGGAACCGGCAGGTCGTCCACGTCTCCG
This sequence comes from Lepomis macrochirus, assembly GCA_024633595.2. NCBI lineage: Eukaryota > Metazoa > Chordata > Actinopteri > Centrarchiformes > Centrarchidae > Lepomis > Lepomis macrochirus. Next base: position 2,110,377 of record JALXJV020000023.1, on the reverse strand, counting down.
AGGCCGCTGTCTGCAGACTCTGTGCCTGGAAACAGTCAGTGTGCAAGTATGAACACACAGAGAGAACTTTACTGCTTCCACTAATTCATCATTAACTCAGAGACATTTTATGTAAATTGTCAACTGGATGTTTCTTGTATTCAGTAATAACCTACTTTTTTAAATGTATAAATTGCCCCTTGCTAAAGCCCACATAAACACCCCCGATCACTGAATAACACGGAGGCTCAGCTGCTTAACATGTCAATGCCACCTTTAGCAGCACGGGTTTGTTAGAAAACGTTTACTGAAGCTTTAAGTCGGCCACATTTTAAAATCACTGCAGCAGGTCAAAGGTTAAGAAGAGCAACGTTTCAGTGCTGGAAAATTCTCTGCATCCATTTATCCTGAGAGACGAGGCTCGCCGATGATGTAAGAAGATTAGGTCAGAGTCAACAGCCGTGTGTGTGAGTGTGTTTCATCACCATTAGAGCACGCTGAGGGATTAACCCATCAATGTTCAGGGTACACTGACCCAGACTCCCATTCCACATCAGATCCATGTCACATACCATCATAGCCGCGACATAAAGTCTTTCCCCTTTCAGCCTCGTCGGCAGCGTCCAGACTGAAATCCAAGGAAGGTTAATATCAAGGGCGGCTGGACTGGTTGAACACTTAAAGACTTCTTCAGTTCTGACTGGGTGGTTGGTGGTCTCATCTGTTTAACCTCTGTGATGTCGTTGTCAAGATATTTTCGAAAAGAGGAATCAAAGAGAGGCCATTTACACCCGAGTGGAGTGACCATCTCTTAACAGGGAAAGAGGGCTACGGCACTACTTATCCCCACCTACAGCGTCCAGTCCAGTTGTCCTTGACATTAACCCTCCTTATGATAACTATGACCTGGATGACCGAGAACCTTGACAGACTTCAGACTTTCATGTTCCCCTCAGAATGAAATGTAATAACTTTGGAGATCCTGACTTTCCATCTAATGCCATCATCAGGCCAACATGTTAACAGGGTGCCAACAAATGGTCAGAAACACTTTGGTTTCTGACCAAACACCTGCTGCCAAACACAGCACTGTGTTTACTGCAAATTGGCATGCTAACAGGCTAAAAATATGCTAGGTTCTTCAGTCAGTGCTATTGACCAGACTCTGCATTTGTCCTGGAGTTGGTCCCTGGGCGCTGTACAGTGGCTGCCCAATGCTTCAACCCCCTCGGCTCCTCCAGGCTGCACGATGTCAAAGGGAACTTGGGCAAGATCAGTGCTTGAACAGTGCCAGCAACCCCCTCCTCTGCCCACACTATCCTCAACCTTAAGGTGAAATATTACAGCATTCTGGAGACATTTTATGCACCAATTTATGGTGGAAATGTCTTAATTTATATGAAGGGGAACAAAATTAAGGTGGAAGGTGACAATTCAAAATATAAAAATATAATTTAATATAATCCAGAAATCAGCTCAAAGATGATGCACATTTGTTTCTTCTACATTTCAGTTGCATTACATGTTGTATTATTGTGCATTGTTTCGTTTGTTATTTAACATTTCTTGTCGCTGTTCAGAACATTTTTAACAAAAGCTTTTAAAAATTGATGGAGACATTCTGATTCTGACCTGTCCCCAGTATCATAAATTACACCTGTCCGTCAATATTTTTAAATTTCCCGCACCATCCAGGCTGTGACTTTTCTCAGATCAATGATTGGTTGCCCCACAGTGCCTCTCTGACCTCCTCCATCAAGCCCACCGAGGAATCTGCTCAGAAGCTGTCCTGCCCTACACCAGACTCTGTACCTTCAGAGACAGAGCCTTTAGTATTGCTGCCTGACCCTGTGGTATGTCCATCCTGCAGATATCTGCAATGCTTCATCCCGTGACATGTTTAAAAGACAAAGATATCTAAATCTGAAGTTCTTTGTTACAAGCACCATCACTGAACACGATGACACGTTGTAGTAAATGTTTTTGTATTTGAGACTAGCTGGTGTCTACTCTGTGTCTTCCTCTGTATTCATCTCCTCTCCCTCCCTCCCTGGATTCTGCTCAGTCCAGAGTTCGGCTCAGAGGACAAAAGGCTTCAGTCAGCAGGGCCCTCACAGGCTGAACAAGGAGCTTGTTGAGGAGAAGGAGGACGGTCCACACTGCCAGCTAACGTCTTGTTACCACTCACATCGGATGATTTGTACAAGTCGTCAATGTGAACAGGAAACTAATTCAGTCTCTGTATCAGGGGGCCACTCTTTTTAATCCAGGGGCCATGTGGAGGGAAAAGTCTGTAGTTCTAAGTCATTTTAATTTAACACACAATGACAAAAGTATTGACGTACAATCAGGAAAATGTCCTTAAAGTATCATATCAGTAAAATAGTGCCTGTTGGACTATCATATATTCCCTCATCAGATTCTTATTTAATGTAAAGCAGGATGTTGCTGCTGTTGCCGTTGAACTGTTAAGTTTCAGACTGCAGCTGATGATTCTTTTCAGTCTGGATCAATCTGCTAATTATTTCCACCATGAAGCGATTGATTGTTTGGTTTGTAAAGATTCTGCCGTCACAGTTACCCAGAGCTCAAAGTGACAGTGGAGTAGCAGTAGAAAGACTCATGTACCAGAAACTCATTAAAGTACTTACTAAAAAAAAATGCAAAAATGCACTTGAATCTGTAGAAATTGGATTTTATCACAATTAAAATGTCTCTTAGCAGTAAACAGCACTTGTGATGGATGAACAGGTGGACGTACAGCTTATAAAACTGAGCTTCCTGTGAACATGGAGCTTCATTTAGGGAGATCTGGCCTTTTCTTTTCTTTGAACTGCCACCACATCTACTGTGTGAGACTGAGCAGTCTACACTGACAGCAACAACTTGAGTTCACAACGTGAACTGCAAATGTAGATTTAATTTTAAATGAGTAGCGAGCCAGATCAATTAAGGTCAAGTCGGTTTTATTTAAAACTACACTTCACTTCAGCCGGCTTCACAGTCTGTATGGCATGCAACACCCAGGAAGGAACAAACTCAGGAAAAATTCCCCACCAAAAGAAGAAAACATGTTAGAAACCTCTGGAAGAGCGGCAGAGGAGGGATCCCTCGCACAGGACGGGATGCTGTTGGGTCGCACAGGACCCACGGGATGCTGTTTCGGCACCCCCACTCTGTCCGGTCTAATAGCCAACAAATGGGGAAACCCTGAGAGAAAAGAGAGTTTCCACTGACCCTCCTTCCTCCCTCCTCCTCCTCCTCCCTCCATCCTGTCCATGAATGGAGGAGGTGAAGCATCTATTCATTCACCATGGGAAGGTGATTAGCCACAGCGAGATTCACCAGACTGGAGCTGGTGCCAGTTCGAGTCCACAAAGAACAAGAGTTCCTGACAAACAGCAGGAGAAGCTGAGAAACCTCTTCACCTGCCCGGCTCTCTGACCCACCTGCTTTCACCATAAAGATTTTCATTTATACTGAAAATATTAACAACAAGGCAGACTGTAAACCACCCCAACAAATCTTCAAAGTAAGAATCTAACTGAAGATGGCAAAAAAATGTGTATTTAAAAGTCTGGTTGTTTATCACCTCAAACTGAAAGCTGCTTCATTTCAGTCAGAGGATGAAGAACAAAACGTGAACACTAACTGATGAATTGAATGTGACACTATGGGGCTGTAGTATGAGGGCCCTGCAGTCTCAGTGGGGCCCCTTCCCCTTTTAATACAACAGTTCTTGTACATGAATAAATCCCTGACTAACAGCTAAAGACATGCATCTGTGCTGGAGACCAGGATCATCAGTAACAATACCACATTTAAGCAAAAGAAATCTTATTTTAACTGTGAGAACACTTTAGAACCAACCAGCTCTCCCTCCCCAGGTGGATGAGTCTCAAGTCCCACGTATGGGGGATGAGTCCCAAGTCCCACATATGGGGGATGAGTCCCAAGTCCCACTTATGGGGGATGAGTCCCAAGTCCCACATATGGGGGAATGGTCCCAAGTCCCATGTATGGTGGATAAGTCCTAAGTCACACATATGGGGGACGAGTCCCAAGTCCCACATATGGGGGACGAGTCCCAAGTTGCCATATATGGGAGACAAGTTGTGGGGAGTATGACGTAACAATTTTGGGGCTTGTCCGGATTCTAAAAGAAAGTGGAGGCCAGCTTTATTGTGTCTGTGTTAGTGTTTCTTTAATATTATCTCTGGTGGCTAACGCGGTAAGTTTTGTTGTTTTGTGTTAACAGCTTCCTCAGGGTAGATAGGAGTGTCCAGCTGGGTCCAAACAGCTTTTCCATCGTTCACTTGTTTCTTATTTTACCTTTTTAAGTTTCAGAGCAAATACTGGGTGAAGAGGACAGTTCTCTCCTGGAGCTCCAGGAGACAGGTGTTGGATATAAATAACAGAAAAGTCAGTGTAAGGAGGTGGTTGGTGTGGATGGGCCAGAAACTGGACTTACCAAGGAGACTGGGTGTTAGTGTTAGTTTCCTGTGTAGAACATTCACAGATTGATTGATTTTTTTGTTAAGTTAGTTTTAACCCAAACCATGATAGTTTCCTAAACCTTACCAACTAGCTTTGGTGCCTAAACTTTACCAAAATATGACGTTTAACATCATTAAGCACTAGTTTTATTTTGAAAGTCCACCCAGACATTGCATATTGACTCTTGCTAATTTGACCGCAGAAAAACGATGGGGAACCCAGGGAGTTAAAAAGGGGGTCTTGACCAAGTGTCCATATGTGTTGAGGTGCGAGTGAGAATGTGTGTGGTGATGTAACTCAGCCTATGATCAAAGTGTTACTGTGATGAAACATAAGATACTAACTTACTTAATGTATGTACAGAGGAAGAGAACAAGACTATGGGGAACAAAGGGGTTAAAAACTGTGGGGTTGGGGAAAAGAGAAATAAATAAGACTTACGAAGTGACCGCCAGGTTTGGTAGCATATGATAACAGTACATAAGTATGTTAGCTGTTTCACAGAATATCAGTGTTGTGTTTGTCAGAGCTGAGCCCTGTCAGGAACTAGTACTTAAAAAGTATAATTTATTTCTTGAGCTGTTGCTCCCTTGTTCCCCAGTCTTGTTTTATCTCTTCTGATTCGTGCAGTGAAATTACACTGTGAATCTTGGACTGTATTATTATGTGTTACAGAGATTGCTTTGATTCTTTAATAGCATTTCTTTAGTTGTTTAGTATTTAGTGTGAAAGTTTTAGCTTTATTTTGGTAGTTCTACTGGAGCAGCTCAGGGTGAATGACTTCCTGTTTACGTCTCGCTCTGCTCTGTAGCTTCATTTACATCTATATTCAAATCAGGGCAGCCAAACCTCACCTGTCAGAAGCAGAAACAAATCAGCTGCATTTACATGCTGTCACCTGATTGGCTCTTCATATTCTCATCTTGATACAGGTTAAACCTCCCATTGGATATCTATCTCTCATGTCCCGACTAAGACGCCGTTTTTCAGTCAGACTGACGCCGAAGTGTCGACACGTGTTTTTATAACAAGTCTGTGCTGTTGCAGGTGCAGGTGGGACCAGACGGGTTTCTCAGGTTAAGATTTTACGCACAAAACACAAGATTTCAACACACTATCAGCTCCATTATAGTCTCTTTAAAGATGTAATTAAAATTAAGTTATACTGACAGAATGTTTTTCCCTGTCCTGGTTTTCTGGATCGGAGCGGTTTAGTGGACTGAGTCAGGTCCTCTTGCCTGGAAAGCCATGCTGTGACTAACTGTGAACTCGTCTGTTTCACTTTCTCCTTCAGACTGAGTTTTTGGAATTGAGTCATGTGACAGCAGCTGCAGGATTCTTCTGAACAACAGGACCAGCAGAGCGAGCGGTTCCCCTGAACGCCTCCGTCACCGCTTCAACGACGTTCAACAGCAGAAACTCGACCCGCTGAGACTCGGACCACAACAGGTTCCTGCAGGTTCTTTACTGTATGAGCAGCATGTTGCCCTTTTATTCCCTTTTCCAACTGACGATTTCTGTTGTTACAGAAAACTGTAAAGCATCCAGGAACTAGATCTTTACCACTGAGGGCCCTGATCCTGCAGGCTGGCAGTGTGTCAGCTGAGGAAGCTTCATACGATCCTGTGATCAGGTTTTATAAAACTCCTCCTTTATGATGTTTAAACTTGTATTATTTTACTGAGGTTTGACCTCAGTGATTGAGGCAGATTCTTTTCACAGTGTGTTTTTAGCTCCATTCAGAACCTTGTTTCTGTCTGATCCTGGTCCTATGATTTTAACCCCACCTGCTCTGCTCTGTGATTTTAATCTCTGTGGTTTGTTTGGGTGTTTTTCTAACAAGAATCTTCTCTCCGTCGCTAAAAGGAGAAAAATACGAGAAGCCTTCAGCTGGTTCACAGAGTTTGATGAAGTGTTATTTAATATTTGGGATGAAACGCATCCATCTTCTTCACCTGCTGATCCTCGGTAAGCACGCAGGGATGATGCTCATCCCGGTTTACAGATGGCCCCCCTGAATCTAACTGGCCACCCCGGTGACCCCTTCTAGAGTAAAAAGGTGACAAGTGGCCGTCTCGTTAAAATCAAAACATCTGTAAGAGTTGTCTTGTTGGAAAGTCGCAGCAGAGTCACCTGACGACGTACACCAACAGTGTCCAACACACAGTCGACCTCTGCTGCGTTAAAGTCTCACACACACACTGACCTTCCCGGTCGCACAGCTGCAGGCTCCTCAGCTCGGCACTCGGGCTGCTCAGGCTGCTGTGAGGAAGCTCCGTCATGTTCACATCCAGAGAGGAAGATTCAGCAAAACTAAACGTCCCAAACAAGAAAACATCAGCTGAAGAGTTCAGCTGTGAAGCTCCGGGTAGTTTCCATTCAGCTCCTGTCTGACTGCAGCTCGCTCTCTCTCTCTCTGCTTCAGTGATGTTAGAGGATGATCAAGGAGAGAGGGAGGGAGGGAGGGGACTTTAAAGGATTTAATTTGCAGCTACAAACAGTGTTTGATGTCAGCGCTGTGAGCTGAGTCTGTCAGAGAATCATCAGCTGAATCTTCACAGATCGTTGTTTATCTGTCCGGCTGCAGCTTCCTCTTCAGGTTCCCTCTCAGACAACCTGGATATGTTTTCTATATTCTATAGACAAATGAACAATCTTCACTCAATTTAACATCAGCTTGAAAGAATGAAAACACAAAATTATTTTGTTTAATTTTTTATTGTAAAAAAATTCAGGCGTCAAGGGGTTAAAGTAACTACGATACTAACATGACTTAAATTATGTAACTTACTAA
>JALXJV020000023.1:2086080-2102607 GCA_024633595.2 Lepomis macrochirus | reverse complement strand
CCACGCTGGCCAAGGAGGGTCTGGGCTGCCTGATCGTGCTGCTGCAGAACCAGAAGGAGGGCGCCGCTGGGCCCAGGTAGGACCGCTCAGACACGCCCCCTGCAGGTGGGCCCCTTCCCGCACGGGGACGGGGCGAGCGCTAAGGTTCAGTTTAACTCCTCCTCTCTCCTGCAGAGCCTTCAGCCGCCTGACCTCCATGCCGGCGCTGGTTTCCACGCTGCAGGCCATGGCGGCGTCTCATGACGTCAGCCCTCTGCTGCACTACCTGCTGCCCCACCTGATCCACGGCGTGTTCACCTGCAGCTCAGGTGAGAACCGTGCGAGGCCTCTGCTGATGTTCTGGAACAGGAAATAAGATGGAATCATTTTCATTACAAACGTTTACCTGATGTTCTCTCTTCTCACAGGTGAGTCCGAGGCGGCCGAGCTCGGCGTGTTGGAGTCCGTCCTGCAGTCCGTTCCTCTGACCAAAGGCCTGGACCAAACCGTGGCTCGGTAAGTTCTCCTTCCTCGAACACCTGACGCACCTTTGTCCTTCAGCGTGGAGCTCTTCCTCTCTGAGACCAGAGAGCCGTGTGGACAGACCCAGGTGGGCCAGCAGCGCCCCCTTGTGTCCCGTAGGCTGAGTCTTGCTGTGTTCCCCCTGCAGTTTGCTGTTGGACCAGTACCTGCTTCAGACCGAGCTCTCTGCCGAACACGCGGCGGCCCTCGACCGGCGCCTGCTGCCTCTGGTCCGGCTGTTCGAGTCCAGGTGAGTCCGGCAGACACCTGCACCTTTTTATTTGCCGTTAGATGTCCAGGCCGTCTTTTACTGAGACGAGTGTCTTCATCATGATGCTGATTAGTTTCTAAGTCTGTTTATCGTTTTGTCCATCAAATCATTAATTAATCGACTCTGAGTTTCAGATATATTTGTAACTGTTGTCAGATTATTGATCACCAGGAGCTTATTATTTGAATTATTGATTATTCACAGTTTTACCAGGTTAACATAATTAAACCAGGTGTTTATTATATTATTATTCATTTAAAAGCAAACTGAAGTTTGGAGACTTTAATGACTTAAAGGTTAATTAATTCATTAAAATGATTTCCTGCCCTCGTTAATGAACCTGTGAGACAAACAAACTTTTCTGTTGCTCAGATTTGTTTTTGAAGCGATGAGCAGGACGTTAAACATGAAATATGGCGGTAACCTGATATAACGATTATAAATATGGTGGATTAATAGATGAGTCTGTTGACAGAATGATGATCTGTTCAAAGATCTGTCAGCACCTGTGTGACGATAAAGTAAATATTTTTAGGTTTCCGCTGTTTTCTGATACGATTGAAGGAAGATGTCGGCTGATTGGTTGCTTTAGTTACGGTACATTTGACTTAACCCTTCACTCGTGTGTTTCTGCTCCATCAGATACGGCGGCGCTCTGGACGGCGTCCTCGAGGGTCACGTGACCGACGTCAGCAGCTCGGAGCGGAAACGCCTCTTCCACCAGTTCCTGTCTCTGTCGATGAGCAGCGGGAAGTACAAGGTAGGCCTGCCGCTCGCTAACCTGCCGGCGTTCGCGGCCGCCGCTCTCTGGATCCACACCACAGACCCGTTCTGTCTTTGTTTCTCTGCAGATTCTGGGCGACTCGGACACGTCGCTGCTGCTCAGCCTGAAACACCCGCTGCCGTCGGTCCGAGTCTCAGCTGTGGAGCACCTGTTGGGCCTCATCACCGCCGGACAGGTGCGACAAAGAGCTCCTGCTCAGACGGTCCGAGTTAGATCACTGCAGGCTGATTGGTCCTAATAATAATCTTTATTTATCGAGCACTTTCTAAAACCATTTTATAAAGAGCTTTCACGAGAGCAAAGACAATAAAACACATAAAACAGAGAACAAGATACGCGACAAAGCAACAAAACACTGAAGAAATTAAAATCAACCAAACTCTAGAAAGGCTCTCGTATAAAAGTTTGTTTTCAGAGAGTGAAGAGGCAGAGCCGCCCTGATGTCCTCGGCCCGAGGATGTCAGGGTCCGTGCTGGTGCGTAGCCTGGCAGCTGAGTTCAGGACAGTCTGGAGTCCATCAGTAGTAAAAAGGCTGCTGCAGTGATACCGGCGAGATGAAATAAAGCTGATGGTCTCAGGGTCCTTAAAAGTTAACATAAATTGTATTTTTGATCAATTTCTAAGCTGGTAAAACTTCGTGGTTCGCTGCTCGAAACCAGACACCCAGATTCTTTGCAACAGGCTTAGTGTGATTCACCAGGGAACCAGCAGGGGGCAGCGTTTGATTTGCCAGGATCTCTGTTCTGAGTTCAGCTGGAGGAAATTATTTGACATCCAGTTTTTGAGGGTGCGTTCCAGTAATCATAACTACATGAGTAGTATCCCCCAAAGCATTATGGGAACTGAGGGTCCACACTTGAAGTAGAAATAAGACAAAGACTGATAATCCATGAATATTCACTCTGTTCATGTTCACACCTCTTACCATCTTTACTCCTGAGCTTTGAGCCTCATGTCGTGTTTCTTGCAGCAGAGTTTGGAGGAGGCGTTCTTGAAAGACGCCGTCATGGAGCGTCTGAAGGACGACGTGCCGGAGGTCGCAGCCGCCGCTCTCAGAGTGCTGGAGGTCAGTTAAATCAGACCTGCGGTGCCCCCCGTAGGCCAGGAAGGATGGCGGCGAGCTAACTGTTGCTCCTGCTGTTTCAGGTGCTGATCGAAGTGTTGGACCCGGAGGACACCGTGTCCTGTTTACTGTCGCTGCTGCACAGAGTGGATCTGTCGGGGGCTGAGCTCTGGTCAGTGAACTACACACACAGACCTCCTTGGCTGCGAGTCTCAAATCTTATTTTGAAAAAGAAAACTCTGAGCTTCCTGTCTGACTGGACTGTAAACGATGCCTTCATGTGTCTCCAGTAACTCTGAGCTCTGTGTCTTCTCCTCCAGGCTGCCAGTGCTGACGGAGGCGGTGCGTTTACTGTCCGACCCCCGGCTGGGGAGGGGGGACGGCGAGCTGTTGCAGAGGGCGGGCTGGAGGCTGCTGCCCCTCCTGGTGATCTCCTCCACCCAGCTCGGCCTCGCCTCCTGTGTCGCCCGATCCTCCATCATCGCCCAGCACCCGCTCACCCTGAACTGGGCTCAAGGTGAGCGAGTGAAGCGCAGAGAGTTCACGTTCAGGGAATCTGTGGGCGCCGTTAAATATCATGTCAAGGTCATGCAAACGTAAACCTCTGTGTGGAGAGGTGATACTTAGATGATGTTTCAGCTTCAGTGTCTTCGTCTGTCCTCACAGAGCTGGACGAGGTGATGAAGCGGAGCTCTGAATCCGACTTCGCAGCTTCGGCCAACCGGCGTCTCGTCTCCACGCTGACCAAGAATCTGGCCAACATGGAGCACTTCTGCAAACGTGACGCCGTGAGTTTCTCTGTAGCCGTTCAGTCCGGCTGGTCTGGTACTGACCCCCCTGTCCGCCCTCAGAGCCGTCTGGCTCCCGGCAGACTGTAACTCTTCCCTGTGTTTGGCCTCAGATGGAGAAGCTGGCTCAGGCGGTGGAGCTGCAGCGGGGCTCCGGCCTCAGAGGGAGGGCCTCCTTCCTGGTGCTGACCCGGACCCTGCTGCTGCGGCCTCGGGGAGCTGAGCGGCACCGAGCACCTGCTCACCGCTCAGAGGGTCTACCTGATGCTGGAGCCCCTCCTGCTGGAGGTCTCCGGGGGCGCCGAGGCCCAGGTGAGACCAGAGGAGCAGGTCGGTCCTGAGAACCTCCGTTCATAAATCCTTTAAAACGAAAAGCAGCAGGTTCTGACGTGTCGTCGTGTTCTGACAGGAGGAAGAGCGCCGCGTGGTCGTGTCTCTGCTCAGAGACTTCATCTCCTCCCTCAGGTGTCACGACGCCTCCTTCAAAGGTAAGAACCTCGTCCTGCGGGCGCACCGGTTCACCTGAGGAGACACACAGCATGCTGTTCTCTCTCTGCCAGGTGACGTGTGGTGGAACCCGGAGAAGCTGGACACCAACACCTGCTGCTACCTGGGGCTCACCTGCCGCCTCTTCAGCGTCGTCATCGGCGGCGCCGGCGAGGGGCCAGCAGCCGGCGGCTTCAGAGACCTGATGAAGCTGCTCGTTCAGGTAAGAGGTCACGTCCACCGCTGGCATGGCGTTGTGTCTCAAACGAGAGGAACAGGTAGGTTAAACCTGACGACTCTCCGTCCAGGTTCACCTGCGCGAGCCGCCGATGCTCTTCAGGTTCCTGTGCGTGCTGTGGGGATACAGCAGTAACCATGGAGACCAGCTGGGCGTGAAGGTCGGCCCTGTCCTGCAGACTCAGGCTCTGTACGTGGGCAGGGCCCTGCTGAGCCTCAGCCGGACGCCGTGCTGGAGGAGCTGGCGGCCGCCGACTCACCAGGTAAGAAACCAGAACCACCTCCTCATTGGTCCAGACTGAAGGGATGTGGATCAGACTCTGCCTGCACCAGGTGTGAGCTACACCCCATGTGACTCTCTCTCTCCCTCAGTGGTCCCGTCCTTGCTGTGCTGTCTCAGCTCTCCGGTTCGGGAGGTCCGGAGGGCGGCCCTCGGCGCTCTGCTGAGCCTATCAGGAGCGGATGCTTCTCCCTTCCAGCCAATCACAGAGAGGCTTCTGAAGACCTCAGAGGAGATCATCGCCGACCCCTCGTACCTGAGCCAGGTGAGTGTGTTTCACCAGAAGTCTGAACTGAGGTCAGTTTAATCTGCGGGTGATGCAGTGTTCGTAGAGGAACCGTCACTGAGCGCGCTCTGTAACCTGCAGGCTCTGGGCGCGCTCCATGAGGAGTGTCAGTCTGCGAAGGTGAAGACGCAGCAGAAGAAGCTGCAGGCGTCGATGCAGCAGCTGCTGCAGAGCGTTCAGACCTCCAGCTGCCCGTCCTACACCGCCGCCGGCCTGCTGCGAGCGCTGGGACATGTCCAGGGACAGGTGAGAACCGGATCACACCTGCACATTCAGCGTGAGATCGGGAGCAACGCTCATGTCGTCTCCTCCTCCTCCTCTCAGTCCGTCCTGTCTGCCCTGCTTCCCGTTCTGGACCGGCTCCTGGAGCAGAGCGGCCCCGACACCCCCCCCATGCTGCGGGCCGAGGCCCAGCTGATGCAGCTCGTCCTGGGGAAGTACAACGAGGCGTCGGCCCCCCTGGTGGCCAAGGACCGGAACTGTCTGGATCTGTTTATCAGAGCCCTGAAGACCTCAACCCAGCACCACCCCGACCTCCCCAGCTGCCAGATCATCGCTCTGGAACAGGTCAGCCTAACCCGAACCTGATTTAACCTAATTTAAAACAAGGCAGAAAGCAAAGCTCAAAGAGATTCAAACCTAAAACAAGCGATGACAACAGGTTTAAAATAAACTTTGGTTAGCATGAAGCAAAGGGTTAAAGGTTCATTTCACCGTTTCATAATTGCTCGTATGTTTCTGAATGTCGCCTGCTGTGCAGCAGAAGTCCGTCTCAAAGGGCTGACGTGTCTCTCGTCGTGTCTCTGCAGGTCACCAAGCCGTTCTTCTCGGCCCTGGGAGGCGAGTCGGCAGCAGAAGCTGCTGTCGGTGATGTTCGACCTGCTGGTGGAGAGCAGGAGTCCGCTGGTGGCCAACACCGTCAGCAGCGTCTTCAAAGCGGTGAGCAGAGACAACAGTGACAGCTCCTTCTGCAGGAAACGTGTCCGCCGACCGGGCGTCCGCTTTACACCACTTTCTGCTGCTGATGCAGCTCCGAGTGCAACATGTCACTTTTTACAGCGTTCTGATGGAGGACGGTACAGACCAGAGGGGACAGCTGGAAGACATCTGGAGCAGAGGGGAACAGGTCCCAACGGATCCTGGGGACGTCTTACTGGAATAACTTGTGTTCCTGCATGAAACCACCGAGACGCTCCTGTGTCCAACAGAGAGACGCTCCTGTGTCCAACAGAGAGACGCTCCTGTGTCCAAAAGAGAGACGCTCCTGTGTCCAACAGTGAGACAGTGAGACGCTCCTGTGTCCAACAGTGAGACAGTGAGACGCTCCTGTGTCCAACAGTGAGACGCTCCTGTGTCCAACAGTGAGACAGTGAGACGCTCCTGTGTCCAACAGTGAGACAGTGAGACGCTCCTGTGTCCAACAGTGAGACGCTCCTGTGTCCAACAGTGAGACAGTGAGACGCTGCTCCTGTGTCCAACAGTGAGACGCCTGTGTCCAACAGTGAGACAGTGAGACGCTCCTGTGTCCAACAGTGAGACAGTGAGACGCCCCTGTGTCCAACAGAGAGACGCCCCTGTGTCCAACAGAGAGACGCTCCTGTGTCCCAACACAGAGACGCTCCTGTGTCCCAACAGTGAGACGCTCCTGTGTCCAACAGAGAGACGCTCCTGTGTCAGACCAGAGAGACGCTCCTTTGTCCAACAGTGAGACGCTCCTGTGTCAGACCAGAGAGACGCTCCTGTGTCCAACAGTGAGACGCTCCTGTGTCCCAACAGTGCGACGCTCCTATGTCCAACACAGAGACGCTCCTGTGTCCAACACAGAGACGCTCCTGTGTCCCAACAGTGAGACGCTCCTGTGTCCCAACAGTGAGACGCTCCTGTGTCCCAACAGTGAGACGCTCCTGTGTCCAACAGTGAGACAGCTCCTGTGTCCAACAGTGAGGCAGCTCCTGTGTCCAACACAGAGACGCTCCTGTGTCCAACACAGAGACGCTCCTGTGTCCCAACAGTGAGGCAGCTCCTGTGTCAGACCAGACAGACGCTCCTGTGTCCAACACAGAGACGCTCCTGTGTCCAACAGAGAGACGCTCCTGTGTCCAACAGTGAGACAGTGAGACGCTGCTCCTGTGTCCAACAGTGAGACGCCTGTGTCCAACAGTGAGACAGTGAGACGCTCCTGTGTCCAACAGTGAGACAGTGAGACGCCCCTGTGTCCAACAGAGAGACGCCCCTGTGTCCAACAGAGAGACGCTCCTGTGTCCCAACACAGAGACGCTCCTGTGTCCCAACAGTGAGACGCTCCTGTGTCCAACAGAGAGACGCTCCTGTGTCAGACCAGAGAGACGCTCCTTTGTCCAACAGTGAGACGCTCCTGTGTCAGACCAGAGAGACGCTCCTGTGTCCAACAGTGAGACGCTCCTGTGTCCCAACAGTGCGACGCTCCTATGTCCAACACAGAGACGCTCCTGTGTCCAACACAGAGACGCTCCTGTGTCCCAACAGTGAGACGCTCCTGTGTCCCAACAGTGAGACGCTCCTGTGTCCAACAGTGAGACGCTCCTGTGTCCAACAGTGAGACGCTCCTGTGTCCAACAGTGAGACGCTCCTGTGTCCAACACAGAGACGCTCCTGTGTCCAACACAGAGGCAGCTCCTGTGTCCCAACAGTGAGGCAGCTCCTGTGTCCAGACCAGACAGGCGCTCCTGTGTCCAACAGTGAGAGCAGCTCCTGTGTCCAACACAGAGAGCGGCTCCTGTGTCCAACACAGAGGCAGCTTCTGTGTCCAACAGAGAGGCAGCTCCTGTGTCAGACCAGACAGACGCTCCTGTGTCCAACAGTGAGGCAGCTCCTGTGTCCCAACAGTGAGGCAGCTCCTGTGTCCAACAGTGAGACGCTCCTGTGTCCAACAGTGAGACGCTCCTGTGTCCAACAGTGAGACGCTCCTGTGTCCAACAGTGAGACAGTGAGACGCTCCTGTGTCCAACAGTGAGACAGTGAGACGCCCCTGTGTCCAACAGAGAGACGCCCCTGTGTCCAACAGAGAGACGCTCCTGTGTCCCAACACAGAGACGCTCCTGTGTCCCAACAGTGAGACGCTCCTGTGTCCCAACAGTGAGACGCTCCTGTGTCCAACAGTGAGACGCTCCTGTGTCCAGACCAGAGAGACGCTCCTTTGTCCAACAGTGAGACGCTCCTGTGTCAGACCAGAGAGACGCTCCTGTGTCCAACAGTGAGACGCTCCTGTGTCCAACAGTGAGACGCTCCTGTGTCCAACAGTGAGACGCTCCTGTGTCCCAACAGTGAGACGCTCCTGTGTCCCAACAGTGAGATGCTACTGTGTCCAACAGTGAGACGCTCCTGTGTCCAACAGTTAGACGCTCCTGTGTCCAACAGTTAGACGCTCCTGTGTCCAACAGAGAGACGCTCCTGTGTCCCGCGCTCCTGTGTCCAACAGAGAGACGGCTCCTGTGTCCAACAGTTAGGCGCTCCTGTGTCCAACAGAGAGACGCTCCTGTGTCCACGCGCTCCTGTGTCCAACAGAGAGCGCGCTCCTGTGTCCACGCCTCCTGTGTCCAACAGAGAGACGGCTCCTGTGTCAGACCAGACAGGCGCTCCTGTTTCCAACAGAGAGACGCTCCTGTGTCCCCAACAGTGAGGCGCTCCTGTGTCCCAACAGTGAGACAGCTCCTGTGTCCCAACAGTGAGGACGCTCCTGTGTCCCAACAGTGAGGCGCTCCTGTGTTCCAACAGAGAGACGCTCCTGTGTCCAACCCACGGAGACTTGAGATGACCACTTTTCTTTTGAGGACACAACATGGTTTAAGGTAAGTCCTGAGGGTCTGAGGTGGGTCAGGGCTAGTGGACCAAAGAGTCATATCAGACCTTGTTCCTGCCGTCTCTCATCGGCTCACATGCTGAAAGCTGTTTCTAGTGTTTGTTGCTGCTCCTCATCATATCTGACGTCACTCATGGATCTCAGTTTGGCGTTTGTTTGTTCCTCAAATGTAAGTCAGCTTTGGCCAAACGAGTTTTGTAATGTTAGAAACTTCAGTGGAATAAATAAAGTCCTCATCCTCGGTTTCCTTCTAACAGATCGCTGTTGGCGGTCAGCTGGTGGCCAATGAGCTCGCTCCACCAGAGAAACCCAAAGTCAGCGTGGACGGTGCAGCAGACCCGCCGGAGCAAGATGACCCAGAGGTGAAGTAGATTTCTGTTCTGTCCTCAGTAATCACGTCTCCTCGGGGACCTGCAGACTGTCAGATTCAGTTCAGTTCCTGGGAGCTGATGAAGAATCGAGGCAGCAAACAGCGTGAGCTTCTCTGTTGGAAATGAAAGAGGTTTTAAAGGTGTTTCCGCTCGTTAGGAAACCTCAGGAGAGGCGACGGCGGTCCAGAGGGGGGCTGCTGTGCGTGGCAGAGGGTCACTCTGATCCTGGAGCTGCTGCAGCACAAGAAGAAGCTGAAGAGAGCCCAGATGCTGGTGCCGGTTCTGTTCTCTCTGCTCGCCAGGTCAGTCTCACCGTGCGGGGTTTTCACACCTCTCTTCACGCCTCTGCTGGAAGCCTGACTCTGTAGTCTGTCACCCTGAGCTGATGCTGCTGTGTTGCGTCCTCAGGAGTCTGGAGCCGTGTTCAGGCGACCACACCAACATGGAGTACACCAAGCAGCTGCTGCTCAGCTGTCTGCTCAGCGTCTGCCACAAGCTGTAAGCCTGAAGGAGGCGCCGTGGGGCGGGTAGGTCATCGGGGGGGGGCGGGGGGTCAGCTCCACCAGAGACTGGCGTTAAACACCGGCAGTCACTGGCGGCGTGGCGTGTGGTCTTTGTTTCCTCACAGGCGTCCTGGATGAAGACAAGTTCAGCGTGGAGCTGGTGGTTCAGTGCATCAGAAGCGTCCGACATGCCCCAGACTCACCACCACGCCCTGCTGCTGCTGAGCGCCGCCGCCATCTTCCCTGTGAGTGAAAACAGCCGTCCTGATTTCTCCTGAAGAAGCTTTATTTCATTTGACAGCTGACAGGACACAATTAAAGGTTCAGTGTGTGAGATTTAGTGGCATCTAGTGGTGAGGGTTGTGAACTGCAGCCATCTGTCGGGTCTACCGCTGCCCCCCAACCTTTCAGAGAGCGCAGGACAGCTACGAGGGGCTGACACAGGCCAAAAGATGTCTCTCTTGACCTGAGAGTGGCCAGTCAGGAAATGAGGTTTCTTTAGGTAGATTTATTAAGAAATGATATTTACTGTCCTGGAAGTCCGTCCTCTGTCCACACGGAGGAGGACTCTACTCTGTGTTGGCGTGTTTACTTCCAGTAAAGTCGGGTAGAACCACCTGCAACCCACGAATTTAATGTATCCTAGCAACCAGAGCAGTCAGAAAAAAGCTGCGCTAGCACTTCCTGCTAAAATAGGCTTTGGGCGCGGGTCCTAAGGTCATAACAACATAACGGTTAAGCCGGCTTCGATGGTCTTTACCACACCGACCGACCACGAGTCTCCTCCTTAGCCCTGCAGGAAAAGGTCCTGCACAACATCATGCCCATCTTCACCTTCATGAGGCCAACATCATCGCGGCTGGGCGACGCCTACAGCTTCAGAGTCATCGACAAGGCGGTTCAGATGGTCATACCTGCTCTGATCAAGGTGAGGCTCCGCCCATCACCTTAGAAACTTCACTCGGGACACAAAGCTGCCTGAAAGAAGGATTCCAGAGTTTAAACCTGGTTAACCTTGTGACCAAGGCGCCGAGTCGATCGCGAGTCTGCTTTACTTCCTGTGTTTCGCTGCTTAACCTTCTGAGTATCCAAACTTCGGCTCTCTTCCTGTCTGCAGGCGCAGCAGCTCTCTGGCGGCGGCTCTTCGGCTCACGTGGCGCCCGTGGTGACCAGGATCGTGCGTGTTACGACCGGCGCTGCCCACGTGCGGATCACCGGCGGCTGCCCATCCTGGCTCAGCTGGTGACCACGCTGGGCCCGCCCGCTTCCTCTGGGTCCTGATGCTGCTCCTGTTCAGAAGCTGCACGCCACGCAGGCGGCCAGCTCTGTGGCGAAGGCAAAGCGCCGCTTTGTTTACCGAAGCGACCGTGACGATGTGGCGGCGTCCCGTCAGTGTCACGTGGTCGTTCTGATGTTTGTGTGTGTGTTTGCAGGGCGCAGCTCTGGAGAGGGGCGTGGACTTCTGGATTTCCCTCTGCTGTCAGTTTGAGGTGAGCGACCAGCTGACCTCCCTCATCAACATCCTGAAGTTCCTCCTGCAGCTGCCCGGACGACAAAGACGACGGTGAGACACAAATCTAAAGTCCAGAATCGGCTGGTCTGGAGCCCACGTGGGCTGCTGGGTCAGAGGTCTCCCTGTAAATGTGCTGAGACTCTGAAGCCCGTTAGATGTCCAAACAGAGACGTCTCAGTCGACGTAACTCCGGTTGTCTCCGTCCTCTCTGCAGTTCCAGCGAAGCGCTCGGCCGGCCGGCGAGGAGCCAAGAAGACGGAGCAGGAGGAGGAGAAGGCGGAGGAGCTGATCTTCAGCGTGGAGGCTCACAGCAGCAAAGAGCTGAGACACTTCAAGTTCCTGTCCGTCTCCTTCATGGCTCAGCTGCTCGGCTCGGCCAGCTTCATCGGGAAGGTGGGTTAAATCTGAGAACGGTGAAGGAGACAGACTGTAAAGAGCTGCAGCGGCCTCGAACACAGACGGAAGCTTTAAGACGTCTGAAAAGAAAAAGAACTAGTGAAAGATTTAGAAAGTGAGTCTGCAGCTCGGTTACTGAGGTCTGTGTAGGAGCTTTCCTTCGGATCGTCAGAAATCTGTCGAGACGTTTAAACTTTCTGAGCTTCTAAGTTTATTCTAGTCTGTTTGTTTCCTCCTCTGCTCTGTCCTCCTCCTGACCTGTTGAAATCTTATTCAGTTCGTATAAAAACAGGTTGAGGACAACCAGTGGAAACTCAGACTGATACATATTTGTGCTAATTTTCAAATTAGTATTTTGATTGCTTGATAATTTTTCCTTTAATTTTATTTTGAAATTTCAAATTTGATACTGATTTTTTTTTCTTGTTTTTTTTAATTAATTAATTTTAAATGTTTTGTCTATTAAGACACACACAGACACACACTGTTTTATTATTTACTTTTATTTTTAATATTTATTTAAATTTTTTATTAACACACAAACACAGTTTTTACTGTTTTATTTATTTAATGAAATAAATTGTTCTTATTTATTTGTAGCTTTAGCTTTATTGTTGCTATACGTTGATGCCAATAAAGCTGATTTGAGTTGAATTAAAACAAACAGCTGTATTAATAACATCTGTATTTAAAGTGCGCTGAATGACCCTCTGCTGCTCTGCGTCTCAGGTTGCGGACGGCGGAGACGGCGTGGACGAGTCTCTCCAGCGGCTGCAGCAGACGTGAGTTTTGCCGAGTAAAGACGTGAGAGTGAGTTTTGGCGTGAGGCGGCAGGTGACCGTGACGTGTGTTTTCAGGCTGCTGGAGGAGATCCTGCGTTACATCCACGGCGTGGCTCGCTGCGTGGAGGCGAACGCGGACAAACCCGCCGCCAAGTTCTGGAGAGTCCTGCTGAATAAATCCTACGACGTCCTGGACAAGGTCTGGTTCTGCCCGCGGTGATGCCGATCCTGCGGCGCTGCGTACGCGTTCTCACCTTTGTCTTCTGTTGCCCAGGTGAACTCCTTGTTGCCCACGGATACCTTCATCACGGTGATGAGAGGGCTGATGGGAAATGAGCTGCCGTCCGTCAGGAGGAAAGCCATGGAGCTGCTGAACAACAAGCTGCAGCACAGGACGCAGTGGGAGGAGCAACAGGTGACATCACACAGCGACGCGGCTAAAACAAACGATGGAGCGTACGAAGCTTCAGATCACGACACGTTCGCTCGAACGCACGACTTAAAGGAGCCAGTGTTTCTGCACGGCCTCTCCGTGAAATGTCAGCTTTATTCACCTAAAATATCAAACAAGGAAGAAAGACTTCTCTCTGTAACAAACTCAAAGACTCACATTAGCAAAATACTTCATACTTACAAGAGAGTTTTCACATGTAAATATGAGATAACTTCTTCGTCCCGCGCTCACCTTGTGAATTCTGCCTTCAGAATAGTGAGTGGAGGTTCCAGCTAGATACTGAACCCCGAATGGCCCCTGGTGGCCCCAGTATTCCACTGGTTTAAGAACGCGATGAGCGTAGAAGAGCTCTGATTCGTCGAAAAGACCAGAAAGGCGCCATTCAAACACGGAGCGTTTAGATTTAGTTCTATGATCTGCGTCGCAGGAGGCTGCTGCTCACTTTGTGACACGGGTTTAGAAAAGAACATGTAACAGAACTTTATTGTTTTATGTTGAACATATAGAACGAACCACACTGCGGGCCGTCAGCTCCTCTCTGTACCTGCACACAGCTGCTGGGTTCACTTCATCCTCATGTGTTTGAAAGCTAAAATCCTCCTGACTCGACCGGTGCAAACCAAGATCCAGTCACCTCAGCGGGTCCAATCAGCGTCTCTGTCAGACCAACCTCACAGTAACTTAATCCAGCGATCGATTATATTCCAACAAACGGTCCTGTTACGTTGCCAAAGGTCCAGACGATCCAGTCCAGTAAAAACATGTAGTCACATTATTCCATCAGTTAATCCTCACGGCTGCTGCATCGCTTCTGTCATAATAAGCATAATAACTCTGATTTGAATGTAAACAACTACGATAGCTTGTATGCAAATTAACGAAAGGATTTAATTACAACATTAGTGAATGAAGATGTGACCTTACAAACAAACAATAAAACACTGGAGTGGACTGAAGAAGCTTCCAGTCACAGAGTTACTGCAGTGGACCGGAAAGTTTCTTTTCCTCACAGACTCTCAGTTGATTCTCACAGAATGAGGTGTTTATATCCTCCAGGTGTGTGGGCGGGTCCCTTTTCCTCCACATGGCTTAGGTCCATAGTCATTGGCCGTTTGGGTGATTTCTTCGTCGCCCCCTTAAGAAGGTTGAGCCGTTATTGTATTCAGAGTTCCCTTTGATCAGACAGAAGAGCGCCGATCCCAGACGTGACCCCTTCAGTCTACAGGAGAGAACCACAGGGCTCTTCCACAAAATCTAAAGTGTCAATGAAGCAGTTTAAACAAAACAGTCGTGTCAGTTTTCTTCACATTACAAAGAGGATACAAACAGCGGTTTAATCGTTTGGCCTGAAACCCAGCAGGTTTATATTTGAAGGGTTTCACTGAAACACCAGGAAACATTAAGTTTGCTGTAACTTTTTAAAACTCAACATCCACCAGCAGGAAAACACATCAAGCTGCCGGGCTGATACGAGCGATGCCGCCGCCTGCCGCCAGGGGCGTGGCTGTTTCAGAGAAAATACGCTGAATCTCAGAAAAACCTGTGTGAAATAGTCTTTTCCAAATCTAAACCTGGGCTGAGTGAGGCTTTCTGCTGCGGCCCCTCAGCGTCTCCTGCTGTTTGTTAGCAAACAGCTTCAAGCAGAAACAAAAATATGTTAGTTTTAATGTGTTTAAACTGAGATTAATCAGTTCCAGTCGCTCCAGAGTGTTTTCTTTCAGAGGAGCCCAAAACCAGGCAGAGATAAATAAAAAAAAACTTAAAAACAATCTGAAGTTCACATGAACTTTAATAAAACACATCAGCATTAATCATCCAAATCCTTTTGTTTCGTGCTGATTAAGAGTCTCCTTCTCTCTGTCGCAGGTCGCTGCGCTCTTACAGCTGGTCGGCGACCTGCTGAGCATTGTGGGTAAAGGTCGCGGTAAGGTCACGGCGGAGGAGGAGGCGGAGCAGGCCATCAACCGGCAGACGGCTCTACAGCCTCAAGCTGCTCTGTCGCAGTTTTGCTCCGGACCACCAGGAGGCGTTCGTCCCCGTCCTGCTGCAGACGGTGGAGCTCGTCACGTCGCCGCAGGAAGAGAAGAACGTGACGGGCAGCGCTCTGCTCTGCATCGCCGAGGTGGTCGCCGCGCTCAAGGCCCTCGCCATCCCACACTTACCGAGGTCGGTATATTAATATTAGTCGGGATGTTGTGGTGAAAGTGAAACGTCCCTCCGCTTCGCTCTGAGATGATTTCCTGCGATGTGATTGGTCGTGTTTGTTGTGTCGCTCAGGTTGATGCCGGCGGTGCTGCGCACGCTGACAGACAGGAAGGAGCTGCTGACCAATGAGATCTACCTGCTGAGCGCCGTCACCGCCCTGCACCGCGTCACGGAGACGCTGCCGCACTTCATCAGCCCGTACCTGCAGGACGCCACCTTACAGGTGAGGCCCGGGCGCTCTGCTCGCCACGGGGAGTTACAGAACTACAGGTGTGGCTCAGCAGCGTCGTGTTGACACTTCCTGTTCCTGCAGATGTGTCGGCTGACCCGGCTCGTAGAGACCTCCTCCTCCTCGTCTTCCTCCTCTGCCCAGCTGTCCTTACGCCTCGCCTCCCTCAGGAGCACCCTCGCCACCAAGCTGCCCCCCAGGGTCCTACTGCCCAACCTCACCAGGTGCTACAGCGTCATGGTCGTGGACAAGAAGGTGGGAGATGTAGTTTTATCGTTAGAGCAGCTCAGCTCGCCGCCATCTTTAAATCAGAGGAATGTGGTGTTGATCAGCTGATCAGACTGACGCCGTGTTTCCCCAAGAGGGTCAGCTGGCGCCGTTGATGAGCATCCTGAAGGAACACATCAGTCACATGGAGAAAGACCAGCTCAACCACCACCAATCAGAGCTCACCTCCTTCTTCCTCGCCGCCCTGGACTTCGCGTGCGAGGCGGTCAGGTGGGTCCGGAGCTTCCCGTTGGCTTCCTCATTAAGCTCGCCGTCTTCTTCTCTGCTTTTGCCGCTACACGTGTTGAAGCTTCTCGCTTGTCGTGTGCAGGGGAGCTGGAGAAGACGGCGGAGATCGGCGGCGTGATCGACCGCCTGCTCGCCATGGTGATGAAGCTGTCGGAGGTCACGTTCAGGCCGCTCTTCTTCAAGGTAACGTGGGAAACTTGAGCGCCGGTGAACGACGCGTAGTTTCCGTCAGACGCTGACCTTGTTTCTCCTGCAGCTGTTCGACTGGAGTAAATCCGACAGCAAAGAGCGTCTGCTGACCTTCTGCCGGCTGTCCGACTGCGTCGCCGAGCGGCTCAAAGGGCTCTTCGTCCTGTTCGCAGGAAACCTGGTGAAGCCGTTCGCTGACCTGCTGCGACAGACCAACAGCTCCAGGACAGGTGAGCTGATGTTATTTACTCTGTTCTGATAATTATTTTATTCTGTTTACCTTCTTTAAAATTTTGTTTTACTTTGTTTTTTCAATAGTTTGATTTGATTATAATTTGTTTTTTTTGTTTTTATTTTGTTTAAATTTTTTATTTGGATTTATTTAATTTTCTTCAATTTTTCTTTAAACTTTATTTATTTTATTCATTTATTTTTATTTTTATTATAATTGACTTACAACAGAGCTCATAAAGTTTATACATTTCTGGACTGTACAACTGCATGCTACTTAATTTAATGCAGTTCATTATATTTTATTTGTATTTTATTTTTCTTTGCTTGGTTTCATTTTAATGTGATTAACCGTGACGACTTCGCCTCCTCTGTGCAGCTGAGCTCCTGTTCGACTCGTGTCGAGGCGAAGAGAAGAGCAGCCTGCTGCTGCGGTACGTCCTCGACTG
Source organism: Lepomis macrochirus (assembly GCA_024633595.2). Taxonomy (NCBI): domain Eukaryota; kingdom Metazoa; phylum Chordata; class Actinopteri; order Centrarchiformes; family Centrarchidae; genus Lepomis; species Lepomis macrochirus. Next base: position 2,086,235 of record JALXJV020000023.1, on the reverse strand, counting down.
CCTCCACAAGATCTTCCTGTACGACACGCAGAGGTTCCTCAGCAAAGAGCGAGCCGACGCCCTGATGGGCCCGCTGGTCGACCAGGTGAGAGCTCACACGGCTGCGCGCGATTATCGTTCGTGCCGAGCGCCGCCGCTCTGCAGGGTCTGTTTAA
>JALXJV020000023.1:2067476-2085580 GCA_024633595.2 Lepomis macrochirus | reverse complement strand
ACCGTTACTTTGCATCACCGCCGTCGTCACTTTAAACAGACCCTGCAGAGCAGCGGCGTCTCGGCACGAACGATAATCGTAGCGCAGCGTGTGAGCTCTCACCTGAGTGCGACCAGCGGGCTCATCAGGGCGTCGGCTCGCTCTTTGCTGAGGAACCTCTGCGTGTCGTACAGGAAGATCTTGTGGAGGCAGTCGAGGACGTACCGCAGCAGCAGGCTGCTCTTCTCTTCGCCTCGACACGAGTCGAACAGGAGCTCAGCTGCACAGAGGAGGCGAAGTCGTCACGGTTAATCACATTAAAATGAAACCAAGCAAAGAAAAATAAAATACAAATAAAATATAATGAACTGCATTAAATTAAGTAACGTACGGAGTTGCTACAGTCCAGAAATGTAGAAAACTTTATGAGCTCTGTTGTAAGGTCAATTATAATAAAAAAAATAATAAAAAATAAATGAATAAAAATAAATAAAGTTTAAAGAAAAATGAAGAAAATTAAATAAATCCAAATAAAAAATTTAAACAAAATAAAAACCAAAAAAACAAATTATAATCAAATCAAACTATTGAAAAAACAAAGTAAAACAAAATTTTAAAGAAGGTAAACAGAATAAAATAATTATCAGAACAGAGTAAATAACATCAGCTCACCTGTCCTGGAGCTGTTGGTCTGTCGCAGCAGGTCAGCGAACGGCTTCACCAGGTTTCCTGCGAACAGGACGAAGAGCCCTTTGAGCAGCTTCGGCGACGTAGTCGGACAGCCGGCAGAAGGTCAGCAGGCGCTCTTTGCTGTCGGTTTACTCCAGTCGAACAGCTGCAGGAGAAGCGAGGTCAGCGTCTGGCGGAAGCTTCTGGCGTCGTTCACCGGCTCAAGTTTCCACGTTACCTTGAAGAAGGCGGCCTGAGCGTGACCTCCGACAGCTTCATCACCATGGCGAGCAGGCGGTCGATCGCGCCGCCGATCTCCGCCGTCTTCTCCAGCTCCCCTGCACACGACAAGCGAGAAGCTTCAACACGTGTAGCGGCAAAAGCAGAGAAGAAGACGGCGAGCTTAATGAGGAAGCCAACGGGAAGCTCGGACCCACCTGACCGGCTTCGGCACGCGAAGTCCAGGGCGGCGAGGAAGAAGGAGGTGAGCTCTGATTGGTGGTGGTTGAGCTGGTCTTTCTCCATGTGACTGATGTGTTCCTTCAGGATGCTCATCAACGGCCAGCTGACCCTCTTGGGGAAACACGGCGTCAGTCTGATCAGCTGATCAACACCACATTCCTCTGATTTAAAGATGGCGGCGAGCTGAGCTGCTCTAACGATAAAACTACATCTCCCACCTTCTTGTCCCACGACCATGGCGGCTGTAGCACCTGGTGAGGTTGGGCAGTAGGACCCTGGGGGGCAGCTTGGTGGCGAGGGTGCTCCTGAGGAGGCGGTAAGGACAGCTGGGCAGAGGAGGAAGGCGAGGAGGAGGAGGTCTCTACGAGCGGGTCAGCCGACACATCTGCAGGAACAGGAAGTGTCAACACGGCGCTGCTGAGCCACACCTGTAGTTCTGTAACTCCCCGTGGCGAGCAGAGCGCCCGGGCCTCACCTGTAAGGTGGCGTCCTGCAGGTACGGGCTGATGAAGTGCGGCAGCGTCTCCGTGACGCGGTGCAGGGCGGTGACGGCGCTCAGCAGGTAGATCTCATTGGTCAGCAGCTCCTTCCTGTCTGTCAGCGTGCGCGCTATCGCCCGGCATCAACCTGGCGACACAACAAACACGACCAATCACATCGCAGGAAATCATCTCAGAGCGAAGCGGAGGGACGTTTCACTTTCACCACAACATCCCGACTAATATTAATATACCGACCTCGGTAAGTGTGGGATGGCGAGGGCCTTGAGCGCGGCGACCACCTCGGCGATGCAGAGCAGGCGCTGCCCGTCCACGTTCTTCTCTTCCTGCGGCGGCGTGGCGAGCTCCGCCGTCTGCAGCAGGGCGGGGCGAACGCCTCCTGGTGGTCCGGAGCAAAACTGCGACAGAGCAGCTTGAGGCTGTAGACGCCGTCTGCCGGTTGATGGCCTGCTCCGCCTCCTCCTCCGCGCGACCTTACGCGACCTTTACCCACAATGCTCAGCAGAGTCAGCCGACCAGCTGTAAGAGCGCAGCGACCTGCGACAGAGAGAAGGAGACTCTTAATCAGCACGAAACAAAAGGATTTGGATGATTAATGCTGATGTGTTTTATTAAAGTTCATGTGAACTTCAGATTGTTTTTAAGTTCTCTTTTTTTTTATTTATCTCTGCCTGGTTTTGGGCTCCTCTGAAAGAAAACACTCTGGAGCGACTGGAACTGATTAATCTCAGTTTAAACACTTTAAAACTAACACATTTTTGTTTCTGCTTGAAACTGTTTGCTAACAAACAGCAGGAGACGCTGAGGGGCCGCAGCAGAAAGCCTCACTCAGCCCAGGTTTAGATTTGGAAAAGACTATTTCACACAGGTTTTCTGAGATTCAGCGTATTTTCTCTGAAACAGCCACGCCCCTGGCGTAGGCGGCGGCATCGCTCCGTATCAGCCGGCAGCTTGATGTGTTTTCCTGCTGGTGGATGTTGAGTTTTAAAAAGTTACAGCAAACTTAATGTTTCCTGGTGTTTCAGTGATTCCCTTCAAATGTAAACCTGCTGGGTTTCAGGCCAAACGATTAAACCGCTGTTTGTATCCTCTTTGTAATGTGAAGAAAACTGACAGGACTGTTTTGTTTAAACTGCTTCATTGACACTTTAGATTTTGTGGAAGAGCCCTGTGGTTCTCTCCTGTAGACTGAAGGGGGGTCACGTCTGGGATCGGCGCTCTTCTGTCTGATCAAAGGGAACTCTGAATACAATAACGGCTCAACCTTCTTAAGGGGGCGACGAAGAAATCAACGGCCAATGACTATGGACCTAAGCCATGTGGAGGAAAAGGGACCCGCCCACATACCTGGAGGATATAAACACCTCATTCTGTGAGAATCAGGACTGAGAGTCTGTGAGGAAAAGCAACTTTCCGGTCCACTGCAGTAACTCTGCGACTGGAAGCTTCTTCAGTCCACTGCAGTGTTTTATTGTTTGTTTGTAAGGTCACATCTTCATTCACTAATGTTGTAATTAAATCCTTTCGTTAATTTGCTAATTTGCATACAAGCTATCGTAGTTGTTTACATTCAAATCAGAGTTATTATGCTTATTAAGACAAATGAGCCACGACGGCAGATCAGAAGCGATGCAGCAGCCGTGAGGATTAACTGATGGAATAATGTGACTACATGTTTTTACTGGACTGGATCGTCTGGACCTTTGGCAACGTAACAGGACCGTTTGTTGGAATATAATCGATCGCTGGATTAAGTTACTGTGAGGTTGATCTGACAGAGACGCTGATTGGACCCGCTGAGGTGACTGGATCTTGGTTTGCACCGGTCGAGTCAGGAGGATTTTAGCTTTCAAACACATGAGGATGAAGTGAACCCAGCAGCTGTGTGCAGGTACAGAGAGGAGCTGGCGGCCCGCGGTGTGGTTACGTTCTATATGTTCAACATAAAACAATAAAGTTCTGTTACATGTTCTTTTCTAAACCCGTGTCACAAAGTGAGCAGCAGCTTCCTGCGACGCAGATCATAGAACTAAATCTAAACGCTCCGTGTTTGAATGGCGGTCTGGTCTTTTCGACGAATCAGAGCTCTTTTACGCTCATCGCGTTCTTACTGGGGCCACCAGGGGCCATTCGGGGTTCAGTATCTAGCTGGAACCTCCAGTTCTGAGCCGCTCCTCGGGAACAGAACCCCGGGATCTCAGGCTGCGTACCGGCTCGTGTGAGTCCACTCACTATTCTGAAGGCAGAATTCACAAGGTGAGCGCGGGACGCTCGACACTTCTCACCAGCCGCCGTCTTGGCCCTGTAGCGTAAGAGGAGGGGCCAACAGCTTCTTTTCAAACTTGTGAAAATGGGGGCCGAGGACGCTGCAGCGGTGAAGTGAGCAAACAAGCCGGCAGAGATTCTGTCATGTGACCATCGACAGCCAAATGACGGCGGTAACGATCCGCTCGGTTATCTCATATTTACTCATTACATGTGAAAACTCTCTTGTAAGTATGAAGTATTTTGCTAATGTGAGTCTTTGAGTTTGTTACAGAGAGAAGTCTTTCTTCCTTGTTTGATATTTTAGGTGAATACAGCTGACATTTCACGGAGAGGCCGTGCAGAAACACTGGCTCCTTTAAGTCGTGCGTTCGAGCGAACGTGTCGTCATCTGAAGCTTCGTACGTTCCATCGTTTGTTTTAGCCGCGTCGCTGTGTGATGTCACCTGTTGCTCCTCCCACTGCGTCCTGTGCTGCAGCTTGTTGTTCAGCAGCTCCATGGCTTTCCTCCTGACGGACGGCAGCTCATTTCCCATCAGCCCTCTCATCACCGTGATGAAGGTATCCGTGGGCAACAAGGAGTTCACCTGGGCAACAGAAGACAAAGGTGAGAACAGCGTGCACTAGCGCCGCAGGATCGGCATCACCGCGGGCAGAACCAGACCTTGTCCAGGGCGTCGTAGGATTTATTCAGCAGGACTCTCCAGAACTTGGCGGCGGGTTTGTCCGCGTTCGCCTCCACGCAGCGAGCCACGCCGTGGATGTAACGCAGGATCTCCTCCAGCAGCCTGAAAACACACGTCACGGTCACCTGCCGCCTCACGCCAAAACTCACTCTCACGTCTTTACTCGGCAAAACTCACGTCTGCTGCAGCCGCTGGAGAGACTCGTCCACGCCGTCTCCGCCGTCCGCAACCTGAGACGCAGAGCAGCAGAGGGTCATTCAGCGCACTTTAAATACAGATGTTATTAATACAGCTGTTTGTTTTAATTCAACTCAAATCAGCTTTATTGGCATCAACGTATAGCAACAAGAAAGCTAAAGCTACAAATAAATAAGAACAATTTATTTCATTAAATAAATAAAACAGTAAAAACTGTGTTTGTGTGTTAATAAAAAATTTAAATAAATATTAAAAATAAAAGTAAATAATAAAACAGTGTGTGTCTGTGTGTGTATTAATAGACAAAACATTTAAAATTAATTAATTAAAAAAAACAAGAAAAAAAAATCAGTATCAAATTTGAAATTTCAAAATAAAATTAAAGGAAAAATTATCAAGCAATCAAAATACTAATTTGAAAATTAGCACAAATATGTATCAGTCTGAGTTTCCACTGGTTGTCCTCAACCTGTTTTTATACTGAACTGAATAAGATTTCAACAGGTCAGGAGGACGACAGAGCAGAGGAGGAAACAGACTAGAATAAACTTAGAAGCTCAGAAAGTTTAAACGTCTCGACAGATTTCTGACGATCTGAAGGAAAGCTCCTACACAGACCTCAGTAACTGAGCTGCAGACTCACTTTCTAAATCTTTCACTAGTTCTTTTTCTTTTCAGACGTCTTAAAGCTTCCGTCTGTGTTCGAGGCCGCTGCAGCTCTTTACAGTCTCCTTCACCGTTCTCAGATTTAACCCACCTTCCCGATGAAGCTGGCCGAGCCGAGCAGCTGAGCCATGAAGGAGACGGAGAGGAACTTGAAGTGTCTCAGCTCTTTGCTGCTGTGAGCCTCCACGCTGAAGATCAGCTCCTCCGCCTTCTCCTCCTCCTGCTCCGGCTTCTTGGCTCCTCGCCGGCCGGCCGAGCGCTTCGCTGGAGCTGCAGAGAGGACGGAGACAACCGGAGTTACGTCGACTGAGACGTCTCTGTTCGGACATCTAACGGGCTTCAGAGTCTCAGCACATTTACAGGGAGACCTCTGACCCAGCAGCCCACGTGGGCTCCAGACCAGCCGATTCTGGACTTTAGATTTGTGTCTCACCGTCGTCTTTGTCGTCGGGCAGCTGCAGGAGGAACTTCAGGATGTTGATGAGGGAGGTCAGCTGGTCGCTCACCTCAAACTGACAGCAGAGGGAAATCCAGAAGTCCACGTCCCTCTCCAGAGCTGCGTCCTGCAAACACACACACAAACATCAGAACGACCACGTGACACTGACGGGACGCCGTCACATCGTACGGTCGTTTCGGTAAACAAAGCGGCGCCTTGCCTTCTCGCTCACAGAGCTGGCCGTCTGCGTGGCGTGCAGCTTGAACAGGAGCAGCATCAGGACCCAGAGGAAGCGGGCGGGGCCCAGCGTGGTCACCAGCTGAGCCAGGATGGGCAGCCGCCGGTGATCCGGCACGTGGGGCAGCGCGTCGGCGAACACGTGCACGATCCTGGTCACCACGGCGGCCACGTGAGCCGAAGAGCCGCCGTCAGAGAGCTGCTGCGCCTGCAGACAGGAAGAGAGCCGAGTTTGGATATTCAGAAGGTTAAGCAGCGAAACACAGGAAGTAAACAGACTGCGATCGGCTCGGCGTCTTGGTCACAAGGTTAACCAGGTTTAAACTCTGCTTCTTTCGGGCGGCTTTGTGTCCCGAGTGAAGTTTCTAAGGTGATGGGCGGAGCCTCACCTTGATCAGAGCAGGTATGACCATCTGAACAGTCTTGTCGATGACTCTGAAGCTGTAGGCGTCGTCCAGCCGCATGATGTTGGCGCCCATGAAGGTGAAGATGGGCATGATGTTGTGCAGGACCTTTTCCTGCAGGGCGAAGGAGGAGACTGGTGTCGGTCGGTGTGGTAAAGACCATCGAAGCCTCCAGGCTGCGACCGTTTAACCGTTATGTTGTTATGACCTTAGGACCCGCGTCCAAAGCCTATTTTAGCAGGAAGCGCTAGCGCAGTTTTTTCTGACTGCTCTGGTTGCTATGATACATTAAATTCGTGGTTGCAGGTGGTTCTACCCGACTTTACTGGAAGTAAACACGCCAACACAGAGTAGAGTCCTCCTCCGTGTGGACAGAGGACAGACTTCCAGGACAGTAAAGATCATTTCTTAATAAATCTACCTAAAGAAAACTTATTTCCTGACTGACCACTCTCAGGTCAAAAGAGACATCTTTTGGCCTGTGTCAGCCCCCGTAGCTGTCCTGCGCTCTCTGAAAGGTTGGGGGGGCAGCGGTAGACCCGACAGATGGCTGCAGTTCACAACCCTCACCACTAGATGCCACTAAATCTCACACACTGAACCTTTAATTGTGTCCTGTCAGCTGTCAAATGAAATAAAGCTTCTTCAGGAGAAATCAGACGGCTGTTTTCACTCACAGGGAAGATGGCGGCGGCGGCGCCCAGCAGCAGCAGGGCGTGGTGGTGAGTCTGGGGCATGTCGGACGCTCTGATGCACTGAACCACCAGCTCCACGTTGAACTTGTCTTCATCCAGGACGTCTGTGAGGAAACAAAGACCACACGTCACGCCGCTCAGTGACTGCCGGTGTTTAACGTCAGTCTCTGGTGGAGCTGAACCCCCGCCGCCCCCCGATGACCTACCCGGCCCCACGGCGCCTCCTTCAGGCGACAGCTTGTGGCAGACGTTGAGCAGACAGCTGAGCAGCAGCTGCTTGGTGTACTCCATGTTGGTGTGGTCGCCTGAACACGGCTCCAGACTCCTGAGGACGCAACACAGCAGCATCAGCTCAGGGTGACAGACTAAGAGTCAGGCTTCCAGCAGAGGTGTGAAGAGAGGTGTGAAAACCCGCAGCGGTGAGACTGACCTGGCGAGCAGAGAGAACAGAACCGGCACCAGCATCTGGGCTCTCTTCAGCTTCTTCTTGTGCTGCAGCAGCTCCAGGATCAGAGTGACCCTCTGCCACGACACAGCGCCCCCCTCTGGACCGCCGTCGCGCTTCTCCTGAGGTTTCCTAACGGCGGAAACACACCTTTAAAACCTCTTTCATTTCCAACAGAGAAGCTCACGGTCTTTGCTGCCTTCTTCATCAGCTCCCAGGAACTGAACTGAATCTGACAGTCTGCAGGTCCCCGAGGAGACGTGATTACTGAGGACAGAACAGAAATCTACTTCACCTCTGGGTCATCTTGCTCCGGCGGGTCTGCTGCACCGTCCACGCTGACTTTGGGTTTCTCTGGTGGAAGCGAGCTCATTGGCCACCAGCTGACCGTCAACAGCGATCTGTTAGAAGGAAACCGAGGATGAGGACTTTATTTATTCCAGTGAAGTTTCTAACATTACAAAACTCGTTTGGCCAAAGCGACTTACATTTGAGGAACAAACAAACGTCAAACTGAGATCCATGAGTGACGTCAGATATGATGAGGAGCAGCAACAAACACTAGAAACAGCTTTCAGCACGTGAGCCGAAGAGAGACGGCAGGAACAAGGTCTGATATGACTCTTTGGTCCACATCGCCCTGACCCACCTCAGACCCTCAGGACTTACCTCAAACCATGTTGTGTCCTCAAAAGAAAAGTGGTCATCTCGAGTCTCCGTGGTTGGACAAAGGGCCGTCTCACTGTTGGACACAGGAGCGTCTCTCTGTTGGACACAGGAGCGTCTGTCTGGTCTGACACAGGAGCGTCTCTCTGTTGGACACAGGAGCGTCTCTCTGTTGGACACAGGAGCGTCTGTCTGGTCTGACACAGGAGCGTCTCACTGTTGGACACAGGAGCGTCTGTCTGGTCTGACACAGGAGCGTCTCACTGTTGGACACAGGAGCGTCTCTCTGGTCTGACACAGGAGCGTCTCACTGTTGGACACAGGAGCGTCTGTCTGGTCTGACACAGGAGCGTCTGGACACAGGAGCGTCTCACTGTTGGACACAGGAGCGTCTCTCTGTTGGACACAGGAGCGTCTGTCTGGTCTGACACAGGAGCGTCTCTCTGTTGGACACAGGAGCGTCTCTCTGTTGGACACAGGAGCGTCTGTCTGGTCTGACACAGGAGCGTCTCACTGTTGGACACAGGAGCGTCTGTCTGGTCTGACACAGGAGCGTCTCACTGTTGGACACAGGAGCGTCTCTCTGGTCTGACACAGGAGCGTCTCACTGTTGGACACAGGAGCGTCTGTCTGGTCTGACACAGGAGCTGTCTGGACACAGGAGCTGTCTCACTGTTGGACACAGGAGCGTCTGTCTGTTGGACACAGGAGCGTCTGTCTGTTGGACACAGGAGCTGCCTCACTGTTGGACACAGGAGCGTCTCTCTGTTGGACACAGGAGCCGACTGTCTGTTGGGACACAGGAGCGTCTCACTGTTGGACACAGGAGCGTCTCACTGTTGGACACAGGAGCGTCTCTCTGTTGGACACAGGAGCGTCTCACTGTTGGACACAGGAGCGTCTCACTGTTGGACACAGGAGCGTCTCTCTGTTGGACACAGGGCGTCTCACTGCTCTGACACAGGAGTCTCTCTGTTGGACACAGGAGCTGCTCTCTGTTGGACACAGGAGCGACTGTCTGTTGGGACACAGGGGCGTCTCACTGTGGGACACAGGAGCGTCTGTCTGGTCTGACACAGGAGCGTCTCTCTGTTGGACACAGGAGCGTCTCGGTGGTTTCATGCAGGAACACAAGTTATTCCAGTAAGACGTCCCCAGGATCCCTTGGGACCTGTTCCCCTCTGCTCCAGATGTCTTCCAGCTGTCCCCTCTGTTGGACACAGGACCGTCTGTCTGTTGGACACAGGACCGTCTGTCTGTTGGACACAGGAGCGTCTCTCTGTTGGACACAGGAGCGTCTGTCTGTTGGACACAGGAGCGTCTGTCTGTTGGACACAGGAGCGTCTGTCTGTTGGACACAGGAGCTGCCTCACTGTTGGACACAGGAGCGTCTCACTGTTCTGGACACAGGAGCTGCCTCTCTGTTGGACACAGGAGCTGCCTCTCTGTTGGACACAGGAGCTGCCTGTCTGTTGGACACAGGAGCTGCCTGTCTGTTGGACACAGGAGCGCCTGTCTGGTCTGGACACAGGAGCTGCCTCAGTGTTGGACACAGGAGCGTCTCTCTGTTGGACACAGGAGCTGCCTGTCTGGTCTGGACACAGGAGCGTCTCTCTGTTGGACACAGGAGCGCCTGTCTGGTCTGGACACAGGAGCTGCCTCACTGTTGGACAAAGGAGCGCCTCTTTGTTGGGACACAGGAGCTGCCTCACTGTTGGACACAGGAGCCGTCTCACTGTTGGACACAGGAGCTGCCTCTCTGCTCTGGACACAGGAGCGCCTCTCTGCTCTGGACACAGGAGCGTCTCTCTGTTGGACACAGGAGCGCTCTCTGTGGGACACAGGAGCGCCTCTCTGTTGGACACAGGAGCTGTCTCTCTGTGGGACACAGGAGCCGCCTCACTGTTGGACACAGGAGCGCCTCACTGCTCTGACACAGGAGCTGTCTCTCTGTTGGACACAGGAGCTGCCTGTCTGTTGGACACAGGAGCGCCTCACTGTTGGACACAGGAGCGCCTCTCTGTTGGACACAGGAGCGTCTCTCTGTTGGACACAGGAGCTGCCTCACTGTTGGACACAGGAGCGTCTGTCTGGTCTGACACAGGGCGTCTCTCTGTTGGACACAGGAGCGTCTGTCTGGTCTGACACAGGAGCGTCTCTCTGTTGGACACAGGAGCGTCTGTCTGGTCTGACACAGGAGCGTCTCACTGTTGGACACAGGAGCGTCTCTCTGTTGGACACAGGAGCGTCTCACTGTTGGACACAGGAGCGTCTCACTGTTGGACACAGGAGCGTCTCACTGCTCTGACACAGGAGCGTCTCTCTGTTGGACACAGGAGCGTCTCTCTGTTGGACACAGGAGCGACTGTCTGTTGGGACACAGGGGCGTCTCACTGTTGGACACAGGAGCGTCTCACTGTTGGACACAGGAGCTGCCTCTCTGCTCTGACACAGGAGCTGCCTCTCTGTTGGACACAGGAGCTGCCTCTCTGTGGGACACAGGAGCGCCTCTCTGTTGGACACAGGAGCTGTCTCTCTGTGGGACACAGGAGCTGCCTCACTGTTGGACACAGGAGCGTCTCACTGCTCTGACACAGGAGCTGCCTCTCTGTTGGACACAGGAGCGTCTGTCTGTTGGACACAGGAGCTGCCTCACTGTTGGACACAGGAGCGTCTCTCTGTTGGACACAGGAGCGTCTGTCTGTTGGACACAGGAGCTGCCTCACTGTTGGACACAGGAGCGCCTGTCTGGTCTGACACAGGAGCGTCTCTCTGTTGGACACAGGAGCGTCTGTCTGGTCTGACACAGGAGCTGCCTCTCTGTTGGACACAGGAGCTGCCTGTCTGGTCTGACAAAGGAGCGTCTCACTGTTGGACACAGGAGCTGCCTCTCTGTTGGACACAGGAGCGTCTGTCTGGTCTGACACAGGAGCGTCTCACTGTTGGACACAGGAGCGTCTCTCTGTTGGACACAGGAGCGTCTCACTGTTGGACACAGGAGCGTCTCACTGTTGGACACAGGAGCGTCTCTCTGTTGGACACAGGAGCGTCTCACTGCTCTGACACAGGAGCGTCTCTCTGTTGGACACAGGAGCGTCTCTCTGTTGGACACAGGAGCGACTGTCTGTTGGGACACAGGGGCGTCTCACTGTGGGACACAGGAGCGTCTGTCTGGTCTGACACAGGAGCGTCTCTCTGTTGGACACAGGAGCGTCTCTCTGCTCTGACACAGGAGCTGCCTCACTGTTGGACACAGGAGCCGCCTCACTGTTGGACACAGGGGCGTCTCACTGTTGGACACAGGAGCGTCTCTCTGCTCTGACACAGGAGCGTCTCACTGTTGGACACAGGAGCGTCTGTCTGGTCTGACACAGGAGCGTCTCTCTGTGGGACACAGGAGCGTCTCACTGTGGGACACAGAGGCGTCTCACTGTGGGACACAGAGGCGTCTCTCTGGTCTGACACAGGGGCGTCTCTCTGTTGGACACAGGAGCGTCTCACTGTTGGACACAGGAGCGTCTCGGTGGTTTCATGCAGGAACACAAGTTATTCCAGTAAGACGTCCCCAGGATCCCTTGGGACCTGTTCCCCTCTGCTCCAGATGTCTTCCAGCTGTCCCCTCTGGTCTGTACCGTCCTCCATCAGAACGCTGTAAAAAGTGACATGTTGCACTCGGAGCTGCATCAGCAGCAGAAAGTGGTGTAAAAAGCGGACGTCCCGGTCGGCGGACACGTTTCCTGCAGAAGGAGCTGTCACTGTTGTCTCTGCTCACCGCTTTGAAGACGCTGCTGACGGTGTTGGCCACCAGCGGACTCCTGCTCTCCACCAGCAGGTCGAACATCACCGACAGCAGCTTCTGCTGCGCCGACTCGTCTCCCAGGGCCGAGAAGAACGGCTTGGTGACCTGCAGAGACACGACGAGACACCGCCAGCCCTTTGAGACGGACTTCTGCTGCACAGCAGGCTGACATTCAGAAACATACAAGCAATTATAAAACGGTGAAATGAACCTTTAACCCTTTGCTTCATGTTAACCAAAGTTCATTTTAAACCTGTTGTCATCGCTTGTTTTAGGTTTGAATCTCTTTGAGCTTTGCTTTCTGCCTTGTTTTAAATTAGGTTAAATCAGGTTCGGGTTAGGCTGACCTGTTCCAGAGCGATGATCTGGCAGCTGGGGAGGTCGGGGTGGTGCTGGGTTGAGGTCTTCAGGGCTCTGATAAACAGATCCAGACAGTTCCGGTCCTTGGCCAGCAGGGGGGCCGACGCCTCGTTGTACTTCCCCAGGACGAGCTGCATCAGCTGGGCCTCGGCCTGCAGCATGGGGGGGGTGTCGGGGCCGCTCTGCTCCAGGAGCCGGTCCAGAACGGGAAGCAGGGCAGACAGGACGGACTGAGAGGAGGAGGAGGAGACGTGAGCGTTGCTCCCGGTCTCACTCTGAATGTGCAGGTGTGATCCGGCTCTCACCTGTCCCTGGACGTGTCCCAGCGCTCGCAGCAGGCCGGCGGCGGTGTAGGACGGGCAGCTGGAGGTCTGAACGCTCTGCAGCAGCTGCTGCATCGACGCCTGCAGCTTCTTCTGCTGCGTCTTCACCTTCGCAGACTGACACTCCTCATGGAGCGCGCCCAGAGCCTGCAGGTTACAGAGCGCGCTCAGTGACGGTTCCTCTACGAACACTGCATCACCCCCAGATTAAACTGACCTCAGTTCAGACTTCTGGTGAAACACACTCACCTGGCTCAGGTACGAGGGGTCGGCGATGATCTCCTCTGAGGTCTTCAGAAGCCTCTCTGTGATTGGCTGGAAGGGAGAAGCATCCGCTCCTGATAGGCTCTGCAGAGCGCCGAGGGCCGCCCTCGGACCTCCGAACCGGAGAGCTGAGACAGCACAGCAAGGACGGGACCACTGAGGAGAGAGAGAGTCACATGGTGTGTAGCTCACACCTGGTGCAGGCAGAGTCTGATCCACATCCCTTCAGTCTGGACCAATGAGGAGGTGGTTCTGGTTTCTTACCTGGTGAGTCGGCGGCCGCCAGCTCCTCCAGCACGGCGTCCGGCTGGGCGCTCAGCAGGGCCCTGCCCACGTACAGAGCCTGAGTCTGCAGGACAGGGCCGACCTTCACGTCCAGCTGGTCTCCATGGTTACTGCCGTATCCCCACAGCACGCACAGGAACCTGAAGAGCATCGGCGGCTCGCGCAGGTGAACCTGGACGGAGAGTCGTCAGGTTTAACCTACCTGTTCCTCTCGTTTGAGACACAACGCCATGCCAGCGGTGGAAGTGACCTCTTACCTGAACGAGCAGCTTCATCAGGTCTCTGAAGCCGCCGGCTGCCGGCCCCTCGCCGGCGCCGCCGATGACGACGCTGAAGAGGCGGCAGGTGAGCCCCAGGTAGCAGCAGGTGTTGGTGTCCAGCTTCTCCGGGTTCCACCACACGTCACCTGGCAGAGAGAGAACAGCATGCTGTGGGTCTCCTCAGGTGAACCGGCGCGCCTACAGGACGAGGTTCTTACCTTTGAAGGAGGCGTCGTGACACCTGAGGGAGGAGATGAAGTCTCTGAGCAGAGACACGACCACGCGGCGCTCTTCCTCCTGTCAGAACACGACAACACGTCAGAACCAGCTGCTTTTCGTTTTAAAGGATTTATGAACGGAGGTTCTCAGGACCGACCTGCTCCTCTGGTCTCACCTGGGCCTCGGCGTCCCCGGAGACCTCCAGCAGGAGGGGCTCCAGCATCAGGTAGACCCTCTGAGCGGTGAGCAGGTGCTCGGTGCCGCTCAGCTCCCCGAGGCCGAGCAGCAGGGTCCGGGTCAGCACCAGGAAGGAGGCCCTCCCTCTGAGGCCGGAGCCCCGCTGCAGCTCCACCGCCTGAGCCAGCTTCTCCATCTGAGGCCAAACACAGGGAAGAGTTACAGTCAGACGGCTCCGAGGGACGGGCGGACATGGGGGGGGTCAGTACCAGACCAGCCGGACTGAACAGCTACAGAGAAACTCACGGCGTCACGTTTGCAGAAGTGCTCCATGTTGGCCAGATTCTTGGTCAGCGTGGAGACGAGACGCCGGTTGGCCGAAGCTGCGAAGTCGGGCTCAGAGCTCCGCTTCATCACCTCGTCCAGCTCTGTGAGGACAGACGAAGACACTGAAGCTGAAACATGATCAACGTATCACCTCTCCACACAGACGGTGCGTTAAAGCAAAGTCTCGCCACTCGGCAGCCATCAGGGATCTGGGACTTTCTCTGGTCCCCGTAAAACCTGCAGAACCAGCAGGAAAACCTGAAACAGTTGGATGACTTTGCCCAAAGTGTTTTTCCACTGCAGGTCAAACGGATTCCTACGTTTGCACGACCTTGACATGATATTTAACGGCGCCCACTGATTCCCAGAACGTGAACTCTCTGCGCTTCACTCGCTCACCTTGAGCCCAGTTCAGGGTGAGCGGGTGCTGGCGATGATGGAGGATCGGGCGACGCAGGAGGCGAGGCCGAAGCTGGGCGGAGGAGATCACCAGGAGGGCAGCAGCCTCCAGCCCGCCCTCTGCAACAGCTTCGCCGTCCCCCTTCCCAGCCGGGGTCGCGACAGTAACGCACCGCCTCCGTCAGCACTGGCAGCCTGGAGGAGAAGACACAGAGCTCAGAGTTACTGGAGACACATGAAGGCATCGTTTCCAGTCCAGTCAGACAGGAAGCTCAGAGTTTTTTTTTTCAAAATAAGATTTGAGACTCGCAGCCGAGCAGAAACCCTTCATGTTTGTGTGTGTAGTTCACTGACCAGTGCTCAGCCACCGACAGATCCACTCTGTGCAGCAGCGACAGTAAACAGGACACGGTGTCCTCCGGGTCCAACACGTCCATCAGCACCTGAAACAACAGGAGCAACAGTTAGCTCGCCGTCGTCCTGCCTGGCCTACAGGGGGCGCCGCAGGTCTGATTTAACTGACCTCCAGCACTCTGAGAGCGGCGGCCGCGACCTCCGGCACGTCGTCCTTCAGACGCTCCATGACGGCGTCTTTCAAGAACGCCTCCTCCAAACTCTGCTGCTGCTGCAAGAGACACGACAAAGACACGAGGCTCAAAGCTCACGAGTAAAGAGGTAAACGTGTGAGGTGTGAACATGAACAGTGTGGATTTTCATTCTTTGTCTCACTAAGGGTGGACCTTCAGTTCCCATAATGCTTTGGGGGATACTACTCATGTAGTTATGATTACTGGAACGCACCCTCAAAAACTGGATGTCAAATAATTTCCTCCAGCTGAACTCAGAACAGAGATCCTGGCAAATCAAACGCTGCCCCCTGCTGGTTCCCTGGTGAATCACACTAAGCCTGTTGCAAAGAATCTGGGTGTCTGGTTTCGAGCAGCAAAATTGAAGCTCATGTTTTTACCAGCTTAGAAATCAAAAATACAATTTATGTTAACCTTTAAGGACACTGAGACCATCAGCTTTATTTCATCACGCCGGCATCACTGCAGCAGCTTTTTACTACTGATGGACTCCAGACTGTCCTGAACTCAGCCGCCAGGCTTTTAACCAGAACTAAGAAACACACCACATCCCTGTTTTAGCTTCATCACACTGGCTCCCAGCTTGTCTTAGAATTGACTCTGACATGTTACTGATCACTTTTAAAGCTCTTCCGCGCCTCCTAACATCCTCGGGCCGAGGACATCAGGGCTGACTCAGTCTCTCCTGAAAACAAACTTTTATCACGAGAGCCTTTCTACATTTTGGTTGATTTTAATTTCTTCAGCGTTCTGTTGCTTTGTCGTAGCTTGTCTTTGTTTTACGTGTTTTATGCTCTTTACTCCTGTGAAAGCTCTTTATAAAATGGTTTTAGAAAGTGCTTTCGATAAATAAAGATTATTATTAGGACCAATCAGCCTGCAGTGATCTAACTTGGACCGTCTGAGCAGGAGCTCTTTGTCGCACCTGTCCGGAGGTGATGAGGCCCATCAGGTGCTCCACAGCTGAGACTTCGGACCGGCGGCAGCGGGTGTTTCAGGCTGAGCAGCAGCGGCGTGTCCGAGTACGCCCAGAATCTGCAGAGAAACAAAGACAGAAGCGGGTCTGTGGTGTGGATCCAGAGAGCGTGGCCGTGAACGCCCGGCAGGTTAGCGGCGGCAGGCCTACCTTGTACTTCCCGCTGCTCATCGACAGAGACAGGAACTGGTGGAAGAGGCGTTTCCGCTCAGAGCTGCTGACGTCGGTCACGTGACCCTCGAGGACGCCGTCCAGAGCGCCGCCGTATCTGATGGAGCATAAACACACGAGTGAAGCTGATGAACAGCGTCAAATGTACCGTAACTAAAGCGACCAATTGAGCGACATCTTCCTTCATTACAGTGTCCGGAAACCTAAAAATATTTACTTTATCGTCACAGGACAAGCGCTGACAGATCTTTGTGCTTAAAGGCGAACAGATCATCGTTCTGTCAGCGAGACTCATTAATCCACTATATTAATCTAATTAGAAGCTAATCAGCATCAGGATGAAGAGACTTCGTCTCAGCCTCAGTAGGGCGTCCTGGACATCTAACGGTTAATAAAAGGTGCAGGTGTCTGCGGACTCACCTGGACTTCGAACAGTCGGACCAGAGGCAGCGAAGCCGGTCGAGGGCATGGCGTGTTCGACAGAGAGCTTCGGTCTGAAGCAGGTACTGGTCCAACAGCAAACTGCAGGGGAACACAGCAAGACTCAGCCTCACGGGACACAAGGGCTGCTGGCCCACCTGCGTCTGTCCACACGGCTCTCTGGTCTCAGAGAGGAAGAGCTGCAGCTAAAGGGACAAAGGGCGTCAGGTGTTTGATGAAGGAGAACTTACCGAGCCACGGTTTGGTCCAGGCCTTTGGTCAGAGGAACGGACTGCAGGACTGACTCCAACACGTCGAGCTTCGGCGCCTCGGACTCACCTGTGACGAGAGAACAACAGGTAAACGTTTGTAATGAAAGTGATTCCACCTTATTTCCTGTTCCAGAGCATCAGCAGAGGCCTCGCCGCGGTTCTCACCTGAGCTGCAGGCGAACACGGCGTGGATCAGGTGGGGCAGCAGGTAGCGCAGCAGAGGGCTGGCGATCATGAGGCGCCGCCATGACCTGCAGCGTGGAAACCAGCGCCGGCATGGAGGTCAGCGGCTGAAGGCTCTGCAGGAGAGGAGGAGTTAAACTGAGCGTTAGCGCTTCGCCCGTCCCGTCGCGGGGAGGGTCCGCCTGCAGGGGCGTGTCTGAGCCGGTCCTACCTGGGCCCGGCGGCCTCCTTCTGGTTCTGCAGCAGCACGATCAGGCAGCCCAGACCCTCCTTGGCCAGCGTGGGCTCTTTGAGCAGAGACTTGCTGATGTGCCGGCGGCGTGTCCACCAGACTTCGCCTCCATCACCACCTTCACCGCCAGCTGGCACCGCGATCATGTAGGTGGCGGCTTTGTAGTCCGTCAGCGGCGACTTCGAGGCCCTCTGCGGCGGCGTTTGAAACTCCGACACCTGAGCCCGGCACATTTTCTTCACTCAGCAGAAGATCTGAATGAATCCAGCTAACGGTTCATTTCTTTACTGATTAGTCAGCAGATTTTTCTCTCGAGGCTAATCAATCGTTCAGAACAGTTTAAAACAAAGATTAACTTAATCTGTGAAAGACTAAACAAGCAAATACTCCAGAGACGCTGCACTCAGACAATCTAGGACTTATTTTCCTGACGCATCGATCAGCGGCTGCAGCTCTAAAACCGCCACAGTGACAAAATGTAAACCAGGAACCATCTGACCCGAAGAATAAAACAAGATAGCGAATGCGGCGTTTAAAGC
>JALXJV020000023.1:2041718-2066976 GCA_024633595.2 Lepomis macrochirus | reverse complement strand
CCAGCTGGATGACACTCAGAGATCCTTGCACTCAAAGAGCAAACACTCTCACCCCAAACACCAGAGAAGAAAGTGAACACAGCCGTAAAAAAACAGCTGGGTCGCTGCTTCCTGTCAAACTCTCAGTGGACTGCAGATAAACCTGTTCGATCAAATAAGGTCAGAGAACTTTCCTGACTGAGACAGAACGTCACTGAATGCACAACTCGTTCTCACTCCCAGGTAGTCACGTACGGACGCTTGGTCAAGACCCCTTGGTGTTGGTTTTTTACCACTGTGGGAAGCCCTTTAGCATCAGAGTTGAATGCCAACAGTAGACCTGGTATGAATGACAGAAAGGTCTGAGGAGGTGGTTTGGGCGGACTGGTGTGTTAGAAACTGGGTGTTAAATTGGGAAAAACACAACACTGATTCTCATTTCAATTCATTTTTATTTATAAAACATATTTTAATAACTGGGTTTCCAAAGTGCTGCACAATGAATAAAACAGAACACATAAACAGAACACATAAAACAAACAACAGAACACCACACAGCTGTTTGGTTTTGTTGTGTAAATAACGTTACTTAATATACGTGAAGCAACGTAGTTATTTTAACCCAAAGCACGATCTTTCCCTGAACATAACCGAGTAGTTATGGAGCCGTTAAACACTTCAATTCATTTTAAAAGTCTAACCAGACGTGTGTTTAGTTTTGCTGACTTGACCACAGAAACGATGTTAAAGGGGTTTGACAAAGTGTCCACATGTGACGAGTTGGGAGTAAGAACGGGAGTCGGAGATGCTTCTTATTAACGGCAACAGGTCAAACAGCTAAATCAACTCCAGATGTTATTGGCTGGTGGAGGGAACTGTTGGACCAATCAGGTGCTACAGTGTGTGATTCTGCAGCTCTTAAAGCATTTAGTTCATTTGTCCATTCGGCCGTTATCTTCTAGGCTTCACTGGTTGATGAAAAACTTTTCATCATAGTTCTCTTTTTGTCCGAAGTATATTTTTTCTTTGTCGATGACATAAAAACTGTCAGGACGATAAAATCCAGTTGGTCCTCAACATTTCTGCAGCCCGGCAGAGGTCAGAGCTGATGAAGCTGCAGATGGTCTGCGAGTCGGATTCCTCCTTGAGGTCAGATCTGGTTCTGGTTCTGGTTCTGGAGCAGCTGGCATCATATTAGATCCACAATGCTGCAGCTTGTCTCCCTCCACATCCAACAACAGTCCTTTTCTGTCCAGTTTGTAGGAGATTTTTTACCGTATTGACACAAAACAACTCTGCAAACATGCATCATGTCAAACTGAGATAAAGACTATCTGGAAACTTATCGTCAATTTTTAAAAAAATGTTAGTTGAAGTTATCAGCAAGGCAGTTTGACAGAACTCTAATCTGATGTTATCTTAACTTGACTGATATGAGACTACAGAATATACTTCTGTTACCGTGGCAACCTGACAGTATGTATTGCCACACATGGAGGAGCGCGTGTTGCACAACTCTTTTTATCTTTTATAAATCTGAAGTCGCTGTTTGAGACGCTTCCTGGAAAACAAACATTTGCTTCAACTTAACCCTAAAGATCCGGTTCCCCCCCCGTTCAGCCGTGCTGAGTGGCTGCACGGATGGTCATGTGGTTCCGTGTGTCGGTCCTCCACTTTGGTCCAGACTGAAACAGCTGTTGAAATGCAGTTCAGAGTTTAATTTCCCCTCAGGATGAACTGTAGGAACTGATCCTCTGACTTTTCATCTAGTGTCTGACACTGTGAATTATTTACAATATATAAATATATAGAAACAGAAGTTTCTATATATTTATATAAGAACTGGTCAGTGAACTCTTTACAGCCTTTTTGCAAGCCACACATTTTTAAACTTAACCTTTCTTTTAATGATGATTAGCAAGAAAATATTTCCCACAGGGACGCACCCGTGTCCGGGTGTCAATGTGTTCTGTGAAAGAAATCATTTTTAATGGAATTTTTCAGTTTATTTGTCAGAACAATTTAAAAAAAACACTAACAGGTTAATCAATAAAATGATAGAGATGTTACAGGGAGGATCTGCAGCCGCTGTGTCGTAACATTTCATTAATACCAAGAGTACATTAGTTAGGGCCAAATATAAATAATGACAGTCTCATTCATGAGACATAATCATATAAAGATTACAGTTTTTACATTACAGTCTTTTTACACATGTTGCATATGGCAATAAATGTGTATAGGCTATATTGGATGGGTGTGTTGTGTCGTTGTTGTGTTGTATGTTTATCTGTGTGTCTGTTGTTCTGTGTGTACGTGACCTAAAGAAGTCTCAGAGGCCAATATCTGTAAATCTGGCCACAAACATTGAGGGAACTGTTTCCTTTTTCTCTCTTCTTTTTAATACTCTTATATAACTCGCATTGTCTATTCCATATTTATATATTTCTACATTTATATCAGCTGTATGTTTGTCTGCATGTAGCATCTCATCACCAAAGCAAATTCCTGGTGTGTAAAACACTACTTGGCAGTAAAGCTCCTTCTGATGCTGATTCTTTAATCTGGGGTTTATTAGTGGCTTCAGTTCTGAGAAGATGCTCATCATGTGGCTGATGAGGAGATAAAGAGGAAACAGAACATTTTATTAGCAGAGGAAGAGACGATGAATCCGACAGACGAGAAGCGACAGACGGTCTACCTGGACATGGATCACCTGCTGCTGCTGTTGCTGTTGCTGTGGAGCTCAGGTAGGTCACAACGACCTGGCAGGAGACAAAGGCCTGCAGGGTACTGGGATTAAATAAAATAACATAAGCGACAGACAGAATGCAACAACAGGAAAGGACAGAAAATACACCAATTGCCAAAAACAAAAATAAGGAGGTGGGGTATGGCGGAGAAAAAAAGTCAAGAGACAACCAGCCGAACAAAAGAAACAAATAGCACTGAAAAGGAGCTAATCTGGACAAACCAGCTATAAATAACTTTGGACAGGTTTGTGCAGTGGTGTTCATGAGAGAGAGGAGAAGCTGCATGCATACACAGCTCTTACAGATTTTGAATACGCCTAGTAAAAAAAATTGAAAATCAATATGTGCTGGTCAGCGTTGATAATTATCCCATGCGTTGATTTATTTGCGGGCCACCAAAAATAAAATATTTGTATGGGAAACACTTCACTACCAGTCACTGAGCAGTCTCTCCCAACTTTATTAACTAATATCATATTCATAACAGCAGCAAGGAGTATGTTTTTCACAAAGCATGCAGCTATTGAACAGCTGTTTTTCTGCACATGTAGCCTGTTTATAAGAGCAGTATTCAGTATTTTTACAAAAGGTTATGTTAGCGTCAGCTCTCTCCGACGAGTCCAAGCAGCAGAGGCTGTCAAGTTTCATGTGCCTGAGCTGCTTCAGCAGACTCTTCAATAAATCAGATGTAGAAATGTTCGCGGTTGAGAGCTTTTTGCTGGTTGCATCTTAGAGTCTGACGCAATAATGGCAGCAGCTACTACTGCTGTGGAAAGAAAGCCTCTCTCCCTCCTCCTTTCTTCCTTTAGTTTTGGCTCTCAGCGACAGGAACAACAGAAGGTCCGGTGCAGTAACGAGTAACGCAGCGTTACTTGGATTAGTAACTGTAATAATATTACTGTTTTAGTAAAGTAATTAGACTACTAGTTACTGGAAAGGTATTGTTAATTTGTTAAATTTGTGTGTGTGGGTTGGGGGGTATAGGCATTCCACGGGATGTAGTTGTCAGTGACAGTGGGGTCCTGAATACCAACCCGCGGGGCAGGCAGGTAGGAATCCAAGAATCCACACCACAGTCCCCGCAGAGTATGAAGGACCCAAGACCACATACCCAGGGACAGTCACGCAGCCAGGGAGCGAGAGCACGGGAGAACCCAGCCCAGCCAGCCCCGCCACGTGCCGGCAGAACCAGTGGCAGCTGGGCCCTGCGAACCAAAGGCCCACCCAGCCCCCACACCCGACACTAACCGGTCATGAGCCCCAGCAACAATCATATGCTCTTATCCCAGTAGAGCCAGAGCAGCGGTCCTGCCTAAGAGGGCCCCAATGAGAAGAAGGGACCACGGGTCCCAGGCCAAGAGCACGTCATGCAAGGTGGACAACAACCCCGCGGCACCGCCAACCTCCATGGCATGACACGGCGTTGCTAACGGCGTTATTTTTTCAGTAAGGAGTAATCTAATTAATTACTTTTTATCGTTTCAACGCCGTTAACGTTACTGGACGTTAAATGCGGTGCGTTACTATGTATTGATTCAATAAAGTGTGTAATCCGAACGCACCCCTGGCTCACACAGCTAGTGAGGAGGTGCCCTCTGCATATCAGGTTCTCTGGGCGCAACGTGGCGCTCACCTGTTCCCGCTCTCGCCTACCTGCTAAACTCGGTCCGTCAGCAGAGAGAGACGAGGGACAAGAGAAGCTCGGGTACCTTTCCAGCAGCCCTGAGCTGAATGGAGCTCGTCAATGTCACTTGGCGTGAACCGACCAATCACAGCCTGGATGGGGCGGCACATTCAAAAATATTGACAGATAGGTGTCCCTAACACTGGGGACGCTGGGGACAGGTCAGACTCAGAATGTCTCCATCTCTTTTTGAAAGCTTTTGTTAAAAAATGTTCTGAACAACAGCAACAAGAAACGTTAATTAACAAATGAAACAATGGACAATAATCAGAATCAGCTGATTTAAAACGTGTTTCATATCAGAAAACATGCAATAAAGAAATATAGAAGAAGCAAGTCCATTGTCCAAAAGCTGATTAGACCTATTTTTTAATATTTTGAGTTGTCACCTGCCACCTTAATTTTGTTTCCTTCATATAAATAAAAACATTTCCACCATAAGTTGGTCAGAAAATGTCTCCAGAATGCAGGAAAGTATTTAATGGGGATAAACCTCATAAATATGGAAAGTTATGTATAAACACTGTCTGTTCTACTCGTTTACACTGACTTGTGAAAACTGCTCAAAAAAATCCAAATTCTTTGACATATAGCTTCTTTTTTTAACAGTAACGCAAATAGTTACTTTACCTGGTAACAAGTTACTTTTATTATAGAGTTACTAACTCAGTTACTTTTTTGGAACAAGTAGTGAGTAACTATAAATGGAGTTTTGTAAACTGAGGTTCAGGAACAGGACCACGCCTCCCTCACTCATCCTACCACCTGCGCTTCTTCAATACCTCCAATCAACCACCCGTACTCCACTGATCCCATCCACCTGTGCTTCTCAATTCCAGCGACAAGCGCTTACGCATATAAGCTGTCTAACCCATTTCCTCTCCCGTTTCTCAGTTCTCACGACCGCCAGTTCAGACTCAGACGCACACCGAAGTTCTCGAAGTGCTTGCTTACCTTAGATCACGAGCCGATCTCAGCCCCTCCAACCGGGATCCGTTACGACGAACCGCCGGGTCTCTGATCTCCTCCGTCCATAGTAAATTTCACTCCCATGCGGCCAGCCACTTCGCCCACCGCGACAACGCTCCATCATCCGAAGTTCTGGACACCGCATCGCCCAACATTCTACCAGCAGCTCCTGTCCGACCCAATCGAACACACACACAGGCCACGGCAGCCAGCCGACTTCGGGTGAAGTTGTGTTTTCAGACCCGACTTCCGACCGGCCACACACCAACCCGCTGCTGCACACCGGATCAACCCGATGGCTCCGCCTAACGCCACACAATCTCAACAGACAGACGTCCGCCTCCAGCACGCATTCTAGAAAAAAAAAAAAACAAACTTTCCACGCTAAATTCCAGCTTACCCAGTCATCTCCAACAGCCTCCAGCAGGCCGCTCACTTTCGCATTCCCGATGCAGCGCCACGCACCTTGATGACGTCACGACGACGCCCACCGCTGTAACGCAAACTGCTCCAGCCCTTACACAGGGCCAGGTCGTATCACCCCATCCAGCCTGCTCCCATCGTGGTCTGATTTTTCCGCTTCCTTACCCTTTCTCTCACCCCGCCTCAGCAGGCAGCTCTACATCCCATCGCAGTAACGCACCAGCCCCTCACATAGGGCCAGGTAGTATCACCCCGCGCCTGTTCCCCTGATGTTTCTAATTTGTTTTACCTCTTCCCCTCATCCACGCCTCAGCAGGCTGCACTCCCTACCCTCGCACGTACATCCCCTCATCCCGACATCCTTTCCTCTTTCACTTCGCTTCGCTGCTACAAACACAGCCATTCTTCCCAAACAGGCGGCTCATTCCTGCTCGTGCAGCTACTGCCACTGGTGTTGCCGTCCATTCAGCCGCGGCTAGTGCTAGCCACGGCGCGTGCTAGCCACGGCGCGTGCCACATGGACCAACCCAATTTCCTCCTTTTCTTTCCCTGCCATCTGACCCCCCCCCCCTTCCCCCATCCCCCATCCTTTCCCCTGTTCCACATGTGTTTTCTGTTTCCACAGCTAATCCAGGCTCCCTCATACCGCCCACCTTATCTTTTCACGCTAGCATCCGCTAAACCCCTTTTTACTCTCCCTCAGCCAGGCCCTCACCGGTCTCTCCTTCACTCAGGCAGTTGATTCTACCAGGTGCTTCATTGACGTTGCTCTCCTTCCTGCCTCCACGCCCCGCGCTGGGCGAGGGAGCTCTCCTCACCGCTTGGTTCTGGCCAGCCCATATAGCTTCTTCTCGCCCAGAGAATTACAGCCGTCGAGGTTGCATTGTTTTTCCCTCTGTTGCGACACAGTTCAGTTTTCCTCCATAGCAGGATGGACAACTACCTTTTCACCTCGGATTCGACTCAGCGGTCCGGCGGCACCGGGTTCACATACCACGCCCATCTTGCTTCCCAGGCTGCATGCAGTTTCCACTTCCAGCAATTAAACCTTAGGAGTCTCGTGCTATTCTATACTTTTCGTTGTCTTCAAACAGCTACCACGTTAAACCAGTTGCTCGATCCAGCACATCGAATGGAGCAATGCAAACCGCAACATGAACATATCACACTTGACCTGACCACACCGCACGATGCAGACACCAGGGGACATTCGGGGCACCTTAGGCTCCCCGGTCGTAGTACCAACTCCGACCCCACATACAGGAATTCTCCATGCGTCCTCCACCTCTGTCCTGCCAGTACCTCCGCTGCCCCTCTTACATGAGGGCCCTGCATAGTCAACACCAGAACTGCCACGCACCCCACCCGCACGGTCACGGCCACACAGATATCCCAGAACACGCTCTATCGATGCCTTAAATGCGCTGAAGCCAGTTCAGCCGCGAGTCCGCTTACCTCCACTCCTGGTTCCAGCCAGACATTGAGGCTATCCGAGATCAGAATCAGAAGGAGCTTTGCCTAGTAGTGTTACACGCACAAGGATCTCTTGCCGATAAGGTGCTAGGCGTAGGCTACATTACAGCTGACACAATATCTGTAGAGAGATACACGCAGAACGAACACCCCCCCTTTTCCAACCCACCGCACCAGCCATCAGCATGAGCACCAGGACTCACCACAGCACAGACTCATCTCTCTTCCCCCCTGGCACCACCATGCCAAGCACCGATAGCCCATCCTCAGTCCCATATTACAAGAACCATGCAACCCACCCACGTGACACCAACCTTAGCCTTCTTGCCGACCATGCTCGTTTGGCCAGTCCGTCGTTACCAGCATTCCCTGGCGTAGCCTACACACCCGGATTTCCTTCTTGATCATTCCCAAAACGATCTACAATACTCAGTCCTCAAACATTTCTCTCCATACAACCACCTTCCAATAACAGAAAGCTTCCAAAACATTGCAACATTGTGGGGAAAAAAAAAAAAAAAAAAAAAAATCAATAATCCCTACGACCAAAAACACTCCCACGCTTACAGACTACAGCTTGAGAACAGATCATCCTACAGGAATCCAAGTGGGCTCTTTTTCTTCGCATCGAAGAAACAATCGATCGTTATCCCGCATGTTCTGCGAAGCTCACAGGTTGCCAGCAGAGGCCGATAAAGCCACTTCTGCCAAAGCAAACTCTTCTCTACTTCAATCCGACCACAGAAACAACTTTTCAGCTAAGCTGACATCACTGAGATGGGGGCCCGCCAGATGGTCCTTGTTGACACAAGGTTCACCGTTTTAGACTGAAAACAGCCAGAACAGCAAAATCGTACCAAGAGGCTAATCCACTCCCTTTCTAACCTCCTTCCCAAGCTCCATTTCTCCATACATCCCAACCAATCTCCCCCGTCGCACTGCTACACCGAGCAGCATTTCTCTCTCAATCAGACACCTAAAACTCCCCCATCCGCATCATCCCACAAGGCGTTCCGTTCTTTCCCACTTACCGCTACTATCCGCCGCAGCGCAGTCTGTCCACGATCACACGATACCCAACGGCACTGGTTAAACAAGCGATCGCAACACGACTCCCTCCCTCTCGGAAGGCATCCCTTTCTTACAAAACCACTTAGCCCGACCCCGAGATATCACTCTACACAGAGGAAGAACCCTCACCGCCGCTGCGATGCGATGCTTTCATCCAAGCAGCCACCAGAACAGTCATCACTCTCCTCCTTCCGCCACCCTTTCGAACCGCTGCCTTTTTTGGGGGGCACGAGGTCCAGCCATCCTGGCTCACAGACATCTACACACTACACTACCAGACCGCCCTGGAACGCCCACTTTCACCACCGAATCAGGCAGAGCCATCTCTCACTCCTGGTCGCCATCTCTGGCTATCCTATTATTCAAGATTCTTCGGACCCGTACCCCTGATCACTCATTCCGTACGAGGCACGAGACCACACTGCCGAATTCTCATCGGTCTCTCTTCCCACGCCAACCTTCTACGTCCGCAACAATCATACAGACTGTCTTCGAACCAATTTCCGTTCAATCCGTCATTCCTTTGGGGGTTCATAAGACCAAGCTGCTTATGAAGACGAGCCCCCACCCTGAGTCTCGACCCCTCGGGTTCCTAGCCGCTCCGGCCACCAAACCACAAGCAACCCGCTCGACCCCTTCATCCCTCTTCCCTCGACCCCTTCTCATCCCTCTCTCCTATCACTTAGTCATCTCTAACTTGGCGCGGTCCTGTTAGTGAACTAATTACTAACACTGATCAGCATGCTGCTTTATACTGATGTTTGTTTTCTGACTTTCTCCTCAGGACTCCAGGCTGAAGGAAATCACAACTCAACAGGTAAATACAAAGTGGATGGATGGTCAACAAAGGGTCTGAGTTCACATCCTGTTTCCTGCTGAAAGTCACTGTTGGTTTATTTTGACCACAGCGGAGTGAAAACACCATCATTCTTGTATCAGACCACGGTAACGGTTTAGGAGGAGCCTGATGATAACCAGCATCTGATCAGAAACATATTCTTCCTTTAACTTGGCATGGTAGCATTTCTAATGTGTTCATGTTAGCGTGCTGATGCACTTCAGCTCAGAGCACCACTGTGCTTGAAATACAGCCTCACAGAAGCACCAGCGTGGCTGTTTGAAATTTTTATCCCACAATCCTCTGTTTTCCCCCAGGTGCTCGGTGTGAAACCACAGCGAAGGCTGACATCGTGCTGTTGGTGGACGGCTCCGGGAGCATCGGACCTGTGAACTTCAGATCCATGCAGTCTTTTCTCGCAAGAATAGTCAGTGAATTCTACATCGGCCCAGATCGAGTCCAAATTGGTAATATTTCTGAAACTGTTCCTGCCTACTGTTGTTATCTTAAATGTTTATACCGCACATTGGCCCTCATTTATCAAAAGTACGTACACCAAATTTCCAGCGTACACCTGGCGTACACCCAAAACCACGGTGACTTTGACATTTATCAATATGGACGTTGCGTATTGCACGCTCAAATCCTACGCCAGCTCAGGAGGTGGTGTACATGTAAGTTTTGAGTTAGAGCGAAATGCGCAGAATTCATTTCCTAACAGCACAAAACGCACTGACAAACTAAAATACATGATATATTATGACCCACTGTAACAGAAACAACGTTTGAAACATTAATGTTGGTGTTTATATTTGAGCAACACAGACTTTATACAGCCTGTTGAGCAGTCAGAACAGGCTTTGATTTGTATTTTGACTATTTTATCGTAGCTTTTGGTGCCTTTTATTTGGGTTTGCTTTTAATAAAATGTGGACCTTCAAATGAAAAGGCTACAAGCAAAAATTGTTAAAACAACGAAGAGCATAAGCGGATTGGCTTGAAGCACTGAGACTGGATGCTGAAATGGACTCAGCCCCACGTCCTTTAGGTGAGGCGGGCACAGACATGTCGCGCACAAAGCCCTGCATTTATTATAAGACAAACTTTATATTATGACCGCTGCGCGAGCACCGACACCCCGCTAAAGACCCCGGTCCCCAGACTCTGGCATGCTGATCTCTGTTCATGTGTGAGTCCTGGGTCAGTGCGTAAAGCCCGGTCCCGGAGGTGATGGAGCAGCTTTTTATCAGAGCAACATTCTTTCATTTGGAGCTTATTTGGGATTTAATTTTGATGGGGGGTTTTAGTGCTAAATCTGTCCCTTAGACCACAAGTAGCCAATTTATAATTCTAGGAACAGACAAAAACTTCTAGTTTGTGGAACGCGCTCTACAAACAGGTGGTACAGACATGGTGCAGCTCATCATTGTGTTTGGACAATGTTTCACTCTGAACATAAAGGAAAAGTTACACCGCGGATGGTCAGATCCAATACCGTGCGCGTCCTGACCCGTGTCCGTGCGTAATAGTCCCAGGACAGCGCAGAAATTGAACGCTCAGCGTGAAGCTCTTGGCCCGTGCCCTGCTCCTCCTCTGGGGCTGACAGCGCACTGGTCCGCTCCAGCGAGGCTTACATCGCGCGGTGGTCCCCCTGACTCCAGCACTGGCTCTCCGGCTGGACCTGAACTGTTTATGGCTCATCTGACTGCTCGTGTCCAGTTTTAAGCGTGTTGAACATTTTGTTAAAAATATCTCTAGTTAAATCATCGAATAAAAAAGTATTAAATTGTTTTCAAATGAAAAACCTCGTAATATTAAAATGCACAATATTTTTGAACATTTATGCCGGGGAGGGGCTCTAGCGGTGAAACTAAACATTTAAAAAACTAAATATAAAATATATAACATTATATTTTGTTTCTGAAGTTTTAACTTGTGGACTTCCTGCTCCAAACCATGTATTTCTTGCCGTATTCCGTCAGTCCCTGCCGTAAAGTCCTGGGTGCAGCCTCCTGAAGCTTGAATAATTGGGGCGTTTCATTCAATTTATGCACGTTTTCAGCCGCGCATTTATCAACACCAGGTGAGTGCGTACACCTGGATTTCAAAGGTACGCACAGCTTCATAAATCAGGCTGAGAACAGTGTAAGCATAATCTCACGCACAAAAATACACCCGTTTCTACGCAAGAATGATAAATGAGGGCCATTGAACCTATTCAAATGCACGTCCAGGTCCTGAATTCAAAGAAAGAAGAAGTGGAAAAGTAAATCCACAGATTATAAAGCATGAAAATTCACTCTGTGTTAAACAATGTGTCAATCTATAATTATGGTTTATGTTGTAGAGTCGCTGATCTGATCTACATTCTACTTCATACCTCCACTACTCCTAACCTACAACTAGTATTACTATAAAAATGTTATGGACTTTGTTTGGACTCTTTCCTGCCTCCTCGTGCTGTAAGCCTGTTCATCACCTGTGATGTGAACCATTTGTCGACAAACCTTTTCTTATAGACATGAGTAAAAACTCCTCATTAGTCATGTAGGAACTGTCGCTGTGCTTTTGGCCGTTCTGGTTCTGATACGTCTGAGTCATTTAAAATAAGGGAGTGACTTAAACAGATGGCAACAGGGTGAAAGGATTCTTGTTCCTCCGTCTGTGGTCTAGACCTCAGAGGGGACAGTTTCTGCTGCGCTCTGATTTTTGCTTTGGCTCTTACAGAAGTCCTTATTAAACCTTTTCTTTAAAACACATTTGTAAAGATTACTCAATATTATTATTATCATCATTTTATAATAAGGTCAGCCTGTTCTTAGTGGTTTACAACTTGCTGTGTTTTCTGCAGGTCTGGTTCAGTACAGTGATGAACCATGGACTGAGTGGGACCTGAACACCCACCAGACCAAACATGCCCTGCTGGAGGCCATAGCCAGTCTGCCATACAGAGGAGGAGGCACAGCGATAGGTGATTTAACAGCATGTTTGTCCAGTCCACATCAGGTTCACACCATGAGGGACTGGAGACCAGAGCGTATAATATTGTATCTATTGATTAGTGTATATTGTTTTTATATAGACGGTGTGTGAACATAATCTGCTCCGTGGACAAAGAACTGAAGAAGAAAAAAAAAATATTATTGATAAAACAGCTCCTAAAGTCATCGTATCCTCTTCTATGAGGAGAGGAACAGGGTTTTTATTTCTGGAACAAGGAGCGACTGAAATAACATTTACTCTTTGCCTTTTGGTTCTTCCATATTACTGTCACACAGGAAAGGCTCTTAACTACATCCTGCAGAACAGCTTTAAGCCCGATGTGGGAATGCGTACAGACTCCCAAAAAATCGTTGTCTTTATCACTGACGGAGTGTCCACTGATGACGTACTCCTTCCCTCACAGAGCCTGAAGGACGCCGGCATAGAGGTCTTCGCTATTGGTGACTGACTTTCAGTTTGACTTGTGAAAATGCAGCACAGCCTGATAAAAGTCTGTAAAGTGAAAATAAGATATCAAAAGCTCTGAAACTACAAGTCTACCACAAAAGTAGTGAGTAACTGGAATCGGTACTTCCATTCAGTCATTGATTAATTGTTCTTTAAGTGCTGGGGTAGTCCCGAAATTATTTAAACATGCTGTAGTTCAACCTTTGCTCACTGAAACAGGGTTTGGATGAAAATTGTCTTGATAATTATCGGCCCGTCTCAAAGCTTTCATTTATGTCTAAACTTTTAGAAAAGTTGTATATTCACAAATGATCACCTTTTGAATGCAGCTAAATTAACAGAATCTCTCAATCTTGTTTCTCTGCCCATCATAGCACTGAGTCCGCTTTGCTAAAGGTATTCAATGACATTTTGCTTGCAGCGGACAATGGAAAAATTCATTTCTGCTGCTTCTTGATCTTACAGCTGCTTTTGATACAGTTGATCATGATATTCTTCTCTGCCGGTTAGAAAATTTGTTTGGTATTGGGGGTATTGCTTTGCAGTGGTTTAATTCATATCTTAGAGACAGGTTTTTTCTGTTGAGTTGGGTAAGTTTTCTTCGCCTGTTGCTCCCATCATCTGTGGAGTGCCTCAAGGATCCATTTTAGGGCAGCTCCTCTTTAATTTATATATGCGACCTTTGGGTGACATTATTAGGAGACATAAAGTTGCATTTCATCTTTATGCTGATGATACTCAGCTGTACATTCCATTGAAAGCTGGAGATACCATTCAACCTTTATTGGCCTGCCTAGGGGACATTAAAGTTTGGCTTTCCAACAACTTTCTTAGACTTAATGAGAATAAAGCGTAAGTAATGCGTCTTTGGTCCCTCTAAGTTAAGAAGTAGTCTCAGTAAGCGAAGCTTGGCAAGCACTTCCCTCGGTCTCCTCCCAGGTCAGGAATCTTGGTGTTATTCTGGACTCTGAACTCTGTTTAACTAAACAAATAAATTCAGTTGTCAAAAACAGTTTTTATCAGTTACGAATAATTTCGAGACTCAAATCATTTTTAACTCTTAATGATCTGGAGAAAGTCATTCATGCTTTTATTACTTCCCGTCTCGATTACTGCAATTCATTATATTTGGGTCTCCCTCAATCATCTATTGCACGCTTACAGATGGTACAAAATGCTGCTGCAAGGTTATTGACTGGGGCAAAGAAAATAGATCACATTACACCGGTTTTGGCCTCTCTTCATTGGCTTCCTGTTTATTTCAGAATTCAATTTAAAATGTTGTTGTTTTTCCTATAAAGCTCTCAATGGTCAAGCTCCTACTTATCTCTCTGATCATCTTATTCCTCTTTCATCCTCCAGATCATTAAGATCTTCTGATAGTGCTCTCTTAGTTGTCCCTCGTTCACGCCTCAAGACAAAGGGTGATAGGTCTTTTTCTATTAGCGCCCCCGACTCTGGAACCAACTACCTCTAGACATTCAGTCTTGCAAAGTCTATCACAATCTTTAAAAAGAAGTTGAAAACATATTTTTATTCCCAGGCATTTTAAATCCAATAACATTATTGTACAATTGTTCACTGTTACTTGTTTTATTGTTTATTGTATTGAATGTGTTGTCTATTTTATTTTATCCTCTGACTTTGTTCAGCGCTTTGGTCAGCTTTGCTGTGATAAATGTGCTATATAAATAAATTTTACTTACTTACTGAATTGAATGGTGTCTAAAACTCACAAAAGAATTTAAAAAAACAGAATCAAAGGAGAAATGACATCAGCATTTACATAAAATACACAAATAACATAACAGCTGAGACCAAAGTTACACATTTTGATGACTGAGATAGTTTTCTTATTAGGTCAAATGTTTTCCTCTGCGCAGTATTAACACTATATTTTAATTTCAGGTGTGAAGGATGCAGATGAGAGTCAGCTGAGGTCCATCGCCTCCCGAGCCCACTGAAATTCACATGTACATGGTTGCAGACTTCTCGTCTCTCCTGGACATCATGAACAGCCTCACCATCAACCTCTGTCACAGCGCGCTAATAGCTTCGGTAGGCAGAGAGTCCATCATCATTGAACCATGATACACGTTAGCACTGTTGGCATTTCTATGCCTTTACACGGTGGTACGTTACGTTGGAGATTAGGGTTTAGATGGTATTAAGATTTATATTAAATAATGCAATAATGATTATTATTACTTTTATTTGATGATTAATAATAGAACATAATTCAAAGTTAGATTCCTCAGGGCTCTTGAAAGGAAGCACCGACCCTACTCTGTGATTTTATGTGGAGTTTTGAAGCATAACATCTCTAAACAATGTAGCTGTGGCTAAGAAATGTAGTTACTTAATCTAATGTTAACAAAGGTCACCTTATTTAATGTTTCAGTGAGAAAGAATGAAATGTGCAAATTGATCAATTAAATTCATAAGTAAGTAGCACTGAGATGTATTCAGATGTAATGAAGTGAAAGTACATGTATTTCATACCAGACATAATTAACTACAGGTAACAGAATACAGTTAACTTTAGTATAGTTGAACCTAACTCTAGATCCCAAACATTACTGACTCGCCAAGCCTGCAGATCATCTGGGACTGCATTACTTGCTGTTCCTGGAGCAAAAACAAACACTAACAATGCTTCATTAAGTTTCTTTATGCTGCACAAATTACCAAAAGATCGACGGTTTGCTCAACTGCACTTCCTTTTGAGGTTGTAGATATTTTAATTCTTCATGCATTGCTGTCAAACACTGTTTTTTCATGTTACCACAAGATGGTGCCAAAGTCACACTGTTCCTATAAATAGCTGCTTTTTAATAGAAAAATGTTTTTTTACATAAAGGCTTGTGTCAGGGTATTAATGAGCTCTCTCTGTCTCAGTCTTTATCAGGCTGTGTTCAGGCAGACCACCTTTCTCATAACCAAGCTGAGGCTGAATGTGTCTTATGACTCATTCTTGTATCAGACCACGGTAACGGTTTAGGAGGAGCCTGATGATAACCAGCATCTGATCAGAACACGATGTCCAGGACTGAACTTTGGATCAGATCACAAGAAAACATATTCTTCCTTTAACTTGGCATGGTAGCATTTTAATGTGTTCATGTTAGCATGCTGATGCACTCGCTCAGAGCACCACTGTGCCTGAAATACAGCCTCACAGAAGCACCAGCGTGGCAGTCACTCTTACTTCTATGTTTGAAATTTTGCTTATTGTATCCCACAATCCTCTGTTTTCCCCAGATGCTGGGTGTGAAACCACAGCGAAGGCTGACATCATGCTGTTGGTGGACGGCTCCTGGAGCATCGGACCTGTGAACTTCAGATCCATGCAGTCTTTTCTCATAAGAACAGTCATTGAATTCTACATCGGCCCAGATCGAGTCCAAATTGGTAATATTTCTGAAACTGTTCCTGCCTACTGTTGTTATCTTAAATCTTTATACCGCACATTGAACCTATTCAAATGCACGTCCAGGTCCTGAATTCAAAGAAAGAAGAAGTGGAAAAGTAAATCCACAGATTATAAAGCATGAAAATTCACTCTGTGTTAAACAATGTGTCAATCTATAATTATGGTTTATGTTGTAGAGTCGCTGATCTGATCTACTTTCTACTTCATACCTCCACTACTCCTAACCTGCAACTAGTATTACTATAAAAATGTTATGGACTTTGTTTGGACTCTTTCCTGCCTCCTCGTGCCGTAAAGCCTGTTCACCTCTTTTATAAATAAAAAACACAAACTGTTACAGGCGTGATGCGAACCATTTGTTGACAAACCTTTTTAGTGTCTTATAGACATGAGTAATAACTGCACATTAGTCATGTAGGAACTGTCGCTGTGCTTTTGGCTGTTCTGGTTCTGATACGTCTGAGTCATTTAAAATAAGGGAGTGACTTAAACAGATGGCTAACAGGGTGAGAGGATTCTTGTCCCTCCGTCTGTGGTCTAGACCTCAGAGGGGACAGTTTCTGCTGCGCTCTGATTTTTGCTTTGGCTCTTACAGAAGTCCGTCCTTGGAAAGGGATGAAACCTTATTAAACCTTTTCTTTAAAACACATTTGTAAAGATTACTCAATATTATTATTATCATCATTTTATAATAAGGTCAGCCTGTTCTTAGTGGTTTACAACTTGCTGTGTTTTCTGCAGGTCTGGTTCAGTACAGTGATGAACCATGGACTGAGTGGGACCTGAACACCCACCAGACCAAACATTCCCTGCTGGAGGACATAGCCAGTCTGCCATACAGAGGAGGAGGCACAGCGATAGGTGATTTAACAGCATGTTTGTCCAGTCCACATCAGGTTCACACCATGAGGGACTGGAGACCAGAGCGTATAATATTGTATCTATTGATTAGTGTATATTGTTTTTATATAGACGGTGTGTGAACATAATCTGCTCCGTTGACAAAGGACTGAAGAAGGTTAATTAAAAATATTATTGACGAAGCATCTCCTAAAGTCATCGTATCCTCTTCTATGAGGAGAGGAACAGGGTTTTTATTTCTGGAACAAGGAGCGACTGAAACAACATTTACTCTTTGCCTTTTGGTTCCTCCATCACACAGGAAAGGCTCTTAACTACATCCTGCAGAACAGCTTTAAGCCCGATGTGGGAATGCGTGCAGACTCCCAAAAAATAGTTGTCTTGATCACTGACGGAGTGTCCACTGATGACGTACTCCTTCCCTCACAGAGCCTGAAGGACGCCGGCATAGAGGTCTACGCTATTGGTGACTGACTTTCAGTTTGACTTGTGAAAATGCAGCACAGCCTGATAAAAGTCTGTAAAGTGAAAATAAGATATCAAAAGCTCTGAAACTACAATTCTACCACAAAAGTAGTGAGTACTGAATTGAACAGTGTCCAAAACTGACAAAAGAATTAAAAAAACAGAATCAAAGGAGAAATGACATCAGCATTTACATAAAATACACAAATAACATAACAGCTGAGACCAAAGTTACACATTTTGATGACTGAGATAGTTTTCTTATTAGGTCAAATGTTTTCCTCTGCGCAGTATTAACACTATATTTTAATTTCAGGTGTGAAGGATGCAGATGAGAGTCAGCTGAGGTCCATCGCCTCCGAGCCCACTGAAATTCACATGTACATGGTTGCAGACTTCTCGTCTCTCCTGGACATCATGAACAGCCTCACCATCAACCTCTGTCACAGCGCTAATAGCTTCGGTAGGCAGAGAGTCCATCATCATTGAACCATGATACACGTTAGCACTGTTGGCATTTCTATGCCTTTACACGGTGGTACGTTACGTTGGAGATTAGGGTTTAGATGGTATTAAGATTTATATTAAATAATGCAATAATGATTATTATTACTTTTATTTGATGATTAATAATAGAACATAATTCAAAGTTAGATTCCTCAGGGCTCTTGAAAGGAAGCACCGACCCTACTCTGTGATTTTATGTGGAGTTTTGAAGCATAACATCTCTAAACAATGTAGCTGTGGCTAAGAAATGTAGTTACTTAATCTAATGTTAACAAAGGTCACCTTATTTAATGTTTCAGTGAGAAAGAATGAAATGTGCAAATTGATCAATTAAATTCATAAGTAAGTAGCACTGAGATGTATTCAGATGTAATGAAGTGAAAGTACATGTATTTCATACCAGACATAATTAACTACAGGTAACAGAATACAGTTAACTTTAGTATAGTTGAACCTAACTCTAGATCCCAAACATTACTGACTCGCCAAGCCTGCAGATCATCTGGGACTGCATTACTTGCTGTTCCTGGAGCAAAAACAAACACTAACAGTGCTTCATTAAGTTTCTTTATGTTGCACAAATTACCAAAAGATATATGGTTCCACTTCCTTTTGAGGTTGTAGATATTTTAATTCTTCATGCATTGCTGTCAAACACTGTTTTTTCATGTTACCACAAGATGGTGCCAAAGTCAGACTGTTCCTATAAATAGCTGCTTTTTAATAGAAATGTTTTTTTACATAAAGGCTTGTGTCAGGGACTTAATGAGCTCATCTGTCTCAGTCTTTATCAGGCTGGTGAACGGGACTAGTCTGTGCTCAGGCAGACTGGAGGTGAAGTCTAACCAGTATAACCAGTGGTGGTCCTCAGTGTGTGAAGCTGACTTTGACCAGCAGGATGCAGAGGTGGTCTGTAGGGAGCTTGGCTGTGGGGCTCCTTCCAGTCCTCCAGGGGCGCTCTATGGAGAAGTGGAGGTCTCGATGTGGACCAAAGAGTTCCAGTGTGGAGGCCATGAGTCTGTTCTCCTGGACTGTAGAAGCTCAGGCTCAGCTAGAAACACCTGCTCACCTGGAAAAGCTGTTGGACTCACCTGCTCAGGTAGAAGAGGAGCTGCAGCTTTGACTTGGCTTCATCTCTGTTCTAAGGAAACACTTTGTTTTGCTGGACTGACTCTCTTGTTTCTGTTCAGAACCTGTCAGGTTGGTGGGAGGAGCCAGTCGCTGTGCAGGAACACTGGAGGTGAAACGAGGGAGACTGGAGACCAGTTTATGGCTCTTACTGGATCCTGAATTCAGCAGCTGCAGTCTGTAGAGAGCTGGACTGTGGCTCTGCTGTTTCTGTAAGAGAGAGAGGAGTCCTTAGACAGACCTGGATGGGAGACCAGCTCTGACTGTGTTGAGTCTGGATATGGCCTGAGGGAGTGCGTGTCATCAGGATCCTCTTCCTCCATCATTGAGATCACCTGCGCAGGTATGACCCTCACTGACATCATCTATGACATGAATCTTTCCAGTTTCTTATGGTGCGTTCGAGACCGGTCAGAACTGGGATTTTTCCCAGTTGAAACTTCGACATCAAAGCGTTCCAGGTGCATGGTGGTGCATAACGCCGAAAGTGAACGAAGATCATGGCTGATCGTGGACAAAGTGAACACACAGCTGCACCCTCAGCAGCTTTAGGTGTTAATTAATAAAAGGATGGCAGCTTAACTGCAACAACTGACACAAACAGCCCAGACGTTACTCGCTCTGTGTCCCTCTGGCTGTATAAGTTAGCAGCCCTCAAGTCAGTCAGTGTTGTAGGTTACACTTCCTAATGTTTTGGCATTTTTAACAATAACTTTTATGCAGAAAAGACTTTATGAGATTCTTTACTGTAGCCAGCTACCGTATGTGCAAAACATATTTCTACCAATATCAATATACGTGCAGAACAGGTTTTACAATATGATCGTATGTATTATTATAATTTAAATACATGCAAATATAAGTTTTGTTGCCGTTTAGTTTATGGTTTACCATTTACAGCCTGTGCTTCCATGGACGCTGACATTGTTTTGTGACCTAATTCAGCTGCTACTTGTGAAGTCGGGGTACAAATTTTTTCTCAGAGTTCACAAGTAGGAAATCCGACTTCAGGTGGCGTTCCAGGATGGTTTTTCTAGTTGGAGGTCGGAAATTTCCCAGTTTCGAGTTGCCTGGAACGCAGCATTAGTATAAATGTACTGTGTCATGTTCTCAGTTAAACTCCTTGTTTGCCAGGAAATGTTGAGACTCTGCGTCCCGCTCTCACTACCCGACTTCGTCACATATGGACGCATGGTCGAGAGCTACAGTCGTCAGTTTGTGACGCACTGGGGATCCCTTACCGCCATAGCTCAACGCAGTGTACTGAAGCCCTGTAGCGCCCTTTAGTGGGTAAAGGTATATGATATTTAACAGAGAAGACTGAGTAAGGAGGTGGTTGGGGTGGATGGAGGGCCAGAACCCTGAATTTGAAGCAGGAGACTGGGGTTTGTGTCCCGTGTGAAACAAAGAGTCAGCATTAAATATTTTAACTTAAGTTAGGCAAGTTATGAAAATTGACGTAAGTGACATTAGTTAACTTACCTGTTAACCTGTATGTAGTTATTTTAACCCAAACCATGATCTTTTCACAAGTACTTTTGTTGGCTAAACCAAACTGCAAAGTTTTACTGACTTTAATAGCACGCTGTTTCAAAATGCATATTTTGAAACGCTAGCATTTTATTTTGAAAATCTAACCGGATGTTGCATATTTGTTGTTGCTAACTTGACCGCGAAGCACTGACCATTGATATTTGGCATCCAGGCTCTGACCTGACACCAAGCTCAGTACAGTAGAGAGTCGGGGGTGACAATTCCTTCCACTTCCACTTCCTGCATCTGTCGAGAGCAGTCGTGCTTTTCCTACTCTCCCCTCTTTTCTTGGCCTGCTCCTATTTTTGTCCACTCTTGTCGCGTGTAACTTTTTCTCCTTTGATCAACTGCTTGCTGTTTTTCCTGACACATCTGAAATGGAATTGATTAACTGGTCACTTAGCGCTATCGATAAGATTTTCTCCCTTAAACGGGCTTCACCGGGTGAGCCGACCTGCTCCAGTGGAACATTCGCTGCTGGATACGCTTGTGATTCGTGGGAGAATTGGCAAGCGGTCTGCTTGGATGTTTTATCTGTGGAGGATATCGAAGACTTATGGATAATTGGAATTGTGTTAGTGGGCCTCCTGATTACTGGCCTTGGAATCTCCCTAATGTATCGTAAAATTGGTAAGACAGCCGCCACCAAATTTTACCCAAAGCTGTCTGGGGAACTTAAAGAGTGCTTGAATGAAGTGAACGAGAAGCTGAAGGTTTTACATCAGAGGGCTGATCAGAACGGTGAACTGACTCGTGAACTGTCTCGTAACACCTCAGAGCGGTCTGTGGAAGCGCAGAGGAGGATTGACACCATCGGGGCGCAGTCTGGTGAGCTGCTGAGAGGAACCACCGGACTGACGATGAAAGTAGAAGGACTGTCGAAATCACTGAATGAACTAGATGCACGTATGGCGCTGATGATGAGAGAGATTGGCCATATTGACAGACGGTCGTAATGGTACCGAATCATCCTAAATTGGATTAAAATTATTGTCTGTTGCCTCCCCTGCCCTCCCCCCACCCCTCACCCGGACAGGACAACAACTTGCAGCTGGCCTTCCTATCTTCTCCTGCGCATTGGCTCATCTCCCCTCAAGGACAAGGCCGATTTGAACTGAACTGAACTTTTTAACAACACAGACAGTCTGACGCCTCATACCTTACACTC
This sequence comes from Lepomis macrochirus, assembly GCA_024633595.2. NCBI lineage: Eukaryota > Metazoa > Chordata > Actinopteri > Centrarchiformes > Centrarchidae > Lepomis > Lepomis macrochirus. The sequence goes on along the minus strand of JALXJV020000023.1, from coordinate 2,045,241 downwards.
ACAAACTCACAATCTCACTTGCACCATACATACCCGGACCCTATCCCTCCCCTCCCTTCTTCGGACTGCCTCAGAAACGTTTCTCCTTACCCCTCTCCCTGATTATCCCCTCAAAAAATTCCACCATGTGACCTCATGTACTGTGTGTTGTCTTGTGCATTATGATGTTGGTATGTTGCTGTCTGCATTACTCCTTTTCGGGAGAGCGTGTGGCTGCGCTTTCAATAGCTGCGGCCCGGAGGCTTGCTCCAAAGCAAATCTCGTACTTGTACTTGTGCATGTGTGACAATAAAGGCTAATCTAATCTAATCTATTGATAAAAAATCCAACCTAAGCGCATTAGATACAGAGGCTGATATAGGAATCTACTATGTGAGGACAAACTGCTGTATGGCCATTCACCTGGAGAGACGCGTTGCCACAGGTGAGATATTTACTACACTGTGAACAACTTCTATGTGTGCTGCTGTTTGGAAATTTCCCCTCGCGATGACAAGGGGCATGTACTAGCTAATGAAATAAGATGGATGAATCTAAATTCAGCAGTCCACCTGATATGCAGGCTAACATGCTAAGCTATTATGCTCTCTGTTTTAATGAAACACTTTTGCTGATGACTCTCTTGTTTCTGTTCAGAACCTGTCAGGTTGGTGGGAGGGAGCCAGTCGCTGTGCAGGAACACTGGAGGTGAAACAGGAGAATGGAGACCAGTTTATGGTTCTAACTGGATCCTGAAGTCAGCAGCTGCAGTCTGTAGAGAGCTGGACTGTGGCTCAGCTGTTTCAACACGAATGATGAATGAGTCCTTACACAGACCTGCATGGGAGATCAGCTCTGACTGTGTTCAGTCTGGATCTGCTCTGAGGGACTGTGTCTCATCAGGTTCCTCTTCCTCCATCATGGAGATCACCTGCTCAGGTAGGACCATCAGTGACATCATCTGTGACAGTAATCTTCTCAGTTTCTTAGTATAAATGTATTGTGTCATGTTCTCAGTCCTCACTCCTTATTTGGTATGAAATGCCAAGACTCAGAGGTCTGCTCAGCAACATTACAGATGTGAATATGTTTGTATTTTAATCATTTTTAATCATGCAGACTGTACTAATCTTGAAACTGCTTTTGTGACTTTTTTCATTTCAAATGTCAACCCTAAACAAGTGTCTCACCCCATATGGTATCTGAATGTCTCAAGATTCTCCAGTCATCCAGGTCATGGTTAAGTTTAAATCAAGGGCAACTGGACTTGGTTCGAGATACTCAAATACTTTTGCCTTTTATCGGAGAGGCTTATTCAGTTCTGACTCACTGGGAGTCCCAGCTATTTAACCTCTGTGGGGTTGTTATGGCGATAATGGATGTCGCTTGGTTCGTTAGGCTCATGGCTGTGGGAACAACAGATTTTATGGTTGTTGGGGTCACCCAAGGCCAAATGTAAAAGTCTGTTCAGTCTCCCAGGAAGAGGTGAAAGGACAGCATTGTAAGTGGGGAATAAGTGGTGTCACAAATCTCCTCCCTGTTGAGGGACAGTTTCTCCACTCTGGTGTAGATGGCCCCTTTTACTACTGTTTCAAACCAAATGTCCTCCTTGTCCAGAATATGAACATTGCTATTGATAGTGTCCCTTTTCCTTCAGATGTAGGTAAACTACTGAGTCTTGACCTGAGAACTTGGCCCTTCTGTGTTGAGCCATGCGTTTATGTGGTTCGGGTTACACCTGAGCTCAAAAAGCCCTAGTCAAGCTGAGAACTATTGTCCAGTTACTTTTCTACCATTTTTATCCAAAACTATTGAACGGTCAGTCTTCAAACAGGTCTCAGAAGTCCTCTCAAGGAATTACCTACTAGATCCATATCAGTCTGATTTTAAGAGTGGCCATTCTGCTGAAATGACTCGTGTCTGTAAAAAGAAGGCCTAAGATCAGCTAAAGCTGCAGCTCAGTCCTCGGTTCTTATCATGCTTGACCTATCAGCTGCATTTGACACAGTCAATCACAGGATCCTGCTATCCGCACTCTCAGCAATGGGCATCTCGGGCAAAACACTTCTTTGGTTCGAATCCTACCTCTCAGGGCGTTCCTACAATGTTTTGTGGCAAGGACAATTTATCTTCCTCCCACTGTCTCTCCACAGGGAGGCCATAAGGCTCAGTGCTGAGGTCCCTCCTCTTCTCAGTTTACACCACCTCACTGGTGCTGATCATTCACTTGCATGGCTTCTGTTACCACTGCTACGCCCGACGATCGCTAACTCTACCTATCATTCCCGCCAGATGACCCCACCATCGCTGAGCGAATCACAGACTGTATCTCAGACATATCTGCATGAATGGCGGCATGTCACCTTCAGCTAAACCTCTCTAAGACTGAACTCTTGGTCATTCCAGCCAAGCAGTCTATCCACCATAACATCAAACTACAAACTGACTCCTATCAGGGCAGTGAGAAACTTGGGTGTTATGATTGATGACCAACTGTTCTTTCAGACTTTTCGGCCACTTTGCTCTATACAACATCAGAAAAATCAGGCCCCTAACTCACTCAATATGCCACCCAGCTTCTGGTACAGGCCATGGTTATCTCTCACCTCGACTGTTGCAGTGCCCTCCTGGCAGGTCTTGCAGCTTGTGCGGTGAAACACCTACAAATGGCTCAGAATGCCACAGCGTGTCTGGTTTTTGATCAGCCCAAAAGGACTCGTCACCCCATTACAGCGTGACCTCCACTGGCTACCCGTGGCCCCTGAATCAAATTCAAGTCACTAATGCTGCATACGGAGTGACTACTGGGTCCCCCTAAACTCCACAATACGCATAAAGTTTATGTTCCTTCTCAGCCACTGCACTTCTCTAACAAGCGCTGCCTGGCTCTGCCATTCCTTCACACTAAGCTGCTCGATTTTATGACACCACGATGGTGGAGCGAACTACCACCACACCATCAGAGCAGGGGCATCCCTCTCTAACTTCAAGGAGCTACACAATTGATGCCATGCGTGTTAATAGCTTCGTTAGGATTTATTGATGCCCTTACTAGTAATGTATTGCCACTTGTAGATCTTGTGCTGTATTGATGATTGTGTGTTGTTCCTCAAATGTAAGTCACTTTGGATAAAAGCATCTGCCAAATGAGTAAATGCAATGTAGTTGTTTATTTACCCTCAATTTACAGGTCTGTGCATTCCTCACTATGTTTGACAGCATAAACTAGTTGTTTTGTTGTGTTGTTGTGGTCTGGACCAGTATCTGTAGTGTGTTCTTGGGTATTAACACACCCAAGGTTGCATTTACTGACCCATTTGGTGTTCTTCCTGGATCTTGTGGCTGCTTTGACAGAAAGGTCTAATTTGGGTATCCACAGTCTTTAAGTTCATCCTTCAGGAGTTTATGCTCCTTCCCTTTGGTTTTGAGCACTTGTTGGTATGGTGGTGCAGGGTTCTGAAGACCCCTGGAGGGTGGTGAGTTAAAGAGGAAATCCTGGGTGCTTTGGATTCTATATGTCCCATGTGGAGGCTACTGTCCTCTT
>JALXJV020000023.1:1911729-2041218 GCA_024633595.2 Lepomis macrochirus | reverse complement strand
AATCAGTGTTGACTCTTTTTTCACACGGTACAGATTCAAGGTACTTTTACTTTAGAATATGAATTTATTTGTACTCCTACTCCACCACACCTCAGAGGGAAATACTAAACTAGCCGACAGCAAATAAAGGAGTTAAAACATCTACAGCAGTGAAATGCAACACACACATGAATGTAGCAGGAACATTTCACTGCAACATGAGGTCATACTTTGACTTTAATAAAGTTTTGCAGCACTTAGTATTTTCATTTTCATCAGCCTTTGGCAGTTCCTCCTGTCACTAGAGAGCGTTGTCACTTAAATGTAGATCTTTTGCTAAAATGACTGATTTTGTAGTTTTTTAGTCTCAAACTATGTATTGATTTTTAATTTGGAGGTCTGGTTGGTGTATAAACACACACACAGTCGGGAGGAAAGGTTTAATCTAACAGGGAAAACCTACTTGTCTGTACTTCAGGACCCTGTTTTGTGCAGCCCGGTCGGAGGTCTGCTCCACTGTTTTTCTGGCTTTTCTGCCAAAATGACATCATCATCTGCGGATTAAAAAATAATGTCATCAGGAGGAGGATTACAGGCCGCACTGAAAAGTGAATTAAACAAGCGCTTATATAAGCAGATTATCTAGAGTCCAGCTCAGGAAACACACACACACATGCATTTTTATACTTGTGAGGACCCTGATTTACACAACACACTCCTAGAGACATGTCACCTAGAAGTTGGTTTTCTGACTCACATTCACCTCCTGCAGTATCTTCAGTATGCTGCAGGACTTAATGCTTAATTCCAATTTATTGCCCAGATCCCATTTTTTTATCATAACTGTTCACATTATTATTCAAATGTGGCCAGACAGAGGTTAGCTTATACTCTAGAGCCCTCCCATTTTTCACAGGAGACTCATTGCTCTCGCCCAACTTTGTGTCATTTTTAAGGAAAAACACGCTCACAAGAAAATTATGTTATTTCACATGTAAAACACAAGTAAAAATTTACCTTCCCGCTGGCATGATAAAGTAGTTGTCATTGTTATTATCAAGGGTGGTGAACATCATTTTGTTGTGAGGACTCAGCGAGTCTCCTACAAAAACACAAGTGTACAATCAGAACTGTATGAAAAGAACACAGAACAACTTCTGCTGCCTCCTCACCTGCCCCTCCATCAGTGAATCCAGATACATGCAGTCTGTATCCATCAGACTCTGAGTCGATGGAGAACGAGGAGTAACGAGCGAACGCTTTCTTTCCACTGAAGTCCTCCATGTCGACCAGCAGCTCGTACTTTTTCCTCAGAGTCAGGTGGAAGAGAGTCTCAAGACCTGAACACAAACACATAGAAACTCATGAGCTGGTTGTAAAAGAGAGTTTCTAACCATCAGCATCATGTACTGTACTAAACCATGAGCTGACTGGATCCTGACACCTGCAAACATCAGTTTAATGTTTGAACTTTATGAACAGAGAGTTTCACAAAGTCACATTAGTGTTAGTCAGGTTTGGTTTCTCACCGAGCCAGTATTCTCCAGCAGCACTACCAAAGACCTCCTTGTACTGATCCCAGGGCCTGTAGAAGTTCAGGGTGCCGTCCATCCTCCTCTGGAACACCTGGGGGGGACGGGATGGAGGGATAACTAGCTAAACACACTAGATACCTGACAGCTCATGTTTCCAGACAACAAGGGTTTACTGCTGTGTGATTTATTGTGAAAGTCCAACAGGAAGTGCTGATACTGAGAATCACTCTGTGGTAATACTCACCGTCCACCGTCCTCCTTGTGTCGTCATGTCACAGTAAACCTACACATAAACACATTCAGTAGTAAATGCAAGTTATTAAATGGAGTTTTGTAAACTGAGGTTCAGGAACAGGACCATGCCTCCCTCACTCATCCTACCACCTGCGCTTCTTCAATACCTCCAATCAACCACCCGTACTCCACTGATCCCATCCACCTGTGCTTCTTAATTCCAGCCACAAGCGCTTACGTATATAAGCTGTCTAACCCATTTCCTCTCCCGTTTCTCAGTTCTCACATCCCTCCCACCCTAACCCAGCTTGTTCACCTCTTTCAATAGCCAGCACCGCGGCCTCACAGCAGAAGGTTCTGAGTTAGACCTCTCAGCACAGGCCTCTTTCTGCACAGAGTTGCACATTCTCCCTGCTCGAGTGAGCATCCCCTGGGCGCTCCGGCTTCCTCCCACCATGAAAGACATGCACGCTGAAATACAAAATTCTGCTTAGTGATCATATTGTCTTCTTTACAATAGGAACCACAGGGGGGTTCATAAGACCAAGCTGCTTATGAAGACAAGCCCCCACCCTGAGTCTCGACCCCTCGGGTTCCTAGCCGCTCCGGCCACCGAACCACAAGCAACCCGCTCGACCCCTTCATCCCTCTTCTCTCGACCCCTTCATCCCTCTTCTCTCGACCCCTTCATCCCTCTTCCCTCGACCCCTTCTCATCCCTCTTCCCTCGACCCCTTCTCATCCCTCTTCCCTCGACCCCTTCTCATCCCTCTTCCCTCGACCCCTTCTCATCCCTCTTCCCTCGACCCCTTCTCATCCCTCTTCCCTCGACCCCTTCTCATCCCTCTTCCCTCGACCCCTTCATCCCTCTTCCCTCGACCCCTTCTCATCCCTCTCTCCTACCACTTAGTCATCTCTAACTTGGCGCGGTCCTGTTAGTGAATACGATACTCAAACATGCTGTAACCAGTATTGTGAATGCTACTGGCTCCTCTTTCAGGCTGGTCAGTTTTTATGTCCCCACAGGACGTAACATAATGCCTTCTCAGTTGTTTTGCTACTCTGAATGGTTAGCATTATGTAAAACATTAAAGTCTGAATGCAAATGCTCGCTGTCAAAATAGCTACCTCCGTCTCTAAATCACACAAATTACAGAATGTTACACATGTGTAAGTTTGGTTATTTGTCGTTCTACATACTGTAGGTAACGTCAGGCTACGGCAACGGTGGCTACCGTTAGCGCCTGAAGTAGTATGGCAGGATTAGCTTTTTTTCCTTTGGATAACGTGAGCTACTCATAGTGTATGAATTGAATTGAATTGAATTGAATTTATTTCAGGATAGCCCCTAGAGATGTATCCTCTTAATTTCAAGGGGGTCTGCTGCATATCGTCGCTCTCTGATGAAAACCACGTATATCCACTTTAGATGATTTTGTCTTTTTTCTATATTTGGAACAAGCAAATTCTCCTCTGTATGCTGTCAGCGTTTGCAATTGAATTGACCAATTAAAAGAGGTTTTATGACGTCATGTATTGAACAAGTATCTCCATTGGATGTGAAAGGTGACCATCAAACAGCGTATCTCTCTCTGCAGGCTGTTATAAAACAGGTGTGTCCCTTCTAGAGGAAAGAGCTGCAGCTGTTAATTTAAACAAAGTGTCTTAACAGCCTCCGCATGCAATTACGCTGAAAGGTATGTTTTTGTGGCAACGTGTCCAGTGTATTATTTTGGGGAAACAGAAATTATGATAGGTGTTTGGAAGGATGGCGTTGGATTAGAAACGTTCAGTTTTCAGCCACGGATTACAACAAGCTAAGTGATTTACCTGAGGTCACTAATGCACACACGGCGATGTTGATGTTGTGCCGAATTATGCACGCCTTCTGAGAACTGCCTGCACCTCGCTGCTGGTGATGCTCATTTATGCTGAGAAAGAGGTGGATGCAAATCTCTGCAGGTAGCCTACATCATCGGTTTTGCCCAATTGTGCATGCAGCTCTTAAGACACTTTGCTGTGCTTGTTGATCAAAAGGAAATCTGTAGGGTAGCTTACTGTCGATAGTTTATCAATTGATGGGGACGTAAACAGACACTCGAGGCTCGGAACCACCCGCAAGTCATTGGAGCCCATTATTTAAAAAATACGCATGTCAACCTTCGCTCACAACAATCCATGCATGTCCATTTAAAATAAACAGTTCACTACGTGGTTTTCATCGGACAGTGAGGATATATGTATGTACAGACACAAAGGTTAACCACAGAGTCATAAACAATAACATAAACTCTGTAGTAATTAGATTTGGCATTCCTAGTTTCAGTTTTACATTTATGCCTTAACTATCTGTATATTGTTCCATCTGAAGCTACAGTGTGTTTGGCTTTTGTAAAGCATTTTGCAAGGGCACAGGTCTGTATTTGTCTTAACTTGTTCACGACGCTCAGGTTACTTATTTGTCCAAAAGAAGATAAAATAAAGATCTATATCATTTAGACCATTCGGTGTAGCTTTTTCAAACTAAACTTATGAAAAGTGCTGTGAGATAACTGTTGTTATGATTTGGCGCTATATAAATAAAATTGAAATTGAAAAAATTTAATTAAAGAGCATGCAAAGACTTGCTGTATGAATTCATCTTAGTTGAATTGAAGTTTATGTACTACAATAGTGTTTCCCATCCCTCTCCTGGAGAAAATTACCCCCTGTTGTGCATGATTTAATATCTCCCTGCTTTAACACAGCTGATTTAAGCAGCTGATTAATAATAATTAACATGTCAACATGATTAAACTTTATAATTTTTGAATGCATTTTCTGTCAAATTGTACGCTTTTATTTTGTATTTTTTGCATGTATTTCCTGTCCTGACCGGCCTGACAGAGGAGGTCTGCAGTTGGACCCTCTTGCTTACATCTGCAGCTTTAAAGGACAGCAGCTGCCAGGAGGGTGCCCTGAACAAACTGAAATAAATTAATATCAATATCATGTCATATGTCAATGCTCGAGGACTACATGTTGGGCACAGTAAAGCTGATAACTCATACCGCTTTGTGGTGGTGGACCTGTGTTGTACTGTGTTCAAGAAAGGTTGTTACCTAAGCAGGGTTTGGAAAGACTTAATTCCCTGCATAAAGACTTCAATGGGATGGTGAAACCACTGACTTGAGCACTGAAATAGTTCATGGTAGAAAACGTTGCAGCATTGCCATGATGTCTATGAAGATTCTCAGTCATCCAGGTCATAGTTATCCAACGAAGGTTAACATCAAGGGCAACTGGACTTGGTCCAGTATCTTCAACCAAGTCCAGTTGCCCTTGACTTTAACCTTCGTTGGATAGCATTGCCCTGCTATGGCACAAACAGAATGACTAGTGGACTAGTGGTGGACAAAAAAATTATCTTTCTATGCACCTTATGTTCCCAGAATGAAGAATATCTCAACAGGTTGGCTTGTGTCATGTCTTTTATTTAGGATCATGCTTCCACCTGCTTTTTTATTGTAGATAATACGACTGCTGATGATTCCGATGGTCTTTATTTGCAATTTGACCGTCATTTAATGCAGTTTTGTTCTGATAATGGTTTGATTCTATTCAGTAAAGTGGCCTGAACACCATCAGTGGTGATGCTGCAGTGGATAAGACATAAATATGACATAAATAGCAATTGTAAGTCGCTTTGGATAAAAGCATCAGCTGTACAGTCAGACATTTATTGAGTAACATCTACTTACCAAAAGACGTGGCTGCATGTTGTGATGTTAACTGTAAGAGCGATAGTTACGTATTGCAACTACAGATTCTATGAGTATTGGTGCAGCCCTCTAAGGCCAGAATAGAATTTAAAATCCTTCTTCTAACATGCAAAGCTCTTAATGGTCAGGCACCATCTTATCTTAAAGAGCTCATAGTACCTTACTACCCCACCAGAGCACTGCGCTCCCAGAATGCAGGGTTACTTGTGGTTCCTAGAGTCTCCAAAAGTAGAATGGGAGCCAGAGCGTTCAGCTATCAGGCTCCTCTCCTGTGGAACCAGGTTCCAGTTTGGGTTCAGGAGGCAGACACCGTCTCTACATTTAAGAGTAGGCTTAAGACTTTCCTTTTTGATAAAGCTTATAGTTAGGGCTGGCTCGGGTGAGTCCTGAACCATCCCTTAATTATGCTGCTATAGGCTAGACTGCCGGGGGATTTCCCATGATGCACTGAGCTCCTCTCTCCTCTTCTCTCTTTCTCTCTGAGTGCAACCTCATCCCATTAATGCATGTTACTAACTCGACTTCTTCCCTTTCCCGTAAACTTGTGCTTTCTCGTCAACCCGTTGTCACTCCCAAGTTGTCACATATGGACACATGGTCAAGAGCTATAGTGGTCAGTTTGTAACGCACTAGGAATCTCTTTTCCATCATAGTTTGACATGTTGGTGGAAGCCCTGCAGTGTCACTTTTGGAAGTCAGGTGTATGATATTAAACAGAAAATACTGAGTGAGGAGGTGGTTGGGGTAGATGGAGGACCAAAACCCCAAGTTTGAGCCAGGAGACTGGGGTTTGTATCCTATGTGAAACAAAAAGTCAGCATAAAGTGTTTTTATATAGATTTGAATTGTTTCTGCTAGAGATGATCTCACCTGGACAGAAGACGTGGATCCAGTGGGATAGATGGTGTACACTGCACTGGGTAGGCTCTTGTCTTGGTTATAGATCTCATTGCAGTCCATCGGTTGGATGAACAAGTGGCAGCTGGTCAACAGAGGAGCCAGGAGGAGGAAGACAACTGATAACAGCTGGAAGAGAGGAGATGTAAATAACATTTACATACAAAAGGGACCTTACCTGCCTATTACATTATCACCTCTGAATCTGATTTGCAAAACCAATCAGTTAGTCCTCACCTTGTTTTTTCTTTTGGGTAACTAAATGGCATCTTTGTGTTACTTGTTTGGGTGTGGGATATGCTTTTCTCTGAAAACGATGTTCTGAGAGCGCTGAGAGTGAACTAGAACAGGAAAGCTGCAGCCAGACAGGTAGACGAGCTGAAAGTCACTATAAAGCTGTGTAAACCAAGAAGCTGCAGATTCAGCTGATAATTCAACAGAGACACTGGCAGGCTGCCATGTTTGCTTTAACATTATCATTTCATACATTGTTAGTATAAAAAATATTATTGCTGTAGAGCCTCTTTTACCACAACATATGTAGATCAGTGAACTCTTATTTGAATAACTTAACATAACATATTTTTCTGTGTAATGGTTTTAAAGGCCCACAACAAAACAAAATGTCTATTAGTTTGAAGCACGTCTTGATCTTTCAAAGCTCCACAGAGTAAAAATAACTGAGTCACATGTGTTACATGCCACTTTTTCAAAACATTGTTAGTCAGAAGTCAAACTTACCTTCATGGTCAGATTTCAGATGAAGTGAGCTGATGCTGCCTGGAGTCTGTCCATCTGTCTGGACGCTCTGATGTTGCTGAGCTGAATTTATATTCTGCTGCTCCTTTACATTATAGAACACTGACTTGTGAGTAAATGTGTGTGTGAGACGGAGGCAACACAATGACATATGGCAAGGACTAAATTTTAGCCAGTCATCCTTACCTCTATCACAGAGTACTCCAAATTAAATGAAATGCTCTTTTATGATCTGATAAAACTATGATTAAGGTTTATGCACAAAACTGAAGGTTAGAGAAACACTCAGTCACATTGTAAAAGAGGAATACTCTGCTTAATCCCTGTGCAATAATCCTGTGACTCTGACTAAAACATCTATTTCCTGTATACTATTAACAAGTTATTCATAATTGTGGTAATTGAGTAGGTGTTCATATTGTACAGACTGTATATATCATATCACATTTCCTCACGTGTATAGTAACAGATTCACAAAATCATGTTGGGTTTACTAAATGTAAGTGGTAGGTAGTTAAAAGTAGGTGTTAATGTTCCCATATCAGCTCTGACACCATTCTCTCTCCAAGTGTGCGGCGATTCTTGGGAGATTTACATTTATTACATTTATTCATTTAGCTGGTGCTTTTATCCAAAGCGATTTACAACACTATACATGTCAGAGGTCGCACGCCTCTGGAGCAACTAGGGGGTAAGTGTCTTGCTCAGGGACACAATGCTGGATGGGTCACAGTGGGGAATTGAACCCAGGTCTCTCACACCGAAGGCATGTGGCTTATCCATTGCGCCATGACCACCCCTAGATAGAGATAGAGTCCATTGTGAATGAGGCCCAGTAGACTCACCCTGACCCAAATGGTCTTGCTAACCATTTGTTTGTTCCCAATCCTGTCCGCCCTCAGGTCCTCAAACGGATCCGCTGCCCTTGTTTCACCTGTGTTTCTGGCTAACAGAGAACCCTTTCGCTGCTAAAGAGGAGCTTCTGGTTGGCCTCTATGGATTCCGATATGTGGGAATATGTGTCAGCCTGCACGGTCTGTACCCAGGGAAAATCTTTTCATCGCCCCCCCTTCAGTGAGCTCCGCCCTCTGCCTTTGCTTAGTCAACCTTGGTCACACCCAGGATTTTGTAACCGGTTTAATCACCACATATGACCGTTTTACAAATCCATATATTATGTTTCTCTCCCTAAATTGAACTCCAAAAACCCTCGGACACTACAGAGAAACCAGGACCTGTCTGTCAGCAGGCCCCTTTGATCCAGTTAGACTCTGGACCCACCTGCACGTTTACAGGTGGACAGAGGTTCCTGCAAATCACTCGGGCGCCAGATTTAAGATCCACTTCCTTCACTCTGTTCAATCTCAATAAATCAATTTATTAAGATAAAATACTTTTCCTCAAACCTTCTCATAGTAGGCTCAAACATTTCTTTAACATTAAAGCACGGCTAATCACATCAAACTACTTAAACCTAATAATTATAAACCAACTAATACCAGTAATACACTTTAGGCTATATACACTCTTTGTCAGGTAAAACACAATTTAGCATCCTCATTCGTTTATCAGTTATTTATCATCCTTATTACATTTTTAAAACATCATAATCATCACTTGTTAATACATTTCACACATTTTATAGAGCTGATTTCATTCTAACCTAAAAACATCAAACTATGGTTTCTGCAGGCAGGAGGTTCACTTCCTGTCAGTCTTCGGATGCAGGTTCTTGTGGTTAGCCTGCAAACGCCTATGTGTTAGACTCTCTGGTCATAGTTAAAAGCGAAAGTCATCTTCTATCATTCTAAATGTTTTGTAACAAATAACAGTACATAATGCTTTTCAAGAACATTTTCAAATTTCCAATCATTTTGAGTATATTAAAAATAATGATAACAATATACATTCAACACTTTGATTGGTTTTGCAATGCATTTATGCAATTACATTCAAGAAATACACTTTGTTATGCTTCCTGTAAAGAGACAAGAAGTAAAGACTAGAAAAGAAAAAGACCAAAAGTAAAAATACATTCTGTCTCACAAACTATCATGATTATACAACACAAGTAGAATATATTAAATAAGCAACAAGTAAATAAGCAATTCATTTTAGCAACTACACAGCAACATAAGTTTATAAGTTGACTTTAGAAATGTGCAATTTTACTACAAGCAATATTATCTTATGAGATGATTTTTGAATGGTAAAATAAAGAAGTAAAAATGAATAATAAGCAAAAGATGTTTTCTCTTGTCATATTTTCTGTTAAACATTTAGACACCAATTCTAGCACTGCAGGTCTCAAATTGTCACACTATACTATTGATTACATGAAATGCCACACACTCTTTGTTGGTGATTGTGCAAAAACCTTTTTAAAAATGTTACATTAGCCACACGGCGTGGTGGTTTCGTTCTGCAGTTTATCACAACAAGCATGCTGAGATGACCTTTGTTTGCTAAAGCATTTAGCCCACAAGGGCCACACACAAGGCTAGTCTCAACTGTCTCAACTGTAATTCGAAGAGACAGGAAAAACCTGGGATCTGTGATCATGATGGGGAGTAAATCTCTCTCTCCTAATGCATACAAGCCCTCTTCGTCTATTCCAAAATCAATCACCATAGAGAAGGTGATGAGGATTTTGTAGGCAAGGGATCCTAATTACTAATAAAGATGAAAATAAAGAGATAATTCTCTCTCCCATGATTTACAGTGAAAAACAGTTCAAAATGATGAAACTAAGCTATTTACATACCCTTAACCTGGGGAGCAGAGCCTTTAGCCGCTCTGCTCCCCAGCTCTGGAACTCACCTCCCCCTGTTCAAAACCAGACTCAAAGCCTGTTCCAGCTTGCTTATTTGTAAATACACTGTTCTTGTCCTTTTCCAACTGTTTTTATATAAAATGTATTATTATTATTATTATTATTATTATTATTATTATTATTATTATTATTATTATTATTTCCAAGTCCGTTGGTATGGAATACGACTGCTGCTGGTAGCGCCACATTGGCCGAGTCGAGTCTGGTTTGCGCTTCACATTAGTTGTAGAAATTATGTGTTGGTCTTTTTATTTAAGTTCTTTATTTGTTTTCGTTGTTGGAAAGTCAACCGGAGTATAGAAAATAAAAACATCAGTTAAAACGAACAGACTATCTCCATGCGTGCTTTTGAAGTGTGTGTCGGTGACTCCCCACCTGAAAATGTTTGTCCCCACCCCACCGAGGTTGATTGGGGCAATCACCTGTGCAGCTCTACCTTCAGAGCTTATTTAGCCAGGACTGATCAGTCTTTTGTCTCTCTCCTCCTAGGCTGACACCACTGATAGTCATACTTTTCCATCATATTATTATATTATATTATTGGTGATCATTTAATATTTCTTTTACTGTTATAATAAATCATGTTATAGGCTTGCAAACCTGTTGTCTCACCTCCTTTTTGTGAGCTAAGACCTGGCCTGTGACAATGTTGCTTGTGTGTTTGGCTGCAAGCAAACCATACAAATAGTCATTATTTGTCGCAATCTGGTAAAAAAAAAAGAAGTACTGGTTTGACTGGAGACATTTTGATTCTACTCAGTACCGGGCTGTTTCGGTACAGAGTAGCAATACCCATCCCTACTGGTTGGGGAGCAATTGACGGTGTTAGCTATGAGAGGCTGTCTGCGGGAAACGGTTGGGTTTGGAAATGTGGAGCTGGGGCGAGAGGCAAAGAGACTGTGATGTGGGGTTGTGAGTGTGTGTGGCCTATCTCTCTCTCCCATGTAGATCAAGAGCTGATATTGGTAACTGGAAGCACACGGACCCAGTGTCTTTGAGTTTATTTGTAACTCTGTCTTCTTATTCTGCCGGAGGCTGCTGTTGACGCCAGACCAGACCAGACCAGACCTCCCTGATTCTTTTTAAGAATCAGAATCAGCTTTATTGCCAGGTATGTGTTCACATCCGAGGAATTTGACTCAGGATTGTACATTGCTAATGATGTGCTCACTCATACAAAAATACCATAACACAATAATAAAATAATAACTAGAACTGCAAGCACTTATAAGCGGGGTCCAAGCCCCGCGGAGGGCGCGCAAGCACACCTGGCGGCCCAGCTTGCGTGCCGCATAAGGTCCCCGAGTTTGGTGTAAAGGGGCCATTCCAAACAGAGGCAAAACGTCCCGACTTTAAAAATGGCTTTGGAATCAATGGGGTTTAGTGAGAGATTTCAGCTTTGATTATAGCGCCACCTTTTGGCTGAACTGCACCAAAGTTTTCAGGTGTCATCAGGGGCACATGGGGAACAATTGGCCCAAATTTTGTTTGAATGTGACTTCTGGTTATGGAGATATAAAATGAATATATATTTTTTGAATAGTGCCAACTAGGGGCTATCTGTACCAAATTTTGCATAGCCCCTCAGATTGTGTTGATCGGCCTTTCCAAGCCAGAGATATATTATACTTCGTGTTTTTAGCGTTTTTGCAAAGATTTGTTAGCCTGTAATTCGGCCGTTTTTTGTCGGATCAAAATTCCCTCTACAAACTTTCTTTGGCTCGGTCCAGAGATGGTCTGTGCAAAGTCTGGTGGCGATCGGAGGAACAGCTTTGGAGGAGTTAATTAAAATATGTTTTCCAGTTTTTGTGATTTCGTGAAACTAAAATGTTATCGTACAGAGGCGTGTTATATACCAACGGAATCGGCAGCATCCCCCAAACATGTAGACATGTTTATGAATGTGTGATGTAGTGGGCTGTAGTTCTGAGGCAAAATGTCCTTTAGTTCAAAATCCCATTGAAATGAATGGGGTTTTTGAGCTTCGATTGCACGAAATTTTTCAGATGTCTTCAGGGCCCCATGAGGAAGAATTGACCCAAATTTGGTGTCAATCGGACTTGCGGTTGTGCATGTAAAATGCGGTTATTCATGTAAAATGCATGTAAGTTAACATACTTGGGTGAACTTTGGTGCCTGTGGTAAGGGGACCATGCTGAACAACTGGGCACTGGTTTCATGTCAGTGTGGCCTGTGGTTACAGAGGAACAATTTTCTTGGATTAATTAGTGCCACCTTGGGGCTAGTTGCACAAAATTTTGCACAGGCTGTCAGGGCGGCGTCCCACATTAATGCTCCAAATTTGGTGTCGATCGGCCATTCCAAAGTGAACATATGCCCTGACTTCCTGTTAGTAGCTTTTTTTGCAAACATTTATTAGCGTATAATTGCGACATTTTTTGTCAGATCAAAATTCCCTCTACAAATTTCCTTCATCTTGGTCCAGAAAGTATCCGTGCCAAGATTTGTGGTGATTAGACGTGCAGCTTGGGAGGAGTTAATTAAAATAGGTTTTTCAGGTTTCTCGATTTTGTGGAAAAAAAAGTCGAGGCAGAAATGGGCGTGGCCTATACCAGGAAATTCAGGTTCAGTTTGATCCCCCGAACGCGTGGATATAAGGTTTTTTTAATGCACTCCTGCAGGGGGAGGTCCAAGGCCAAATGCAATGACATTGCTTATCGCGCCCCCTAGAGGTAGAAATGTGCAATTTTTTTGCTCCCGTTATTTCATCTGAATGACGTTGATGGTATGCTGCGATTTGATCATCCTGACTAATCACAGTAAGGCAGTGGCATGACAGTGACCTCATCTTATTGGTCAGTCATTTAATTGTTTTTCACAAAGGGATGCCAACTAAGCCTGGCCTACTTGTGTAGTCACACTGCAGGTCAGTCTATGGTGGTGATATATAGTGTTTCACCACACATCCAACATAGCATTTAGAGGGATGCTGTTTCACTTATTGTAAAATACTGAGAAATGGGACATGACAGTACATTAGTTAGCACATAATAATCATATTTTTTACATTTACATTTATTCATTTAGCTGACACTTTTATCTAAAGTGACTTACAGTGCTATTTAGTCAGAGGTCACCCGCCTCTGGAGCAACAAGGGGTTAATTGTCTTGCTCAGGGGCACAATGGTGTGGAGTTGAACCTAGGTCTGTCTAATCCACTGTTCTCCCACCACATATGTACAGTATATTGTTCCTAGTTCATGGCAATATATATGTATGGGCTAAATTGTATGGGTGTGTATGTTAATCTACCTGATGACTAACTCAGCTGTGTTAATTAGTGGTTTCATTCATGGGTGTTGGACGGAGTGTGTGGAGGGAGGGGGGGGTGGATAAATAGAAGGATGCTGGAACAAACAGCCATGTATGCAAGGAGGGGCCCATATATGCTCATGTACAGGACCCTACACCTGTCTGTGTCTATCTGTCTGCTCTGACTTTATTTGTCAGCAGTTTTATTTAAAAGAATTCACATTTGGTATCTTTACACCCGCGATTCCGTTTCCACAGCAGCAGTTGAGCCGTGTGTGGAGGAGGCTTGTTGTGCTCATGTGTCAGTCTGACACATATTTTATAATCATGTTTCATTATGACCATATAGTTGAAACCCCACATATATGTCCTGTATTCCAGAAGAAACCTAAATTACAATGTAAGCTAGAGGACGCAAGTTATTTAGGATAATATGACCGCATGGTGAACCTATGAACTTAAGTCACATTGAAACAACTATTGCTTTGTGTTGTTGGCAAGAAAAACAGTACTAAGACTTCTCTTTGTGTACACATATCCTATACAAGTACAATTTTGGCTGTATTATTTTTGTCTCCCTCAAACATTTCTCTTGAGCCACAATAACAAAGTGTGACTTATTAAATGTCATCTAAATAAATTGGCAACAGGTCATTTTATGGTGCTGGAGAGTGATGGTAGGTGATATGGGCCAGCTTTACTATTGTCATTAGTCCTCAAACCCTGCAGAGTCACATCCCCCAGGTCTTGGGAAAAAGCTGTGGTGAGTCTCAGGGAGACTGTGAGAAAAAATACTCACTAACCCAGTTCTAAAGCCTCACAATAAACTCAGGCCATGTGATATGATTTTTTAAATACGTTTTCTAGGTCATTTGGACAGATTTCACGCTCATGTTTCTCTGGGCTGTCAACATTGTCTACTGCACAATGGCCAGTTCATTGCATTGTATTTAAGTGTATCAAAGCTTCTTTAGAGTGCCCTGTGTTTGTATGGGAAGGCCCAGTAACAATTGTCCATAAATGCAACTTTATCACTGAGCAGCCTGTTGTGTCATTTTGCATTAATGGACACTGTTGTCGTTGTTACAGAGCTGCCAACTCTCACACACTAAGCATGAGACTTAAGCAATTGACGTTTTGTACATGCTGTGAATCCACAGATCAATTTTCGCAGTGAAAAACAAATCATCATGAATCAATCATGATTAAATTCATGAGTCTACCTGCCCTAAACTCTGCTGTGCATCACGTTATTGCTCTGCTGGTAGTTTCCCCTTCAGACCATCTGACAGACGCAGAACTATTTAGGACAGTCCTGATGTGACAAGGAGGTGGAATCCTAAACTAAGTGAAACACTTGTGATCAGGCAGAAATCTCACCACAAATCGACACACATGCTTCAGAACCTCGATAAAGTGCAGCTAACAGTCCCAAACCGAGTAAGTTCTGTATTTTATTTTTTATTTTTCAAAACTGGACCAGCTACGTTCCTACTCTGTCGGATCACAAACTGTCTGTGACTCACAGCGAGTTCTCAGTTATACATTTGTTTTTCACCCAAAAAATTGATCTGTGGCATCACAGCATGTAAAAAAAAACGTCAGTTACTTGCGTCTCACGCTCAACGTGTGCAACCCGATCTCATGTCATGCATCACATATACACGCTTTGGAAAAGCCGTGTCTATTGTATGCAAAACTGCGATTTCGCATGCATGTGATATGCTGCAGTCTCTTTATCTCCTCACTTTATTCAGATCATGATACTGCTTTTGTGCAGAAGAATAATGTGAAATGATGTATTTAATACGTCTTAGTATTATGGTATTATGTACAATGATAGACAATAGGTCAAACAGGGGGGTATCTAGGGGTGGCATTGGTTGGCATATGCCACCTCTGGAATCTGATTGGCCATTGGCCATTTTCCTAATCTATAATTGGCTATCTGCCTTCTCTTCCCCATGTCTTGGAGTGGCGGCTGATGCAGTGGATAAGACACATGCCTTTGGTGTTAGAGAACTGGGTTCAATTCTCACTGTGACCCACCCTGAGCAAGACTCTTAACCCCTAGTTGCTCCAGAGGTGTGCAACCTCTCATATATAGGAACTGTAAATTGCTTTGGATAAAAGTGTCAGCTAAATGTATAAATGTGAAATGTCTTGGGGAAGTAAGATAAAACTGACTGACTCAGTTTCACAAGCCAATAAACTCTTGGCCACAGCACCAGGAAGGAAAAAGCACTTGAAATGATGTTTTCTAAGTTTCCCAGGTCGTTTGGACAGATTTCATGCTCATGTTTCTCTCAGCTTTCATTGATTTAATCTGTGTTTAAACTAGGTCATAATTGTCTACTGTGCATGGGCCAGTTCATTTCCAAGTGTATCTGGGTTTGTCAGAATCAGAATCAGAAAAGCTTTATTGCCACGTAGTGTTTTACACATCGAGGAATTTGCTTTGGTGATAAGGTGCTTCTAGACAAACATACAGTTGACATTAATAATTGTAGAAATATATAAATATGGAATAGACAATGCAAATTATATAAGAATATTAAAACGAATAGAGAAAAATAATAAAACTATTTGCAGAGAAAGAACGACGTTGCAGATATTTACATGTGGATTATTCTGGTTTTCGAGACGAGAGACTGAAACAGTTTGTGTCCGGGGTGGGAGGAGTCAGCTGTAACCTTTCCTGCTCGCCACAGAGTCCTGGAGGCTACAGGTCCTGAAGAGATGGAAGATCGCAGCCAATCACCTTCTCTGCAGAGCGAATGATACGCTGCAGCCTGCCCTTGTCCTTGGTGGTGGAAGCAGCGTACCAGATGGTGATGGACGAGGTGAGGACGGACTCAGTGATGGCAAGTGCACCATCATTGTCTTTGGCAGGTTGAACTTCTTCAGCTGCCACAGTCAGGTGCTCTGTGTTTGTATGGGGAAGAGGCTCCTCAGATGACAAATGTCCTCGTGGTGGGTGACAGGGGCCAGTCAGGTTCACGGTAGTGTTACACCAGCCTTAATACTATGTTAAGTGTTACAAACCCGGCAGACTCAGATCCCCCAGGTCTTGGAGGAAATTTGGGGAAGTAAAAAAAGCTCACTATTCAACCCTCCTCACAGCCAGCTCATGCAATCATCCACAGAGGTTTGTGAGCAGTTTCTCCACCATTAATTAAATAAAATAGATTACATTAGGCTCTATATCACACAAACCACTGAACTCTGAACCACCTGCCAGTTTTTCTCACCTCAAGCTAATTTCAATGATAGAATTGGAGGAAATAATCTCTCATTTAAGTGATTAGCTTGTGTTCCTAAAACTGCTTACTAACTGCACAGGCTTTGGTGAGAGGCCTTAAGGGAGTGGGTGGGATTGTTTTGGTTGGATACTTTCTAAATCTGTCTCTCGCTGGTTTCTCCAATGTTACCTCCCCCACCTTTAATATGTTTTCTTCAAGGTGTGACTGGTGTGACATCACAGCGCCTTCAGTAGATATAAGTAGTGAAGTTGTGAGAGAGTGACAGACTGAAGGAGAAGCAGCAGTTTGTTTCCTCTGAAGCCGCAACGTCTCTACAGTTCAACCTGCAGGTGAGATCAGACAGGTAAGCATCCAAGCAAGAAAATATGACTGTTTTATGAAGGAATCATATTGATTATTGATGAGTATTGGTCGAGTATGTGTATGTGTATGTGTTGGTATGAGTGGCTACAGAGCCTCTGTTAAGCTGCAGACTGTGTTTGTATGAAGTGATGGTGGTGAAGTCTGTCAATGTGTTTGTAGTTTGTCATGCTGTTGAACTGTGTTTGATTGGATGTGTTATGCCCTTAAAAAGGGGTAAAGTAATGGGAGAAGGTTCAAGAAGCGCCACACACACACACACACACACACACACACACACACACACACACACACACACATATTGAATCGCCTGTTTTACAAAGTATACGAAAAACCCCATACATTATTACCCCATAATATTCATGCACTCATCAGATTTAGCACCACAATCACAAGTATCTTTTTAAAGAATTCTAAATGATCTTTTTAACTAAATTACCATATGAAATGTGAATTCTTTTAACCAAAGTTATCAAATGACATTTAATTCTCCTTTTAACTGAGTTCTCATATACTTAAATACACTTAAATGATTTGTACTTTAGTCATTGTCTCAGCATGACATGAACTCACCCTTATAATGATAAATATACAAGAAACCTTGCAGCAAAAATATGCGGCCGTTACAGTAGCTAGCTTAAACACCACCAACAAAGTAAACACTTGTGTATGGCCGGACTCGGACATGATGGAGCCATGAGGTCTCCATCTGCTAGCATACACATTGTCTCAGTTAGCACCAAACTTTAAACAACATACATGTCTCTCAAAAACATGTCTTTAACTTAACAGTAATGTAACAAGCGTCCTTTCAACATGTATTTAGGTTTACAGTGCTATGTGAGTGCCAATTACCTTAAAAAGGGAAAAGTAACGGGAGAAGGTTCAAGAACTTCAGTCAGAACTTTTCAAATAGAATACTTGGTATCAAAATAAGTTATGAACTATACTTTCATATACCACTTGTCACAGGTGTCTCCAATATTGTTATATCCTCGGATAAAAATCATCTTCCCTTAAAATAACAATTCAAAATCACAGAAAGACCATGAACCCTAAGGGCGGGAATTTTTGAGGTGCAGCATTTTTTCTGACTGCTTTGGTTTCTATGATACATTTGGTTACCTGTTATTTCTCATTCTGCAAGGAGGCTGCTGTCGAAGCTAGGTCAGGCCTCCCTGCGGGCCGGATCCCTGTTTTCCCCTTTAGTTTGGTTTTCTTTGGTTGGACTATTGCTTTGTGGTATTTATCTTGGTTTTGAATACTACAACACCTTCACACATACATTCATGCCACCATCATCCTGCCCAGACACTACTGTAACCACAGACTACATACCTCATATTTTAATGTTAGTTTGAAATACTCCTTAATTTTGTTAACTTTGGTTTAAATAAACATATATTTTTAAAACTTTTACCATGGTGTATCTCCCTTTTGTTGTGGCCTTTTGAGCCAGGTCATAACAAATGGGTCACTCCCCACTCTCTGCAGTGCTGAGCTTATTGTATTTTTTGGGGAGTGATGAAGCCAGAAACTGGACACTAAATTTCAGCTCTACTCATTCTGCGTTAACATTATAATCTGTTCCATGTGGTTTAGAGATGGACTATATTCTTACTGTATTTTCAGAGCATCAGACGGATCCACATCAGCAGTTTCAGCAGAAATCTGACAATGAAGGTGAGTTTGTGAACTGATATTTTACAGATCTCAAAGTTCTGTTAAACTGTGAAGAGGCTTGTGATATCGGTAGCTTAGATGGTTGCTACAGCAACAACCCAGGCAGATAATTATTGTCAGTTAGCTCCACCTTAGAGGTGTCTTTGCCCACACCGCCATGAAACTAGAGGCCAAACTGTTCAAACAGTGTGTAAGAGTCAAACCTCAGTCAGAACGACAACATCTGCTCTGTTCCAGCTGGTATCAGTCGTCTTCCTCCTCCTGGCTCCTCTGTTGACCAGCTGCCAGCAGCTCGTCCAACCGGTGGACTGCAGTGACGTCTATAAGAAAAACACGCGCTTCCCCAGTGGAGTGTACACCATCTACCCCTCTGGACCGAAGTCTGCTGTCCAGGTACACTTCACCTTCTCTGGGACTCAGGTTCACATTTATGCTGGAATCAAAGCAGAAGGTATTTTTTCCTTGAGATGGTTTCTGAGTCAGATCAGGTGATCATACAGTAGAGTGACAAATTGTTGCTGTGACTACCAATGAACCCAACCAATCACAGCCCTTTAAGAGAGCAGGCGTCAGATGCTGACTTTACTGTTCCCGCTGGCAGCACCAACAACAGCAGTCCTTTGTCTTTTAATGTAGTGTTCGTAGTTGTAGAAGCAGAAGTAGTGATTTGAATGAATGAATGAATGAATTGTTGCATATTGGTATCTAAATAATTACATGACCCATCCTTTAGGACCATTCAGACTCATTAATCAATGTGGCCACATCAGCCTCTAAGTTATAATCACGTTACACTGTTAAAGCTGACGGTGTCATATTACTCTGATAAATACAATAATCTGCTGACTTTGCTGCTACTAATCACACCACTGTCACTCAGCCTGAGATGGTTTTGCACAGTTGCTCAGTTCATGTTTTACTAGTTGTGGGGACTTTATGTGAACTGCTGGAGCTGTAAGTTGGATTTTTCAGTTTAATTACATAATTTCTATTTTATTCTATTCTAATTTATATACTTATAATGTATCTATTTAGTTTCTCTATTTATCTCTACTTCTATCTGTCTCTGTGCTGCTGTAACAGCTGAATTTCCCCTCTGGGGGATCAATACATTATAGTTTCATCTTATCTAAACACCACACCTTGTACTTTCTCTGGAGTTGGTTGATTCCAGCAAAACCCTCTGAGAGATGCATAAAACATTTACATAAAATATTCCAGGAGAAATCCAACAATAGAAACTAAATAATAGAAACAGCTCACAGCCTCATAAGTATGAACCTAATACACAAGTTCATTTACTACTGAATGTGTTTGTGTGTAGGTTTACTGTGACATGACCACAGAAGGAGGACGGTGGACGGTGAGTATTACCACAGAGTGATTCTCAGTATCAGCACTTCCTGTTGGACTTTCACAATAAATCACACAGCAGTAAAACCTTGTTGTCTGGAAACATGAGCTGTCAGGTATCTAGTGTGTTTAGCTAGTTATCCCTCCATCCCGTCCCCCCCAGGTGTTCCAGAGGAGGATGGACGGCACCCTGAACTTCTACAGGCCCTATGATCAGTACAAGCTGGGCTTTGGTAGCGCTGCTGGAGAGTACTGGCTCGGTGAGAAACCAAACCTGACTGACACTAATGTGACTTTGTGAAACTTTGTTGTGAATCCAGAAATGGGACTGAGCAAGTTTTGTGTCTAAACTCTAGATCAGTTAGTGTGAGAGTGTTTTAATGAATTATCTCCACGTCTGTCCAAAATGTCAAACTGTGCCCAGTGTGTACATGTATATATACAGTATGTATGTGTGTGTCTGTGTGTGTGCAGGTCTTGAGAACATCTACCAACTGACTAAGCAAAGAAAATATGAGCTGCTGGTCGACATGGAGGACTTTGAGGGGAAGAAGGTGCTTGTTCGCTACACTTCGTTCTCCATCGATTCGGAGAGGGACGGATATAAACTGACTGTATCTGGATTCATCAATGGAGGGGCGGGTGAGTAAGTTGGGTCTGTGTATCATCCATTCCATTATTTATTCATCTCGTTCTATACAGAAAAATCTCTGTGTTTATATCCATGGCCAATGTTACCAAGGCTTAGCTCCCAACACAAACCGCCAGCACATCTTGTGAAGATGCAAGGCTGCGCTTTCAAAGGGGCGCTATAGATGGTACCATGACCAGGTCCTGACAAAGCTGTCAAGAGCGCAGACAGGGAAGCAGGGTTTGCTCACCACTAACACAACACCACATCCACTTTGTTAAGGAGGGCGGAGGAAGAAGCACCAGGCTCAGAGAAATACTGAGGCTCTTTTCCTCTGACCAGAACAGGAACATGAGAGTCGATCCAACCACCCCAAAAGCCCCAAAGTTCATGCTCAACACTGCTGCAACTATTACTATCACTACTTCTAATAATAATAACTTATATTTTTAGAGAGCCTTTCACGAGACCCAAGGATGCTTTACACATAATGCAGAGGCAGAACAACGGAAATTCATTCAAGGTTTAATGCCTACCCTCAGGAGAGCAGCTTGGGAGCCATTACCATTAGCTCTGTTTTGCTGATGTTCAGGTTGAGTACATTGGATGACATCCAGGTTTTTATTTCAGTCAGACAGTTAAAAAATGACAGAGGGGGAAGCTGAATGGATGGTTTGGTGCTGATATATAACTGTGTGTCATCAGCATAACAATAGAAACTGAGACCATGGTGACGTATTATCTGGCATGTAAAGGGGGGAAAGAAGGGGTCCACGCACTGAGCCTTGAGGCACACCTTGTTTGACTGGGGCCAGGGAGGAGCTGGAGTCTTTAAAGGTGACAAACTGTTCCCTATTGGAGAGATATGACTGAAACCAGGAGAGTGCTGAACCAGTGAGGCCAACATATTCAGATAGACGGTTGAGAAGGATAGTATGGGACACTATGTCAAAGGCTGCAGAGAGATCTAGAAGAATGAGGATGCTGATATGTCCAGAATCAGTGGCGATGAGGAGGTCATTAGTGATTTTGATGAGGGCGGTCTCAGTGCTGCGATGTGCTCTAAAGCCAGATTGGCGGGGTTCATAGAGATCATAGTGGGACATGTGCTGATGAACTTGGGCGGCAACTGCTCTTCCAGGATTTTGCTCATGAAGGGAAGGTTGGAGATCGGACTGTAGTTTTTAAGGTAATCTAGGTCCAAAGTGGGCTTTTTGAGAATAGGGATAACAGCAGCTGCTTTGAAGTATGAGGGTAGCAAGCCAGATACCAGAGAAGTGTTTATGATGTCCATCATGATGGGACAGAGGGTAGAGAGGCATACCTTGACCAAGATAGTAGGCATGGGGTCCAGTGAACAAGTGGAAACCTTGGCTCTGGTAACCAACTTGACGACTTGAGCCACGTCCAGAAGGGAGAACGAGGAGAGGCAGTGTTGTGGCAAGCATGCAGGGGGCACCATAGTGAGGGAGAGTTGTGGGTAGAGGGTCACGAGTAGGAGGCAGCAGGCAGCAGTTGTTGATGGATAGAGTCCACTTTTTCCTGAAAGAAATCCAGGAATTTGGAGCAGAAGTTAGGAGTGTCAAAGGGGCCGGGGGCATCATGAGGGCGGAATAGAGGGTTTATGGTGGAGAAAAGCATTCTGGGTTGCTTTTGCTGGGTACCAATGAGGGTGGAGTACTAGTGTTTTTTGGCCCTTGAGAGAGCTTCTTTATCCAACAGACCTCACATGGTTTTTGAAGGCCTCTAGGTGGACAGTGAGGCCAGATCTTTTATGAAGCCTCTCTAGCTGGCGACCAGCGGCCTTCATGGAGCGAAGTTCAGTAGTGAACCATGGGGCAGGACGGGAGAAAGAGACAGTCCGGGTCTTGAGGGGAGCTAAAGAGTCCAGGCTGAGAGACAAAGCTGTATTATAGTGGGAGACTAAGCCATCCACCCCGGTCCAGGGGTTCTGAGGCCAAGTGGCTCCTTACAGTGCTGGCTAGGGATGATGCATTGACAGACTTGATGTTCCTGAATGTGATGGTGTGTTTGAGTTGTTGCCTGGCAGAAGGACTGGAACATAAAAAAGGATGGAACTGTAGTCAGATGCAGCGCTGGGAGGGAGTAGTACCAGTGGAGCACACCAGATCCAGTGTGCGACCTTTGGTCTGAGTGGGACCTTTGACGTGCTGAATGATATTGAGGCAGTCTAATAGTGACAGGAATTCAGCAGCAAAGGAACAGCTGTTAGAGTCCACATGGATATTGAAGTCCCTGAGCAGGATTGTGGATGGAGACGTGGAGCAGATGGATATGAGTAGCTCTGATAGCTCAGCCATGAAGATGGTGGAGGTTTTTGGCGGGCGATAAACAAGGACCACTTGGAGCTGTGCAGACCCAGCCAAAGTGAAACGAAGACACTCAAATAAGGTTAGGCACTAGAAGTTTTTTTACTAGGATGTCAAATGCAAAAAAGTATGATGAATTCCAGACTGTAACGTTAGTTTAAGCTGTTTTCTCACTCATACGCAGCCGTGTAAAAAACAGAAAATATGAAACAGCCAACATTAGATGGAGGTGTAATGTTACTTGGAGACAAAAAGGAAACAGGATGCTGACTTGCTGCCGTCATACAAAGAGCTCAGGATCTTTTAGTTTGAAGTGTTTAAAGCAGTGGCTGTAATAAGTCATTTCTGATTTGCAGAGCTCACGTAACACCACGTTGCCGTGTCTCTTTCTAAAACTCCTCCAAACTTTAGATGTTTCAAGGTGAAGTTTCTCAGCTGCAGCTTGTTCACCAGGGAATCCCTGCTTAGACCAGGAGCAGCGACACGCAGACGTTTTATTGAAGTCGATGATGTTGATGAATCGGCCTATAAAGCAGGACGGTCTGGGTATCATTGGATAATCCTTGATTTGTTTTTGGCAATTTGTTTTGACTTTCTTCCTTTTTGAACAAAGAATGAAGAGGCTGCTGTGAACTTCAGTCAATTCGTTTGTCGTTATAACCAAAGAACAGGAGTCAGCTGGTCTTTTCTTTTCTTAGAAGCAGATGTAAAACATTCAAATTAGATCGCACAAGTTAGCAAAGTGATTATGGTTTACTGTAACTAAAATAAAATAAAGTTTTAGTGAAATTAAACTAAAACTTATCTTGACAAAAACATTTTAGATAACTGAAATAGAAATAATTCTGCCTGTTAACTAAACATTGGATTAATCATATTGGTGACCTCTAACTTCAGATTAAGATAACGTGAACTAGCATGATATGACGCTTAGGAGCAATTATCATTAAGCAGTGAATTTTTTAAGAAAAATGCAGCGAGATCAGTCAAAGGTGGTTTTAACTTTGTGCAGACGGAGAAAAGTAACTGTGGCTTCAGGACTCAGTTAATGTAGCCGGTTTGCTCCTGTGAGGTTTTAATGTCATGTGACATGGTGACGTTTTGCAGCGCCAACAACAGTCAGATAGAATTTCTAACCAGCATGCCTTATTTTAGCTACGTTAAGTTAGCGGCATGATGTCAAACACATCTATTAACACATATTGTTTTGCCACTGGGCGCCTCAGCAGGTTAGAGTGACCTCTGCTGGTTGAGCTTGCACATAGCAAGTGTAAATTTGTTATGAAAATAAAATTTAAATTTAATAATAATATCTAAAATATATAATTGCTGTCCTGAGCTTCATATCACACTCTTCACTTTTCTTAATCTTTAGTTACAGGTCAGGTGTTCATTTTTGTATTTTACATTTGTTGTTAGTTTTGTTTATTAACAAATGAGCCTACTTTTATTTTGAAAGGTTTACCTGTTACTTTCACATTTTCTTAGTTTTCATCCAGATGAAACACCGAGTCCATCACAGACTGCAGGTTGTGAAAACTTCAGCTGATATTAATAGTTAATGCAAATTTACTAACCTCGTGGTTCTTCTGTGTTTCTGTAGAAGACGCCTTGACTTTTCACAACGGACAGAAGTTCTCCACCTTCGACAAAGACCAGGACTCCTCCCCTGGCAACTGTGCCAGATCATTCCTGGGGGCGTTCTGGTACAACGACTGTTACCATACAAACCCTAACGGGGTTTATCAGTGGGGGGCTGATGGCTCCGTCTTTGGTGTTGGAGTGATATGGGGGAATCGGAACAGTTATAACTACTCCCTGAAGGCCTTCAGCATGAAGATCCGTCTGTCCTGTAGTTCTCCAGGACCAACGTACAGCAGAATATCAGCAGCTGATCTCTCTCCTCATTTCTTTCTCTTTCTCTCATTAAGCATGTAATCTCACAACGGGCCTTATTTTCCTGAAACTGGGCACAAGCACAATCCACCAGCAGCAGAACACCAACTCAGATTTGTCCTTTTTGTTACCATCTGTGGCTCAAAGCAGTCTGAATAAATGATTAGTAGGAGGAGCACAGAATCAGCAGGTGGAGTCAGGTGGAGCTTCAGTAATGACCAATCACATGAGCTCCTCTCATCCTTTTTAAAAGCAGCACACAGACCAAGTGGACCAGGAGGAGTCAGGCCCAGGTGTATATGAGAAATAAAGAAGGCTCCAAACATCCCAAATATTAATATACGTTAGCAACACATCAGGATTTCAGGCCACTTTGACAAGTAAAATGTCCCTGCACCACCTGAGCTGCTCCAACAGCCTCAGCTGCACCGCTCCACCTTCCACCAGTGGAAACTCAGCTGACTGCAGTTGGGCTGCTGCTGGATTTGTGCCAGCAGGAAAGTAGGGCCCAGAATCTTGAAATGGAAACAGATATTTAGAGTCTGATAGTGTGAAAATCGCTGCATTAACTGCCAACACAATGTGAAAAGAGGAAAAAGGAAAGCAAAGCAAAGTGTCAGCAAATCTTTGCAGTTTTGCAGTTCAGTTAGAGCCAGTTGATGAAACAGCAGTGAAGGTAAACAGGACGTCAGTAACTGACAGAAATGTTTCCATCTCAAATCAAAGAGTTTGATTGTGTGTGTGAGCAGCTGCTGGCTGGAAAGTCTTCAGTCAAACAGCTGTTGGTGTAGAGAAATGAGTCTCTGCTGGTTCACATGTTACCTTCAGTCTGCTGGCTGCAACTAAACACACTCAGCTTTAAAGTCAAACTAACTAGTTTCAACACAACGTTTGGTGGAGGTTTGAAACCCTAATGTGAATCATTATCTGCTGTACGCTGACAATAAATGAGAAGCTGAGCATGAAGCTGATCTCATGTCTTCACTGTGTCTCCTGTGATCTCTGACTCAATAGATTCCAGCAGTATGACTCATTTACTACCGGCACGACCAAAACTCACTGAATAAACTGTCGGAGATAAATAAAATCACACCTGCATTCATGTATTTGCAACTACAAATCTTATTTGTAATGTTTTTGGAAAACTCAAACCACTCTTAGTCATCATTCCGATATCTGGTGGCCATCTTGGAATAATGTAAACTGGGTATTTCTATTGCACTGTCAGGGAACTGCAGCAAACTCAGCACAACGTTCCAGTCAAACCCCAGCTTTTGTCTCCATCTTGTGGCTGACTCGTAGTACTGAAGAATGAAACAATGTTCATTGTTTTTATTAAATTTCAATGTTTTGGGGGAGGTTTTTGGTTTTGTAATATGAGTTTTAAAGTAATATTACTATTGAAATTTGCATTGTACGTTAGGCGAGGATAAAAATCTCCGTTCCGTTGGTACATCTTAATTTACTAAGGAATCAGGGCCGTGCAGAGACCTTTGGAAGGGCAGGTGCTCAAAGTATAAAAAGGGCACATGGAACAAGAATTTAAATCGGACTCTTCTCAGACTGTTGACATAGAAATATATCGTTATGTGTTCCTTGTTGACACACACATACAGATGCTTCTGTATCGATACGTCAGCAAATGAGGTGATGCAAAAAGAAACAGCGAATGCCCAACTCAGCTTTAAAACACTGGGCTGATAACTTACAGGGAACAGTTGTGAACATAAAAAGATTGTTGAGTGTTTGGGACCAGCTCACAGTGACTGAGCTGCTGTGATACTGCAGCCACAAGGCTGACTGCTGGGGAGACGCTCACAGAGCTGCACACCGAGAGCTGCAGGTGGAGGAAATAAGATACCTGATTAAAAAAAGTGTGGGAAATAATGTGAGAAGGAAACATTAATGGGGAAAGGATGAGGGAGGCCACGGCAGGGTGAGACAAACAAACCTACAGTCTGTGCTGCTTGCTGTGAGTCTACAGGATGCAAAACTGTGATAATGATTTTATATATTACATTGTGAATCTGAGATACATCTGGATTTTTATTGACTACATGTCTACTCATATCTAAATAAATTAACTTGCATTAATCTTTTATAATATTCCTGACATCAAAGTGAAGAAGAAACAGCCTGTTAGATTTCAGAAAAATGTATGAAATGTTTGTGAATCTTATTTCCTCCACCTGCAGCTCTTAGTGTGCAGCTGCTCCCAAACACTCAACAATCTTTACATCTTTTCATGGTCACATAATTGTTTAATCAGCTAATATATATACTATGTTTGTTTTAACAATTCATACTTTTTTTTTAACCTTTATTTATCCAGGTAAACTGTTTGAGAACCACTTCTCATTTACAAACATGACCAGGCCAAGAGGTTACAGGAATATATAAGAACATACTGTACAACTGTACATATAAACACATGACAACAACTGGAACAACATAGAACAAACAACTGAATTAAAGAAGGTAGACAACAAAAGGAGAAAAAAGAAAAAGAATAAAATGCTTAAATATGTGTGTAAAAATATGATTCGTAATTGTCAGCAGGAACAAGAGTCAACTATGTAATTTTGGAGGTTTTGCTTAAAGGTGGAGATTTGGATCAGAGATGTAAGTTATAGGGTATTTTGTAGTATGTTCCAGTCATGTACATTTTTCTGAAATCTTATAGGGCCTTTTCTTCTTCACTCTTTACTTAGATGTCAGGAATATTATTTATTTTACATTGGCACTGAGGTTTTTTATATGTATTTCCAGTTATTGAGTTTTTCTCCCAAAACAGAGCGAAGTGAAAAGAGCAGCTTAGTTTATAGTGTAGAAGTAACATCAGCTGTCGGCGTGTCGGCCTGTTAGCCCTGATGTTACTTCTACAGGCGACACACAGCGATAAACACAACAGCTGTGCTGCTCTGTTTGCAACAATCCACAACAAGCACATTGCAGCAAACTCCTCTTACCGGCGGAATCGAAGGCGTCTGAACGGGAGGGCTCGTCACGGATGAGGTCATCAGGTAAAAGGTCATAATGTGGGTTATTTTATTTACTGCGAAATTATTATTAATTTATTTTACTAATAGTTTGATCGGACAGGCCTTCACAAAAAGGGCCTTTGCAACTTTTAAAATAAATAAAATGGAGGCAATTTTGCGTTTAAAAAAGGGCACTTTGGGCAGCAAAGGGCAAAAGGGCAGGTGCTCAAGCACCCATCTCACCCCCTCTGCACGTGCCTGTCAGGAGTGGTAATACAAATAGGTTTACCTACAATCAGATTTAAAAGATTCAAAAGGAGCTTATTGCTGAGGCGGTTTGGGCGGGCAGCAGGGGCCAGCGCCAACAAAAGTAGCTACACTACATGCATAGTGTATGAAAGAATCAGAGTGAGCTGCTGTAGGCTGAACCCTTCCTTCTCATCTCTGTTGAGTTTCACATGCGCTGTGCCGATCACCGCCAATCAAGGCTCAACACTTCCTGTCGGACCTGCAGCCTCTCCGCTCCTCTGTGTGTCTGCAGAGCCTCCACACACGCGCACGGAACGAAGTCAGCCAGCTGATCAGTGGACATTACGACATTCCGACATTTCTCTACACCAACAGCTGTTTGACTGAAGACTTTCCAGCCAGCAGCTGCTCACACACACAATCAAACTCTTTGATTTGAGATGGAAACATTTCTGTCAGTTACTGACGTCCTGTTTACCTTCACTGCTGTTTCATCAACTGGCTCTAACTGAACTGCAAAGATTTGCTGACACTTTGCTTTTCTTTCCTTTTTCCTCTTTTCACATTGTGTTGGCAGTTAATGCAGCGATTTTCACACTATCAGACTCTAAATATCTGTTTCCATTTCAAGATTCTGGGCCCTACTTTCCTGCTGGCACAAATCCAGCAGCAGCCCAACTGCAGTCAGCTGAGTTTCCACTGGTGGAAGGTGGAGCGGTGCAGCTGAGGCTGTTGGAGCAGCTCAGGTGGTGCAGGGACATTTTACTTGTCAAAGTGGCCTGAAATCCTGATGTGTTGCTAACGTATATTAATATTTGGGATGTTTGGAGCCTTCTTTATTTCTCATATACACCTGGGCCTGACTCCTCCTGGTCCACTTGGTCTGTGTGCTGCTTTTAAAAAAGGATGAGAGGAGCTCATGTGATTGGTCATTACTGAAGCTCCACCTGACTCCACCTGCTGATTCTGTGCTCCTCCTACTAATCATTTATTCAGACTGCTTTGAGCCACAGATGGTAACAAAAAGGACAAATCTGAGTTGGTGTTCTGCTGCTGGTGGATTGTGCTTGTGCCCAGTTTCAGGAAAATAAGGCCCGTTGTGAGATTACATGCTTAATGAGAGAAAGAGAAAGAAATGAGGAGAGAGATCAGCTGCTGATATTCTGCTGTACGTTGGTCCTGGAGAACTACAGGACAGGACGGATCTTCATGCTGAAGGCCTTCAGGGAGTAGTCATATCCCTTCCAATGGAACCAGATCACTCCAACAGCACGGAGAGTGCCATCAGCCCCCCAACGATAAACCCCGTTGGGGTTTGCACTGTGACATACATAGTACCAGAAAGCCCCCAGATGTGACTTGGCACAGCTGCCATAAGGGAGGGAGTCCTGGTCTTTGTCGAAAGTGGAGAACTTCTGTCCGTTGTGATAAGTCAAGGAGTCTCCTACAGAAACACACAGAAGAACCACAGGGTTAGTAAATTTGCATTAATAAATATCAGCTGAACTTCAGACAGACTGATGATACCAGTTATGGTCAAGACAGCTGAACAGGTCCATTATGATGGACTCAGTGTTTCACCTGGATGAAACATTAGAAAATCACATGGTCTGTAAGTGAAAGTAACTGGTAAACCTTTAAAAATAAAAGTAGGCCCATTTACTTTATAGTTAAAAAGGTGATTACAGACAAAAACTAAGCCAAAATAAAGTTTTTTAGTAAAACTAAACTAACTAAACACCAGTAAGACCTGACCTGTAACTTCAGATTAAGAAAAGTGAACTCGTGTGATATGAAGCTTATGTTAATTATATATTTTAGATATTTAATTTAAATTTAAATTTCCTAACAAATTTATATTTGCTATGTGGAAGCTCAACCAGCAGAGGTCACTGTAACCTGCTGAGGCGTCCAGTGGAAAAATGTTTCTGACTTGTGTTAAAGGGGCATTATGAGTTTTCAGGGTCCACTAGTGGTGCGGTTTTAAGTTTGCAACCAGGTGTGTGACATCGGCTGTAAAGACATAGGCTACAAGCAGGGAGACAGCTTCACACTATATACTGGAGACTCAGGGAAACTCTGTTACAGTAATATTTTTATCAGCTGTAGGTTGAACTAATCCAGGCTTGTTATATGATCATGGTACATTTACTGCATTTAGCCGACGTGCTACATTGTTAGCTCACCTGCTGTTTTCAATAACTATCTTTAATATCTGTGAATCTGTCACCGGAACTCAGCAATGTCACAGCTACATGTACTGGATGATAATGAAACGGTGGGTGAGCTGGACTGAATATTATCACAAGATTGTGTCACACTTTCTAAGAGTTAGAACACAATAAGTAACTTTACTGCACTGTTAGTGCATGGCTCTTCCTCTGGGTTGTACATTATGTGGATCACATTAGTTACAGCGACTGAGAGGTGGAGCAGCTGTGTACCTGAGTATCGGTAAAACCACAATAAATCTAAATTGAACATGTGTTTAAGCAAACATAGAGAGAGGGGGAGTTTGGGGGTGCAGCAACCTGCTCAAGAAGTGCCTATAAAGTTGATAATAAACAGACCCAACTTACTCACCCGCCCCTCCATCGGTGAATCCAGATACACTCAGTTTATATCCGTTACACTCTGTATCGATGGAGAACGAAGAGTAGCGAGCAAACACCTTGTTCCCCTCAAAGTCCTCCATGTCGACCAGCAGCTCATATTTTCTTTGCTTAGTCAGTTGGTAGATGTTCTCAAGACCTGCACACACACAGACACACACATACATACTGTATATATACATGTACACACTGGGCACAGTTTGACATTTTGGACAGACGTGGAGATAATTCATTAAAACACTCTCACACTAACTGATCTAGAGTTTAGACACAAAACTTGCTCAGTCCCATTTCTGGATTCACAACAAAATTTCACAAAGTCACATTAGTGTCAGTCAGGTTTGGTGTCTCACCGAGCCAGTACTCTCCATCAGCGCTACCAAAGCCCAGCTTGTACTGATCCCAGGGCCTGTAGAAGTTCAGGGTGCCGTCCATCCTCCTCTGGAACACCTGGGGGGGACGGGATGGAGGGATAACTAGCTAAACACACTAGATACCTGACAGCTCATGTTTCCAGACAACAAGGTTTTACTGCTGTGTGATTTATTGTGAAAGTCCAACAGGAAGTGCTGATACTGAGAATCACTCTGTGGTAATACTCACCGTCCAATGTCACAGTAAACCTACACACAAACACATTCAGTAGTAAATGAACTTGTGTATTAGGTTCATACTTATGAGGCTGTGAGCTGTTTCTATTATTTAGTTTCTATTGTTGGATTTCTCCTGGAATATTTTATGTAAATGTTTTATGCATCTCTCAGAGGGTTTTGCTGGAATCAACCAACTCCAGAGAAAGTACAAGGTGTGGTGTTTAGATAAGATGAAACTATAATGTATTGATCCCCCAGAGGGGAAATTCAGCTGTTACAGCAGCACAGAGACAGATAGAAGTAGAGATAAATAGAGAAACTAAATAGATACATTATAAGCAAATAAAATCAGAACAGAATAAAATAGAAATTATGTAATTAAACTGAAAAGTCCAACTTACAGCTCCAGCAGTTCACATAAAGTCCCCACAACTAGTAAAACATGAACTGAGCAACTGTGCAAAACCATCTCAGGCTGAGTGACAGTGGTGTGATTAGTAGCAGCAAAGTCAGCAGATTATTGTATTTATCAGAGTAATATGACACCGTCAGCTTTAACAGTGTAACGTGATTATAACTTAGAGGCTGATGTGGCCACATTGAGTCTGAATGGTCCTAAAGGATGGGTCATGTAATTATCCAGATACCAATATGAAACAATTCATCATTCATTCATTCAAATCACTACTTCTGCTTCTACAACTACGAACACTAAATTGAACTGAAGTGAATTAACTGTTTGGTGACCAATAGCAGCATGGAGCGCTCTTTGTTAAACATGGACTGCTGTTGTTGGTGCTGCCAGGGGGAACAGCGAAGTCAGCCTCTGACGCCTTCTCTCTTAAAGAGCGGTGATTGGTGGGGTTCAAAGGTAGTCACAGCAACAGCATCTACGGTATGATCAGCTGATCTGACTCAGAAATCATCTCAAGGAAAAAATACCTTCTGCTTTGATTCCAACATAAATGTGAACCTGAGTCCCAGAGAAGGTGAAGTGTACCTGGACAGCAGACTTCGGTCCAGAGGGGTAGATGGTGTACACTCCACTGGGGAAGCGCGTGTTTTTCTTATAGACGTCACTGCAGTCCACCGGTTGGACGAGCTGCTGGCAGCTGGTCAACAGAGGAGCCAGGAGGAGGAAGACGACTGATACCAGCTGGAACAGAGCAGATGTTGTCGTTCTGACTGAGGTTTGACTCTTACACACTGTTTGAACAGTTTGGCCTCTAGTTTCATGGCGGTGTGGGCAAAGACTCCTCTAAGGTGGAGCTAACTGACAATAATTATCTGCCTGGGTTGTTGCTGTAGCAACCATCTAAGCTACCGATATCACAAGCCTCTTCACAGTTTAACAGAACTTTGAGATCTGTAAAATATCAGTTCACAAACTCACCTTCATTGTCAGATTTCTGCTGAAACTGCTGATGTGGATCCGTCTGATGCTCTGAAAATACAGTAAGAAGAAATTTAACAATTGTTCTGTCAGTTAGGCTCTGGCTTCATCACTACCCAAAGCACAGCAGAGAGTGGGGAGTGACAGTAATAACTTCCCCCAGAATCTGCATTAAATACAAACATTTACACTGAGTATTTAGAGGAATTTATTAGGGTTCGATGTCTTTCTGTGATTATTTTGAGACTCCAAATCAAACACAATTCTTCAGCATCACAATCTACACACATGTTGACAGACTTCACCACCATCGCTTCATACAAACACAGTCTGCAGCTCTACAGACGCTCTGCAGTCACTCAGGAATCAACACATACTCAACCAATACTCGTCAGTATTTGGTATTCAACCTCATTATTATGAGTGAGTTCATAAAACGGTTGCATTATGTAAAAAAAAATTATATGCTGTATTTAATTATTGCAATTTATTGTCACGTAACAAAAAATTTATGAACAATAGCTCAAGTTTTTGGTAATTGAATCAGTTTGGGTTAAAATAATACTGCACACAGCTGATCTATCAGACATGTGTAATGTCTCCTGGTTGGATGCTTACCTGTCTGAACTCACCTGCAGGTTGAACTGAAGAGACGTTGCGGCTTCAGAGGAAACAAACTGCTGCTTCTCCTTCAGTCTGTCACTCTCTCACAACTTCACTACTTATATCTACAGAAGGCGCTGTGATGTCACACCAGTCACACCTTGTAGAAAAATATAATAAAGCTGGGGGAGGTAACATTAGAGAAACCAGAGAGAGACAGCTAGATTCAGAAAAGATTTAACATCCCATCCCAGCAGCTGGAAACGCTATCTAATCATTTAATTTGGACCGAATTAAATGATTAGCTGTGCTTATTATTATTACAATCCTGCAACAGATATTGGATTCATTGGATTTTTGTGTTTTGTGTATTGATTGCTGTCGGGATGTAAAGACAGTTTCCACAAATATAACAAACCATGCTTCTGAAATAAAGTGCCTACCTCACCTTTAAATAAATGCCATCACATGAACTCTCAAATGTATGTTTGTAACGAAAGTAACGTTATACCTCAGAAATCTGGTGGGGTCAGGTGGACAATTCTAACATTGAAATTAGCTTGAGGTGAGAATAACTGGCAGATAATTGAGAAAAGCTGAGGAGAGTTGTGGACACTTGTGTTATATAGAGCCAAATATCATCTATTTCATTTAATTAATGGTGGAGAAACTGCTCACAAACCTCAGTGATGCTTCCACAGCTGGCTGTGAGGAAACAGTGAGTTAAAGGTTCAGTAGGTGACTCTTATAAAAAATAACCTTTTGCAATATTTGCTGAAACTGTCACTATATCCTGACAGTGGTACGTGATACTCCTTCTACTGCTCCTAATGCCATTTTTTACCTCCCAAATTTCCTCCAAGACCTGGGGGATCTGAGTCTGCAGGGTTTGTGGACTGATTGTTACAGTTTGTGGTTGTGTGGCAGGTTGGAGGACCCAAATGCAGGACTCGAGGCAGAGGGAGTGCAGTTCAAAAAAGGGTTTTAATAACAAACAAAAAGCGAGCACACTTACACTGAGTGGCTGAGTCCATAAAAAGTCAAATGAGAAACAAAACCAAAATCCAACTCAGGTAATCCGAAACACAGAAATCCAAAGGAACAGGGTGACAACAGGAGTGGCGAGCACACGACAGACAGGTGGGGTAACATGAACAATGACCGGACAAGGAGTGAACAAAAACACCAAACATATATACACAGAGGTAACAAGCAGGGCGGGAGCAACACAGGTGAGAGACATGAGGCTAACGAGACCAGGCAGGAAGAGAGGGACAACAGGGGAGAGAAGCACGGCTGAGACACATCAGGTAATCAAGTGAAACTAGACAAGGACACCAGGTACAGGAGGTTAACAAAATAAAACAGGAAGTAAAGTTCACAGGACACACAATGAGAAATCTACCAAAGTAAAAATACATAGACAGCAAAACAGTACCACTGACTGACGGGACCAAACAGGTGACAAGACTATACTAAACATTGAGACAAAAGACTAAGGACTAAGACCATAATAAGTACACAGAATAGGAAAACACAAAACATGAACTAAAGTACAGGAACGAGAACTAAAATGTGAGACAAGCCAGAAACTAAGAAACGTAAAGCGAATGAACCAAAACAATACAGACTACAAAACCATGACAACATCCCATGAACATAGAAAAAACAACAGTACAAAACCCAAACCCTAACAGTACCCCCCTCTTAAGGAACGGATCCCAGACGTTCCTTCAAACTAAACTAAATAGTCCATGCCGACCCCGGGCGGGCGGAGGGAGGACAGGAGGAGGGCCAGAAACAAAAACCCATAGTTCAGGGAGCAGACAGGGAGAGGACCAGAGTTTGACCCGAGGGCAAAACAGAGGGGCCAGACAGAGGAACTTGGCTGGCCCGAGGGCAGAGCAGGGAGGCTACAGAGTTCGGGAGGTCGTCCTGGTGGGCGACCCAGGAAGCA
Organism: Lepomis macrochirus; assembly: GCA_024633595.2. Classification (NCBI taxonomy): domain Eukaryota; kingdom Metazoa; phylum Chordata; class Actinopteri; order Centrarchiformes; family Centrarchidae; genus Lepomis; species Lepomis macrochirus. The sequence continues at coordinate 2,006,044 of JALXJV020000023.1, read as the reverse complement.
GAGTTCAGGAGGTTGCCCAGGAGGACGACACATGAGGCGGAGTCCAGGGGATAAACAGAGTTCAGGAGGTTGCCCGGTAGGGCAACCCAACAGGCTGGGCAGACCAGAGGGGCAACAATGTTCAGGGGACTGTCCCGGAGAAGGAGCCTCAGGCGGGCGGCCTGAGAACGGGGCAGGACAGCCCGACAGGGAAACCTCAGGCGGGCGGCCTGAGAACGGGGCAGGACAGCCCGACAGGGAAACCTCAGGCGGGCGGCCTGAGAACGGGGCAGGGCCAGACAGTCCAGGGGGACGGAGGCAAGGGTGGAACCTTGCTGGAGGCCGGCGGCGAAGGCAAGACCTCTCCGGAGGTCGGGCAGGAGGCCAGCGGCGAAGGCGGAACCTTGCTGGAGGCCGACGGCAAAGGCAAGACCTCTCCGGAGGTCGGGCAGGAGGCCGGCGGCGAGGCGAACTGCTGCTGGAGGCAGCGCGCGGCGGGATCTCTCCGGAGGCCGAGCAGGAGGCCGGCGGCGAAGGCGGGATCTCTCCTGAGGCGGATCTGGACTGGGGACCCCTGGAGGCGGATCTGGACTGGGGACCCCTGGAGGCGGATCTGGACTGGGAATCACAGGAGGCGGAACTGGACTGGGAACCACAGGAGGCGGAACTGGACTGGAAACCACAGGAGGCAGAACTGGACTGGAAACCACAGGAGGCAGAACTGGACTTGGGTCCATGAGCCAGACACGCGGAGCTGAAGTTTGTCTGATCATCAACTGGACCGCTGGGCAGGCGTCCACGGACTCAGGTGCTGCGGAGCAGAGGTCCAGAGGCGGTGCTACCGAGCAGAGGTCCTGAGACTGTGCAGCGAGAACTGGTTGTGCCACCAACAGAGGTTCTGAGACAGGAGTCGGCTGGGCCACCAACGGAACTGGTGCTGGTCGGTCCACCGACAGAGGATCAGGAATAGGAGTCGGCTGGGCCACCAACGGAACACGAGGAACAGGAGGATTAGGCTGGACCACCGGCGGAGCTGGTGCCGGTCGGACCACCGACGGAGCACGAGGAACAGGATGAGTCGGCTGGACCACCGGCGGAGCTGGTGCCGGTCGGACCACCGACGGAGCACGAGGAGCTGGAGTCGGCCTGACCACCGACTGGACAGCTGGGCTGGGGACCATGGACCGCACACGAGGAGCTGGAGTCGGTCTGACCACCGACTGGACAGCTGGGCTGGGGACCATGGGCTGGACACGAGGAGCTGGAGTCGGTCTGACCACCGACTGGACAGCTGGGCTGTGGACCATGGGCCTGGCACGAGGAGCTGGAGTTGGGTGGGCCACCAACGGAGCTGGTGTTGGTTGGACCACCGACGAGGAACCAGGAGTCGGCTGGGTCACCGGCGGAGCTGGTGCCGGTCGGACCACCGACAGAACACGGGGAGCAGGAATCGGCTGGGCCACCAACGGAGCTGGTGTTGGTCGGACCCCCGACGAGGAACGAGGAGCAGGAGTCGGCTGGGTCACCGGCGGAGCGGGTGCCGGTCGGACCATCGACAGAACACGGGGAGCAGGAATCGGCTGGGCCACCAACGGAGCTGGTGTTGGTCGGACCACCGACGAGGAAACAGGAGTCGGCTGGGTCTCCGGCGGAGCTGGTGCCGGTCGGACCACCGACAGAGCACGGGGAGCAGGAATCGGCTGGTCCACCAACGGAGCTGGTGTTGGTCGGACCCCCGACGAGGAACGAGGAGCAGGAGTCGGCTGGTCCACCAACGGAGCTGGTGTTGGTCGGACCACCGACGAGGAACCAGAAGTCGATCGGACCACCGGCGGAGCTGGTGCCGGTCGGACCACCGACAGAGGTTCTGGAGTGGAGGTCGGCTGGGCCACCAACGGAGCTGGCGCTGGTCGGACCACCGACAGGACAGGAGGAGCAGGAACCAGTCTGGCCACCGAACGTGGGGCAGGGGTTGGTCTCACCATCGACGGAGACCTCGGAGCTGGTGTCAGTCGGACCTCCGACGAGGGACCAGCAACAGGTGTCGGGGAGACCACCAAGTGGAACCTGGGAGCTGGAGTAGGCCGAGGACTGGGCAGGTGGCTAGCTGCGCTAGCGGGCCGGGGATCAGGCTGGCGGCTAGCAGCGCTAGCAGGCCGGGGATCAGGCTGGCGGCTAGCAGCGCTAGCAGGCCGGGGATCAGGCTGGCGGCTAGCAGCGCTAGCAGGCCGGGGATCAGGCTGGCGGCTAGCAGCGCTAGTGAGCCACAAGACGGGCTGGGGGCAGGAGCTCACAAAGTTCTTGGCCCACTTAGGCAGCCGACGCCGCAGCCATGGCCTTGCAGCTACCTCTCGCTGGGCCATGGTAAGTGCGGCTTGCCGGGACTTGCGGCTTGAGGCAAACTGCCAGGTAGTCCACAGTTCAGCCAAGATGTCCAACAGCCTCTCCCTCTCCATTCTTGAGTCTGCTGGGTCCTTTTGTGGTCCGGTCATTCTGTTACAGTTTGTGGTTGTGTGGCAGGTTGGAGGACCCAAATGCAGGACTCGAGGCAGAGGGAGTGCAGTTCAAAAAAGGGTTTTAATAACAAACAAAAAGCGAGCACACTTACACTGAGTGGCTGAGTCCATAAAAAGTCAAATGAGAAACAAAACCAAAATCCAACTCAGGTAATCCGAAACACAGAAATCCAAAGGAACAGGGTGACAACAGGAGTGGCGAGCACACGACAGACAGGTGGGGTAACATGAACAATGACCGGACAAGGAGTGAACAAAAACACCAAACATATATACACAGAGGTAACAAGCAGGGCGGGAGCAACACAGGTGAGAGACATGAGGCTAACGAGACCAGGCAGGAAGAGAGGGACAACAGGGGAGAGAAGCACGGCTGAGACACATCAGGTAATCAAGTGAAACTAGACAAGGACACCAGGTACAGGAGGTTAACAAAATAAAACAGGAAGTAAAGTTCACAGGACACACAATGAGAAATCTACCAAAGTAAAAAATACATAGACAGCAAAACAGTACCACTGACTGACGGGACCAAACAGGTGACAAGACTATACTAAACATTGAGACAAAAGACTAAGGACTAAGACCATAATAAGTACACAGAATAGGAAAACACAAAACATGAACTAAAGTACAGGAACGAGAACTAAAATGTGAGACAAGCCAGAAACTAAGAAACGTAAAGCGAATGAACCAAAACAATACAGACTACAAAACCATGACAACATCCCATGAACATAGAAAAAACAACAGTACAAAACCCAAACCCTAACACTGATAGTATTAAGACAGGCCCAGTCACCCACCAGGAGCACCACTGCCATCTGAGGAGCCTCTTCCCCCTAAAAACACAGAGCACCTGAAACAAGGCCACATACACTTTTAAATGATCTGATCATTAGACAGTAGAACATTTCAACCTAGTTTAAACAAAGATTATATCAATGACAGCTGAGAAAATCATAAAATCTGCCCACATGACCTAGGAAAATATTAGTGCTTTTAAGTTCCTGGGACTCACTCCAGGACCTCCTCAGACATTTCACATTTAGTCATTTAGCTGAAGCTTTTATCCAAAGTGACTTACAATTGCTATATCTGTCAGAGGTCGCACGCCCCTGGAGGAACTAGGGGTTAAATGTCTTGCTCAGGGGAACATTGGTGGAAGTGTCACAGTGGGAATCGAACCCAGGTCTCTCACACCAAAGGCTTGTGTTTTATCAACTGCGTCAACCGACACTTCCAAGACCTGGGGTGGAGAAGGCAGATGGCCAATCATAGTTTGGAAGGCACCTTGGGTGGCCAATCCAGAGGTGGCATATGCCAACCAATGCCACCCCCCTAAATGCAACTTTATCACTGAGCAGCCTTTTGGGAAATTTTGCATTAATGGACACTGTTGTTGTTACAGAGCTGCCAGCTCTCACACACTGAGTGTGGCACTTAAGCCGTGTGTGACATTTTTTACATTCTGTGATGCCACAGATCAATTTTTTGGGTGAAAAACAAACGTATAACTGAGAACTCGCTGTGAGTCACAGACAGTTTGTGATCCGACAGAGTAGGAACGTAGCTGGTCCAGTTTTGAAAAATAAAAAATAAAATACCAAACTTGCTCGGTTTGGGACTGTGAGCTGCACTTTATCGAGGTTCTGAAGCATGTGTGTCGATTTGTGGTGAGATTTCTGCCTGATCACAAGTGTTTCACTTAGTTTAGGATTCCACCTCCTTGTCACATCAGGACTGTCCTAAATAGTTCTGCGTCTGTCAGATGGTCTGAAGGGGAAACTACCAGCAGAGCAATGACGTGATGCACAGCAGAGTTTAGGTCAGGTAGACATAAATATCATGAATTCTCAATAAATGTAGACAGTAGCCTTGTAATATTATGACTTTTTTCTGGACATCTCAGGGAACACAGATATGTGGGAGAGATTCTGAACGTGCAGAAAGTTTTGAACATGAGCAGAAAACCTGCTGAAACACAGGAGCTATTAAAGTCCAGGAGTTTCTAACTAAATTCAAATATGCACATTTAAAGGTTACTTCCTCAAACAAAGACACAAAGAGGAGGGAAGACTTAATCATGCCTGCATGTGTGCTGATAAGATGATATTACATGAGAAAAGTGGATTTACATGAGAAACAGATCTGAGACCAACACTGCATTGGATTCTGTTTTGAATTGTCACCTGCTGCCCGAATTTTGTGTTTCCCTTTACGTAAAGACATTTGCACCATACATTGGTACAGAAATTTCACCAGAATGCAGGAAATGCAGTGTTTAATGCTCAAAATTTGGGGATGACCCCCAGACCCCGTACTCAATATGTCAATTTCCATGTTGAAGTAACTCTAATGCTATTAAATTTCAACAACAAAATGACACTATAAATTCACTAGAATGCAAAAATAAACACATATCAGTCTCTGGGATGACACACATCCTGGAGGAAGAAGATTTCCAGATTTGGTCTCTTGATTTAGTCCATGATGTCCATGTCACGGTTAACGTCGAGTGCAAACAGAAATAAGGCACTTACTGGCAGGAAGAGTTCTGATCATTAAGTTAATGGACAGTGTACTCACTAAAGCAGGGGCAGAGTCCAGATAATAAATCCAAATGATAATACTTAGTCAAACAAAGCAAAGATCCAAAAACAGATTTTCCAAACAAGGCGACAAATCTATAATCCAAACTAAGCAGACTGAAGTGAGACAAATATCCATTGACAAGTAGTACAAACCGGCAGGCAGAGTTACATGCAGACATACTCAGCATGGGGGACACACAACGGTCCGACAAGGACTGAACAAAACAGCAAGCAATCTATACAAGGGCCAACGAGCAGGGAGGGAACGAACAGGTGAGACCAAGAAATAATCCAGGCTAAACAGGAAACCAAGCTCAAAACAAACAGATGCTGGAAAGTTTCAAAATATAACAGTAAAAAACTAGTGTTGTAGTCAAGACCACCCAAACGAGACCAAGTCAAGACCAAGAACAGAGTTTATCGAGACAAAGACTAGACCAAGACTTTTAGGGGCTGAGCGCAGTTGAGACCACGACCGAGGGAGGGCGAGACCGAGTCAAGACCAAGACCAGTTCCCTGCATTGCATGGCATGCAATAAAATGTGGAACGAGATCATTGGTACTTCTTGAAGTGATTTGAAAGATCCACTTTCCCAGTAAAACACCCACATACAAACACTAAGAGCTGAAATCAATCTAAGCATAACGGGGAAGGGGGACAGTCAGTTAATGGGAACAACACGTTTAATTAGGGTTATCAGTCGCATTTGAAGCAATAAGTTTTACTTCCAATCAAAGGTAGGATGTTAACAAATCCGACAATGCAAAAAGCATTCCCAAAGTTATGGTTTGAACTGGTCTTCCCGAGTCCTCAATGTCCGAGACCGAGACAAGACCGAGTACAAAGGCGGTTGAGTCTGAGACAAGACCAAGACCATCAAAAAGTGGACTTAACCACCAAGACGGGCTGTTAAGCCTTTTTCTCTTATGACATAACTTGCTAATATTAATTTGCTTTGAACTGTTACCAAATATGAAACCTATGTTACTGGTCTTGTTAAATGATCAAGGCTCAGTTTGCATCAGTTATTTTTTCTAAAACTTCATAATTTCCATTATTAAAGCACTTCTATTTATGAAAAGGAGTAGCAAGAAGTAAAACTTATTTTCTTCTACCCCTTTATACCGTAAATACCATAATAAATAAAGATTGCTACAAAATAATAAATCTACAGAAAAAATAAATCTATGATCAAAGTAAAACATATTCAAATATGGTATATTTACACAAACACATTAATATTTATAGACATACTTCAAATTATTTAGTTGAACCTCATGTGATTATTAGCACTGTGTTTCTCTGTACCTCTGAAAGATGATTTATTTGAACATAGTTTTAAAATGAAATATATTTTAACATTGCTTTAATTCATTGTTTAGTTTATTCCACAAGTTTATTTATCTATGTATTTGTCCAATCTGTCATTGAAGAGTATTTCAAGAATTTTTGAGAATTGTGGTGGTAGAGAGACAGGCCTGTAATTCGATTGTGGTGTTTATCTCCAGTTTTGAACAGAGCTATGAATCTCCTGATTTAGGTATGCTGAATCGCTGACCGCACTCTGACATCTTTCAACTCACACACGTACCAAAAGCTTATCAACTACTACAAAGGATTGTTGATCATGACAATCTAGAGCTGAAGATCTTTCATTGCACTGAACATCTGTCACAGGACTTGGAAAATGATATTGATCCTTTAAACACATTTTCCCTCAAGACCAACAGCAACTGATTTTATTAGCCTAACGAATACTTTAACAGTTCAGTTAAGACTGAAAAATCATCAATAATCCTCTTTAACAGCAGAGCCTATAAGCTAACATTCACAACATTAAATATTATCTAAGTCAGTTCAAATTGCCACTTAACTGCTTTATCTGAAACTTGGAAAATTGGAAGCTCCTCAAGTTTGCAGACGACACCACCCTCATTGGGGTCATCTCTGGTGGGGATGAGTCCACCTGCAGGTCGACCGTCTGGTGACCTGGTGCAGCCAGAACAGTCTGGAGCTCAACGCTCTGAAGACAGTGGAGATGGCTGTGGACTTTTTGACTCCACAGTCAACAGTGTGGACTCCTTCCACTTCCTGGGCACCCTCATGTCCCAGGACCTCCACTGGGAGCTGATAAAATTATGTCACATTGAAACTAATGACACCATTTCAAACTTTTTCAAGTCTTCATAATCCTGTCTAAATGTTTTCAGGTCATATCTTTACAACACTCGGGACTTTCTCACATTTATTCAACTTTTTCATGTCTTTCAGCTAGAAACTATATTCCAACCTTAAAATGTTCTACACCCTTTAGTGCAATTTCAAGTTTATTGATGTTTAAAATCTTGTTGATATTATTTAGAACCTTCCTATTTTTCCAGGTTTGAACAGTCCTTAAGGTACTTCATGCACATAAAAACTAGCAATGCAGTTTAACGTCAGCTTTCCAACAATCCTTCAAACTTTCACACATTTGTAGCACTTAGCTTTTTTCAAGCCAGATATTCAGTTTCGTGCGAGCCTTTCAACAGCCAGCATTCACACCGCAATTTCTTCAGAAATTGCTGTTCTTGTTATGGATAATTACTAATTTTAATTAATATTTACATACTGTATAAACCTAAAAATCTAAAATCTTAAATTAAAAAAACCAATTCATTTGTTCATTTCAAATATTTAACAATAATTTACTGAGCTTGCTGACTGCATAAAGCTCTGAGGTTGTTGTGGCGCCGTGCCAGTGTTACATGATCACGCAGGTGTAAATGTGTTCTGTCAAATCACATAAATAAATACTAAGCATTTTTTTATATAATTCATTGGTTCATTTGTCAGGTAAAATTTAAAAAACAGTGGAACAGGTTACAGTAAAATAGAGATGTTGCAGAGAGGATCTGCAGCCACTGAAATATTTCTGAAATCTCAAAATCTTTAAGTTGAGTGAACTCTCTCTTTAACCTGTGGTTTATTCGTGGCTTCAGTTCTGAGTAGCTGCTCATCAGGTGGCTGATGATGAGATAAAAGAAGAAGAGGAAACACAGTGTTTTATCAGCAGAAAAAGAGACGATGAATCCGACAGACGAGAAGCGACAGACGGTCGACCTGGACATGGATCACCTGCTGATGGTGTTGCTGTTGCTGTGGAGCTCAGGTAGGACTCTGCTTTAAGGATGAATGTTTGAAAGGTGTGAAACCTCTGTGTAAAAATACTGAATTAAAGCCACAGACCTGCTTTCAAAACCTCACTACACATAACCACTATCAGTTTAATGTCATAACGTGTCTTCAGTTGCTCATCAGTTCATCTTAGATGTGCCTGTTAGTGTCAGAGGGAAACCTCTTATATACCACACACTGTACAGCTGTTACAGTTAGAGGGAAAACAGATATCTGCTTTATTATCTTGTCGTCACATGAAAACCTTTTTTCTCATTAGAGTAATTTAACAGCAGCAGAGCAAAATGAAAATAGAAACACTACTTCCATCCTGTACGTAAAAAATGCTTTTTTAAATTCAACCTTTATTTAACCAGGTGATCTCATTGAGATTTAAAACCACTTTTTCAAGACACAGTACAGATGACAAATACAAGTTACTGGAGCACAAATTAGAGGAACTGATGTTGCGCGACATAAAAGTGCAAAGATGATGATGATGATGCATTTTATTTAATGGCACCTTTCATAACACCCAAGGTCACCTCACAGACAAATACAGATCACTGCATAAAACAATACACACAACAAACGAGCCGCATACAGATCAAATGCATTAAAAACTCAGTATAACATGTTGTAAAAGAGCTTGTATAAAAGATGTGTGATAAGAGGGAGCCTCCTCACTGATAATGAGGGCCAGTTTGTCATTTTGTACAAGGTACAATGGTGTGTTGATGCTTTACATCCAGTCACAAATCTTAATGCACTATAGTAGACAGTCTCCAACAAAGACAGACATCGGCCAGGCGCAGGTCTATAGAGCAGGGCACCGTAATCCAGTGCAGTGAGAAAGGTTTCTGCATCCAGTCTATACAGAATGTATGTAGGAAGTTCAGACTCACTCCCTCCATAGCACAACAGGATTTCTGGGTAATGATGTTTCAGACTTCTATGTTGCATTAACTCTTTGAGAACTGGTCTGTGGGTTAACTGTATGGGGATATGGAAGTTTTAAAATGGCTAAATAAAAACAAGTCAAACAAAAAGTGAAACACAAACAGTGTGATGTAGGAATGTATTTTTAGTTTTACATTCACTGTGTTTTAATTAGATGGAAACATTTGAAGCTCCTCGCAGGTTTGGGCTGGTTGGGTGTGTTTGTGTGTTGTTCCATTCTGCTCTAGTGTTCTTGATTTACTTCCTGTTTTATTTTGTAGTTTAGTCTGCTCTTACTGTGTGTTGTCATGTGTTACTTCCTGTGCTTGTCTCTGACTGACTTAGTGGATTCAGATGTGTCTTATCAGGTGTTTGTGTTTCATTCCTTGCCACTGCTCATTTCGCCTTTGTGTTTCCAGTGTTTCTCGTGCTTGTGTGGATTTTTTCCTTGATTGAACATTTGGTTTACTCACCCCTTTGTGTTTTTGGACCGCTCACGTCACTCCACCTGTAAGTTTCCGGTTGCAAATAAACCTCACCTTCTCAGCGGTTTCATCAACGTGTCTGCTTTTGGGTCCAAACCGCCTGTTTCCTGTGTTCAGCCAGTAGCTGGACTCTTTAAGCTTCACCAATAGTTTGTTTCTACATGTGCTGTAGTTTCTTTCTGCTCCTGCCGCTGCAGTGATGTTCAGAACTGTGAACATAATCCAAGTTTTAATGAACCAAACTTTTTGTTTCCAAATCTTCCATCACTTCGTCCAACATTCTGAAAATCTATAAACTGTTATCTGCACATTCAGACTGAATGTATGTGGCACATATAGAAAAACAAAAAGATTCTAACTTAGTTTGAATACGTTGCTTTTAGTTTCAGCTTCAGCAGTAATCTGGTTCCAGAGTTCATTCACTAATCTGTGTGTGTTTCACTGAGATGAGCTCTGAGCTGCTCAAAGCCTGACAGTGTTCAGTCCACAGCTCAGCTCCAATCAGCATGCTGCTTTATACTGATGTTTGTTTTCTGACTTTCTCCTCAGGACTCCAGGCTGAAGGAAATCACATCTCAACAGGTAAACAGAGAACGTAGAGATAAATGAAGTGGATGGATGGTCGACAAAGGGTCTGACTCTGAGTTCACATCCTGTTTCCTGCTGAAAGTCACTGTTGGTTTATTGACTGATTTTTAAAGAGACATTAAATATATGAGATATTTATAATGAAAAAGTAATATTATATTATCTCCTACTGTAATTTATTATATAAATTTATTAAATAAATCTATGTTGTTTGCTATCTAGCTTTGTTTTTGTTCGACAGGAAAGAGCCTAAGTTTGCCTTGAGGGCCTGTTTCTGTCCCGGTGTATGTAAGTGGAAACAGCATTGAAACAGGCTTCATCATTGCTTTAGGTAGCTTGACCACATTTTCAATTTCAATTCAATTTTATTTATATAGCGCCAAATCACAACAACAGTTATCTCACAGCGCTTTTCATAAAGAGCAGGTCTAGACCTAACTCTGAAGTTATTTACAGAAGCCCAACAATTCCTACCAAGAGCAGCACTAGGCGACACAGGCAAGGAAAAACTTCCTTTAAGAGGCAGAAACCTCGAGCAGAACCATGGCTCAGGGTGGGGGGGCATCTGCCTCGACCGGGGTAGCGAGCAAGAGAGAGAGGGAGGGAGGCAGCCTACACAGTTTACACATAGAGGTACAGACAGTAAAGGTAATGTTGCTATAGACTGAATGAAAAATGGTACAGATATTTATAGTAATGTTAATGATAATAATATAATAATAACAGTAATAGCAATAGGACTAGTAACAGCAGTTGCAACTGTAGCAGAGGGCGTCGAGCAGGAACACGGGGGCAGCAGGAGACTCCCAACCACAGATCCAGACTCCACAGCTCCAGAGCCAGCAACACCCGCAGGAAGTGACAGGAGGAGGAAGCACACGACCACGGGAAAGGGAAGAAGTCGAGTTAGTAACATGCATTAATGGGATGAGGTTGCACTCAGAGGGAGAGAGAGAAGAGGACAGAGGAGCTCAGTGCATCATGGGAAATCCCCCAGCAGTCTAGCCTATGGCAGCATAACTAAGGGATGGTTCAGGACTCACCTGAGCCAGCCCTAACTATAAGCTTTATCAAAAAGGAAAATCTTAAGCCTGCTCTTAAATGTAGAGATGGTGTCTGCCTCCCGAACCCAAACTGGAACCTGGTTCCACAGGAGAGGAGCCTGATAGCTGAACGCTCTGGCTCCCATTCTACTTTTTGAGACTCTAGGAACCACAAGTAACCCTGCATTCTGGGAGCCGCAGTGCTCTGGTGGGTAGTAAGGTACTATGAGCTCTTTAAGATAAGATGGTGCCTGACCATTAAGAGCTTTGAATGTGAGAAGAAGAATTTTAAATTCTATTCTGGATTTTACAGGAAGCCAATGCAGAGAAGCTAAGACAGGAGAGATATGATCTCTTTTACTGGTTCCTGTCAGAACACGTGCTGCAGCATTCTGGATCAGCTGAAGAGTCTTAATGGACTTTTTTGAAGAGCCTGATAATAAGGAATTGCAGTAATCCAGTCTAGAAGTAACAAATGCATGGACTAGTTTTTCTGCATCATTTTTAGACAGGATGTTCCTGATTTTTGCAATATTACGTAGGTGAAAAAAGGCGGTCCTTGAAATTTGCTTAATGTGAGAGTTGAACAACATGTCCTGGTCAAAGATAACTCCAAGATTTCTCACAGTGGTGCTGGAGGCCAGGGCGATGCCATCCAGGGAAACTATATCTTTAGATAATGCGTCACGGAGGTGCTTAGGCCCCAGAACAATAACTTCAGTTTTATCTGAGTTTAACATTAGAAAATTGCAGGTCATCCAGGTTTTAACATCCGGAAGACACATTTGAAGCTTAGCTAACTGATGAGTTTCATCTGGCTTGATCGATAGATATAACTGAGTATCATCTGCATAACAATGAAAATTTATGGAGTGTTTCCTGATAATATTACCTAAAGGAAGCATATATAAAGTGAAGAGGATTGGTCCGAGCACAGATCCTTGTGGAACTCCATGACTAACTTTGGTATGGAGGACTCATCGTTAAACTGAAATCGAAATGATAAATAGGACTTAAACCAGCTTAGAGCGGTTCCTTTAATGCCAATGAAATGTTCCAGTCTCTGTAATAGGATCTGATGGTCAATGGTATCAAATGCAGCACTAAGATCTAGTAAAACCAATACAGAGACAAGTCCTTTGTCTGATGCAGTTAGGGGGTCATTAGTAATTTTCACCAGTGCTGTCTCTGTGCTATGGTGAGCTCTAAATCCTGACTGAAAATCCTCAAATAAACTATTGCTATGTAGAAAATCACACAGCTGTTTGGCGACTGCTTTCTCCAGGACCTTAGAGAGAAATGGAAGGTTAGATATAGGTCTATAGTTGGCTAAAACATTTGGATCCAGGTTGGGCTTTTTTCAGAAGAGGTTTAATTACAGCTACTTTAAAGTACTGTGGCACGTAGCCAAGGGCAAAACTTCTTTAAGCAGCCTAGTCGGGATGGGGTCTAAGAGGCAGGTAGATGGTTTAGATGAAGAAATTATTGAAGTTAGTTGATAAAGATTGAGGGAAGCAAAGCAGTCTAAACATATAATTGGTTTTACAGCTGTTTCTAAAGTTCCTGAGTATTGAGTTAAGTCGGTGCCAGTTGAGGGCAGGTCTTGGTGGATTTTGTTTCTAATAGCTAGGATTTTATCATTAAAGAAGCTCATGAAGTCGTAACTACTGAGAGCTATGGGAATACTTTGCTCAATAGAGCTGTGACTTTCTGTCAGCCTGGCTACAGCACTGAAAAGAAATCTAGAGTTGTTCCTATTTTCCTCTATTAATGACGAGTAGTACGCTGCTTTGGCATTACGGAGGGCCTTCCTGTAAGTTTTAAGACTATCTTGCCAAATTAAACGAGAATTTTCCAGTTTGGTGGAACGCCAATTCCTCTCAAGCTTCTGGATATTTGCTTTATTTGCGAGTTTCATGTCTCTGGTAATCCAACTTGCTTGATAGCAACCTGATAGCATCAACTTTGCTATCAACTGCAGTAAATACAGTCCATAAAGTCACTGCATTATTTAGAGAAATAAATAATGACACTGCTTCACCTCCTTCAGCAAACAGAACCGTCTCAGCGGAGATGGTCACGTCTCTGATTGGACTGATGTGAGTTGCTCACCTGGTTGTGTCAGAAATGTTGCAGTGTGCTCTGACAGTAACAGGTTTAGGACCCAGTCACAGAAGCTTTAATAAGATTTATTAAGAAAAACGTAGAGAGAGTACGAACTTAGAGTCATAGTCCAGGCAGTCAGCGTGAAGTGTCCTGAAACATTACCAAGGAAGTCCACCAAAAACAACAAAGACAATCCACAATGAAAAATATAATGAAAAGTCCATCATCAGAAAATAATCCCATAAAGCAGGCTGAGGATCTGCCAGAGAAAACAGCGGAGAAGATATACTGTATATGATAATGATGATAACTTCAGATACACGGAGGAGAGACAAACATGTGAAGGGAATGTGGCAGCATTTTGGTCAGTCAGCAGCCAACCTGTTTGTAAGCAGGTAAAACAGTTTCCTCTGTAGATCTCCCTCTGATTCAGACTCTGACCTCGACCCCCCCCCCGGATCAGGAATCCTGAGTATTTGTGTCATCTGCAGAATGAAGCCCAGGGCTGAACCTTGTGGCAGAGCAGAACAAAGACCTTTTTCTTCCCTTAATGTTTCTTTGAGCTCGATGGTCGATCTTTGAATTTGTCCAACACTTCAGTTGTATACTAATTCTTGCAAAATGAAAGACATTCCCATCAGCCTCAGCTTTACTTTGTGATCAGTGTGGTGGAAATGTGAAAGTAAAGATTTGAACACAAGCTTGTCTTCATAGGTTTTATTTGAGCTTTTGGAAAATGAGTACAGAGCATAAAGCAGCTGAGTCGACTCGTTTTAATCAAACACCTGCACGAAAACATTTGTGGTTAACAAGTAGAAGAACCAGGCACAGCTCAGTTGCTGATGGGTTAGAACTGGTTTAAACCGGATGTGTGGTTGAGACAGACAGCTTACTCGACATCACTATGGTTGTTCAGAGTGCAGATGTTCAGCAAAAAGCTGCCATTCAACAAAGTCACACAATAAAAGTTATTTTTCTAAACAAGTGCTTAGTAATAAATGTTAGCATGCAAACAAGCTAAAGTAAGAACTTTGCTAAACATTGGAAACTTTATACCTGCTAAACATTAGCATTATGATCATGTTAGCATCCGTAGCATAAGGCCCTAACAAGAGGCCCTGATGCAGGCTGTTATAACCACTTAAGGTACCTGAAGTAACCCTACTTACATCAATTTCTCTCCATATGTACACGTTAGATTCAACAGTTCTCTTCTCTCCAACACACCTGTGCCTGGACGCAGCAGTCTACAGTAAAGTACCATCATCTGATGGATTTTAGAGTCGGACTGTGTCACCTAGACCAGGGGTTCCCAAACTTTCAGCCCACGCAACCCCCAAAGTAACGGTGCAAGTGACTCGCGACCCCCCACTATGAACGATATAAACATTAGCGCCGCAACCGCACGCATCTATAGGCGTATCCAAACACGCAGCATATTGACAACGCAAAATAACTGATTATGTCACTAATATGTGTGGTGTCCAAATGTCGTAAAGGGTCAGGGTGGTCAAAGAAAATCAAAAGAGCTGTTCCCTTTTATTTATTAGCTTGGTTTTATTGTAAATTTAGCCACTAGTTGTTATGAGACTGGACAGAACGGACCCAAACGCAACACTCAAAGGAAAAAGGCTTTATTAAGGTTACTCTGAGGGAACTGGGAGGCG
The DNA here is from genome assembly GCA_024633595.2 of Lepomis macrochirus. Lineage (NCBI taxonomy): Eukaryota > Metazoa > Chordata > Actinopteri > Centrarchiformes > Centrarchidae > Lepomis > Lepomis macrochirus. Next base: position 1,990,970 of record JALXJV020000023.1, on the reverse strand, counting down.
CACAGGGAGGAGAGGTGGACACCAGGGAGCGTGGACGCGGAGGACCGAGGAGCAGGTGAGGCGCAGGTAGAGAGGCGAGGAGTGGGGGGCGCCGTGAGGGGAGCCCGAGAGGTGAGGACCGGAGGAGAAGCCCAGCCGACAGAACGGTGGTCGGGGGTGAGTGAAGAGCAAAGGGACAGGGTTAGGTCGGAGAACACTTGGAGACTGACAAAAAGGAGATCAAGAACTAGAGCTCGAGAGGTTGGCACCGGGTTGCGAGCAACGACGATCAAGCGAAGATGGTGTGGAGATCCGGGGTAGATATACAGGCTGGGACGAGGTGATTACTGGCAGGTGTGGCAGACAGGGGAGGTAGCTGACGAGCGGAGGGAGAGAGAGGACGGGGGAGAACACAGAGGCAAGCAGAGCAAAACCAATGGGAGAAATAAAAGTGAAAGAAAAATAATAATAATAATAAAAAAAGGAAACCAGGACACTCACCGTCAGCTGGGCTGTCCCCACAGCACTAGTTTTATCTTGTGTTACAATCGTGGCTAACATATGCTATTTCTAATCGTTAAATTTTTATTTTATTTCTGGAAATCAACTTGCGACCCCCCCTCTCTGGCTCGCGACCCCCCCTGGGGGTCCCGACCCCCACTTTGGGAATCACTGACCTAGACTTTTGTATTTGAAAAGTACAGAAGTCAAAGAGAAAGTAATAAGGAGCGTGGTCAGTGCTGTCACTGTCAAAATCCTGAAACGTCACTACAAACAGCTGAGAGCAGGAGGTTACACAGCTCCACTGTGCTGAAATGATTTGGGAATTTTCAGTACAATAACCTCCCGAATCACAGCAGCCATGTTCCTCTTTGACTGAGAGAATATGGTGAATGAGAAAGAAAAGTGACCAACTTAGAAACAACACCATGGTCAGCTAAGGCGCACACACGGTTTAACGCCCACAAGCACTTATGCATTCGAAACCAGTGGGGTGAAAAAGGCAACCAGAAAACCAGTGACCCTCTCACAGCCATGGCGGTGCTCACCAGCAAAGCTCCACCCACGTTCACCGCAACCTAAACCACCACACCACAAATTCCCTAAGGGAAATCGCTGTTAAGCCAAACAGCCTGAAAGACATAAGTCAGGAGACGGGTACAAAAGAATCTGTTTTTCTATTGAATTATTCACATTAAAGGTGGAAAAAGTTCTGACATGATTTATCTTTGTCTCATTATTTTACATAAGAACCTGGCATCTTAACAGAGTGTGTAGACTTTTTCTATCCACTGTATTTAGACGGGGTTCTGTGCAGTGTCGTCATGAGATGCGGGCAGAAATCAGCACTGTGTCTTTGTGGTACATCGGTTTATTCACATCTAGCTGCACTGTTTGTCAAATTACTCTGAAATTGTAATGAGTTCACAATAATACTACATACAATATTACTTATTACTGGGTAATCTAAGTAAATAGTCATGTTACTCATTTCGTTACAATTACTTTTAACCACCGCACCCCATCCTTAAAAATGACAGGAAATCTCTTCAACAACGTATTTTAGAAATGAATCCACTTTACTGGAACAATAATTAAACTGAGGAGTCAACAAGCAGCTGAAGTGAAAACACTGCAGCCTCTCAGACCAGAGGATGCTGGATCATACAGGCTGTGGATTTAGGCTATTTGAAAATATTAACAAAGAAAGCAGGTCCCTGACGGCTTTTTTGTCTAATCAAGTGTCTCAACTTTTGAAGTAACCTCACTGTTTTGCACATTTAAAAGAGAAGTATTCAGCGCTTTTACAAAACACAACGTTGATGAACGCCTCTCTCTCCTGCTGAGTGGACGCTTCACTGGCAGCAGCTGCTGGACTTTCTCGTTTCTTAGCAGATGCTCTGTCAATATCAATATAAAAGCTTTTTGCTGGAACTAGTGTTTAGAGAAGACCATGTTCTTTGCATCTCTGAGTGCGACACAGCTGAGTGAGGCCTAATGGCAGGACTTACAGCTGTGGAACAAACGCCTCTCTTCCTCGTTCTTAGCTTTTTGGCTAACAGCTGATTTGAACAACATAAGGTGTTTTGGAGATGTTATAATATGCGAAATGAAACACAGACAAACAGATCCAAGTCTTAAGTGGCAGTTTATTATTAAGTCAAGAAATATTTACAAACGATGAATAATCTGCATTGACTACAGTCTTCTGACCGGCTACCAAAGCGCTTTGCCCCCCCGGCTGTACGCACATCCAGCAGTGTTTGTGTACAAGAAACCCGTCTTTACCACTAGTTCTCATTTTAAGGTTAATGGTTGGAGGTGAGCTTGGTGTCGACTGTATAAAGAGGCTGTTAGATGCATTTTTACCATGTAACTGACAGAAGTCCAGCAGCTAACCTGGTGGGGCTGCACTGTTTATATCTATGCTGCAGGTTAGCATGCTGATTTAGGCACAGTGGTGACTTGTTTGGTCTTTTGTCTATTGTATCCCACAATCCTCTGTTTTCCTGCAGGTGCTCGGTGTGACGCCACGGCCAAGGCTGACATCGTGCTGTTGGTGGACGGCTCCAAGAGCATAGGCGACTTAGAATTTAAAAAAATGTCAAGTCTTTTGTCTCCAGCATAGTCAGAAACCTCCACATCGGCCCAGACAGAGTCCAGATAGGTAATATCTGTATTCATACTACAGACAGTGCACACACATGCACACACCTTTCCTATAGAGATGCATTAATGTGGAGAGATGTCAGAGTGACGGGGCTGCTGCAGCACCGTGCCCTGAGCACTGAGGGGTCTGTTCCATAATATCATGGTCACAACAGCAGCAAGGAATAAAGTTTCTTTATGCCACCAGCTGGAATAATTTGAACTGTTACGTTACGTTAATGCCACTTTCTCCCCATGAGTCCAAGCATCACTGGCTTTAGCTGCCAGAGTTTCACGTCAGCTGCTTTAGCAGAAGCTTTTTGCTGGAGTTTAAAACAGACGACAATGTTCTGTGCATCTCAGACTGTGACACAGTAATGGCAGCAGCTGCGGAAAGAACGCCTCTCCCTCCCTCGTTCTCCATTCTTCCTTTAGCTTCTTGGCTAACAGCTGACTTGAACAACATATGATCTGGTGCTGCTGACCAGCAGCGCTGTCGCGCATTCATGTCAAGGATGGTGCGTTCAGTAACACTGCATTACTTGCATTATTAACTGCAATAATTTCTGGAAAAGTAATATTATTACAGCTAACACTGGTTCCTGCACTGCAGCTATTTCTTTTTGTCCATGCTGGAGAGTTCGTCTGAAATTGCTTTTCCAACATAACCTACCCCAGTTTTAAAAAGTCACATTTGTCTGGCTTCACTTAGTCCCCTTGTTTGATGTGGTTTGAATGCCCATCTGGTTCCTGAGACCTTCTACGCTCTCCTCCATAACACACTGGAAAGCTGAGGGTGTGTTTGTGAGGCCAAGTGGAATTCTGTTCCATTCATACAGCCCCCATGTGGATGTGAAGGCTGTGAATTCCTTTGAATCCTCACTGATGCTTGACAGTAAGCCTTTCCTTGGTCCAACACGCTGAACCACGCGTTCCCACCAAGACCATCAAGTATCTCCTGAATGTGTGGTATGGGGTTCCTATCTGAGATTGTCTTTATCTGCAGCCAAAGTCTTTTTTTTTTTATTCCGTTATTTAACCAGGAAGTCTCATTGAGATTCAGAATCTCTTTTACAAGAGAGACCTGGCCAAGGTAGCAGCCAAATCACAACACATGCATAAACACCAAGTTACATTTTCAAGGTAAAAAAGTACAAAATGTTAAAAAACCACACAATTAGACTCAAGAAAAACAAGAACATGTCTCCATCACAACCTTCTTTACAATAGTTTTAAATTCATTAATGGACATTTTTGCACACACAGACCACTGCAGGGGCACATTGGAGGTGGATTTGTGGATGAATCCTTTAGCAAGTCCTGGATGTGGTTCTTGGTCAAAATGTTATGGTGTTAAGAATGAGTTGTGAAGTGATCACATGGTAGACAATGCTAATGTCCTCTGATGGAAATGCACTTGAGACCATTTACTTGTCTCCAACTTTCAGAGAGAGCTATTGCCATCGAGTGAGAGGATTAAAAGAGGGAGAAGTTTTTAAGAGTTATGAACTGGGTGTCGCCCTGGCAGTCGACATTCCATGCTTAATGTTGTACTTTAAATGTAATAAGGGCTTATGTTGAGGACCACCTTTATTTTGCAGGGGAGGAATGTCGTACCTGTAAATGTTCTTGTCACCCTTTTTTCTCTGAATTTGTTCAACACACATCACTTTATAATTTTGTGAAGAATACTCATTAATTATTTTATCATTTTTAAAGAAGGTTGGTTCAGCCTGTTCTTGTTTTGCTTTGTGTCTTCTGCAGGTCTGGTTCAGTACGGTTTTAGACCACGGACCGAGTGGCACCTGAACACCTACCAGACCAAATATTCCCTGCTGAAGGCCATAGACGACCTGCGACAGATTTTAGGAGGCACCAAGACAGGTAACTTAGTATTGATGTTAGTGTAATAGTGTTGTGTTGTACAATATTGTGTTATAACTAGTGGTGGGCATAGATCAATTTTTTAAATCTAGATTAATCTCACAGTAATCTTGAAATTAATCTAGATTAAAATGGCTCATTTGAATTCTGCCGAAGGCATTCAGAATATGTGTGCGAACGGGTTTCACGCCAGGTGGCGCATTAGACCAGTCAATCAATCAATCATTTATTATTTGTCCCAAAAGGGCAATTTGTGCTGCAGCAAGCATATTAATACACACACAACACAAAATAAAAGAAATATGACAGATTACCAGGGGCTCATCTCCTGTTTCCAAAATGCATCACAAACTGCTTGAGAAAGCTGTTCTACTATGATAATTGGTGATGAAAATAAATCATGTTCAGTAAGATGTACTTGTGTGTAGCGTGTGATGTGCTTTGCGTTTAGGTGGTAGGCTACTTGAGACTGGAAGAACTCCTACAGTAAACTAATTCTGCATTGCACAAGGTGCAAACAACCGTAGTCTTGTCGAATTTTCCATTGGGAAGCTTCTTAAAAGTAAATTTTCCCAGAAGCAAACCCGGCGGCTTCAGAAATGTTGGTACACAAAGTGCTGTCCAACAGCTGTCTGTGGACGTGTTGCTACAGTTAGTGTGAGTAAATACCGCATAACGCGCTTTTAATCAACCGGCGTATCAATAACTAACCTGGCTAGTTGTAAACAAACAGCTGGCCGAGCGAGGTTGGAACCGAACGCCGCCAACTCGGGTGTGACGCCATTCCCAGCTCCGCCCTCGAGGTAAATGGAACGCAGCAACAGCTGCATCCATGTTAGCACGTCACGTTTGATGTGGTAATTTCACAGTAGGCAGACACACAGGTTCGAAGACTCGTTCTCGCCCCCTACAGTGCGATTCGGCGCTAAAATATCAAGGTGAAAGTCATCATAGCTGCGTAGTATAGACCCAGCTCCCAACCCAACTTTGAGAAGAGATTAACGGCGATATTTTTTTATCGCCCGATAAGAGTCTCACGTTAACGCAGCATGTTAACGCCGATAACGGCCCACCTCTAATTATAACATTATAGCACATTATCACAGAGCAATATTATCAAGAAAAGATGGTTAATATTGTTTAATTAATAGTGATAACAATAGTTAGAATCATACAATAACAATGTTAGAAGTTGTGATGACGCAACCTCAAAGGATAATTTAAAACTCAGTGATTTGATGATAACTTATAACTGAACTCCTCTCATTCGCTGTTAAAGTGCTCTGTCAGTTATGAAAAGATGGACGGGATATTTACTCATGGAACGAGGGGTGACTAACCCCCTCAGCTTTGTACCTCTATGCCTTCTGATTCCTCCATATTACTGTCACACAGGAAAGGCTCTTAACTACACCCTGCAGAACAGCTTTAAGCCCAAGGTGGGAAAGCGTGCAGACTCCCAAAAAATTGTTGTGTTGATGACTGACGGACAGTCCCAGGACGACACACGGCTCCCCTCACAGAACCTGAAGGACGCCGGCATAGAGGTCTACACTATTGGTGACTGACTTTCAGTTTGAATAGTGAGAGCTGGGAAACCACAACAGACATAACACAAAATGAACCTGTGTTGATGCTTGAAAATATTAGCTAGCTATCCCCTTCTTCTTCTTCTTCTTCTTCTTCTTCTTCTTCTTATACGATGTACAAATGATCACATTTGTTGTTTATATCAGTTAATGTCTTTATGTATGAAAATCATGCCCAGCATATTTCAAGTCTTTGCAAGTTGTTTTGAACAGTTTGAAATCTAAAAGAAGTAAAAGTAAAGTATGTTTACATACATAAGTACATATGATTTCTAGTTAATAGGTTTAAAAACACACAAGCATGTCTGCTCTGTCAAAGGTTTAGTTTGGACAAACCATAATTTATTACTTTGCTAATCAAATTAACACCACATTCTTCTCACAGGGGTGAGGGGTGCCAGAGAGAGAGAGCTGAAATCCATCGCCTCTGAGCCCATTGAAATTCACATGTACAGTGTCGCAGACTTCTCTGATCTCCCAGACATCGTTGACAACATCACCATCAACCTCTGCAACAGTGCTAATAGCTTAGGTAGGCAAAGAGTCCATCATCATTAAACCATGATACACATTAGCACCACACTGATCCACGATACCAGAATCAGTCAGAAGTTTTAGAAGCTGTAACACACCGGTTGGATTCCAGCAGTTAGATATCTTGGTGTTGCAGAGCTTTAAGGTCCTGCGTAGGGAGGTGCTGTAGAAGCTTCTGCAGTTAATATGACTATGGACCTGGACTTCGTAGGTTAAAAACTCAGCTGGGCTCTGATGGGGGCTGCTGATGAGGGGCTCTACCTCTGCTGATCTGAGAAGCATGTTCATGACCAAGATGAACAGAATCACTAAAATAGTGCATACAGCGATGATCCCATCCCTAATTTAGTTTCTTTGTACTGCACAAATTACCAGAAGAGCTGAGCTTTGCCCAACTGGAAGATGTTTTATGTTTCTTCTTCGTGGATTGCTGTCTACCACAGTGTGATTATTGATGTTACCAAGATGGAGCCAAAGGCATTTTCAAATCCTATAAATAGCTGCTTTTGTAAAATTGTTATATATAAAAGTTTGTGTCAGGGTGTGAATGTGCTCTCTCTGTGTGTCTCAGTCTTTGTCAGGCTGGTGAACGGGACTAGTCTGTGTTCAGGCAGACTGGAGGTGAAGTCAAACCAGTCTAACCAGTCTAAGCAGAGGTGGTCTTCAGTGTGTGAAGCTGACTTTGACCAGCAGGATGCAGAGGTGGTCTGTAGGGAGCTTGGCTGTGGGGCTCCTTCAGTCCTCCAGGGGCGCTCTATGGAGAAGTGGAGGCTCCGATGTGGACCAAAGAGTTCCAGTGTGGAGGCCATGAGTCTGCTCTCCTGGACTGTAGAAGCTCAGGCTCAGCTAGAAACACCTGCTCACCTGGAAAAGCTGTTGGACTCACCTGCTCAGGTAGAAGAGGAGCTGCAGCTTTGACTTGGCTTCATCTCTGTTCTAAGGAAACACTTTGTTTTGCTGACGACTCTCTTGTTTCTGTTCAGAACCTGTCAGGTTGGTGGGAGGAGCCAGTCACTGTGCAGGAACACTGGAGGTGAAACGAGGAGACTGGAGACCAGTTTATGGTTCTAACTGGACCCTGAAGTCAGCAGCTGCAGTCTGTAGAGAGCTGGACTGTGGCTCTGCTGTTTCAGTCAGAGAGAGAAAGGACTCCTCAGACAGACCTGGATGGGAAATCAGCTCTGACTGTGTTGAGTCTGGATATGGCCTGAGGGAGTGTGTGTCATCAGGTTCCTCTTCCTCCATCATTGAGATCACCTGCGCAGGTATGACCATCAGTCACAGTGACAGTCTGTTGTAAATGTTTCTGGGACAAAGCTTCCTTTGTTGTCTGAAGGCTCATTGCTTTAAACTGTGGCCCCTTTAAGCCACCTGCTGCGGTTCCACATACAGATGTTGATGTTAAAACTCATGTGTGTCATTTCAAAATCAGAAAGCTACAGTGGATAGAAAAAGTCTACACACTCTGTTAAAAAGCCAGGTTCTTATGATTCAGAACTTTTTCCACCTTTAATGTGACCTATAATGTGAACAATTCACTAGAAAAAAACTGAAATCTTCGAGGGGGGAAAAATGAAAAATAAAAACCCTCAAATAACCTGGTTGCATAAGTGTGCACACCCTTAGACTAATACTTTTTGAAGCACCTTTTGATTTTATTACAGCAGTCAGTCTTTTTGGGTAGGAGTCTATTAGCATGGCACATCTTGACGTGGCAATATTTGCCCACTCTTCTTTGCAAAAGCGCTCCAAATCTGTCACATTGCCAGGACATGGCCTGTGCAAAGCCCTCTTTAGATCACCCCACAGATGTTCAGTTGGATTCAGGTCTGGGCTCTGGCTGGGCCATTTCAAAACAATCTTCTTCTGGTGAAGCCATGCTTTTGTGGATGTGGATGTGTGCTTTGGGTCGTTGTCGTGCTGAAAGGTGAATTTCCTCTTCATCTTCAGCTTTCTAACCGATTGTTTTGTGCCAAAATTGCCTGGTATTTGGAACTGTTCATAATTCCCTCCACCCTGACTAAGGCCCCGGTTCCAGCTGAAGAAAAAAAGCCCCACAGCATGATGCTGCCACCACCATGCTTCACTGTGGGTATGCTGTCCTTTGGGTGATGTGCAGCGTTGTTTTTGCGCCAAACATACCTTTTGGAATTACAAAAAAAGTTCTACCTTGGTTTCATCAGACCATAACACATTTTCCCACGTGCTTTTGGGGATTTCATGTTTGTTTTTGCAAACTTCAGCTGTGCTTGGATGTTTTTCTTTGTAAGAAAAGGCTTCCGTCTTGCCACCCTACCCCACAGCCCATTCATATGAAGAATACGGGAGATAGTTGTCACATGTACCACACAGCCAGTAGAAATTCCTGCGGTTCCTTTAATGTTGCTGTAGGCCTCTTGGAAGTCTCCCTGACCACTTTTCTTTTCATCTTTTCATCAGTTTTGGAGCGACGTCCAGTTCTTGGTAAAGTCACAGTTGTGCCATATTTTCTCCATTTGATGCTGACTGTCTTCACTGTGTTCCATGGTATATCTAATGCTTTGGAAATTATTTTGTACCTGTCTCCTGACTTGTCTTTCAACAAAGAGATCTCTCTGATACTTTGAAAGCTCTCTGGCTTTTGCTCAGAGATGCAACTAAGAAAATATCAGGAAAAACCTTCTAGAACAGCTGAGCTTTATTTGTGATTAATCAGAGTCACTTTAAATGATGGCAGGTGTGTAATGACTTCTAGTTAACCTGAGTTTGAATGTGATTGGTTCATTCTGAACGCAGACATATCCCCAGTTATAAGAGGGTGTGGACACTTATGCAACCAGGTTACTGTAAGGTTTTTTTCATTTTTCATTTTCCCCCTCAAATATTTCAGTTTGTTTTTCTAGTAAATTTCTCACATTAAAGGTGGCAAAAGTTCTGACATGATTTATCTTTGTCTCCTTATTTTACATCATAAGAACCTGGCATTTTAACAGAGTGTGGAGACTTTTTCTATCCACTGTACATGCAGAAGTTATTTTAGGGGATTTAACATCACTGAAGTTTGTTCATGTTGTACTCATGATGTCGTGTGATAAGTTTCATCAGATTCAGCAGTTCTTATCTCCATACTGGTGGTCCTGCCGCTGTTGTTCATCGCTGCCGTCTGTTTGATCTATAAGGTACGTACACATCTCTGTTCCTCAGTCCGTGTATCATCTGATAATTCAATTATTCCATTTAATCTAAAACCAAAAACAAAAAAACAGTCAATATTTTGTTTTTTCTAAACAAGGATATAATAAACAAGGAAACCAAAATGAAATAATAGGTCAAATTTACATTTTCTTTATTTGTTTTCCCATTTCCCACGGTGCCGTCAATTTTGTTTTCCGCATGTGCAGTGGATAATCTCCAACTCAGACTGTATCCAACTGCGTGGAACAAGCCTATACCGACGCAGTATCCCTCAGTGGCAAGACTGTGTGGCTGCAGCCTGGAGCCTCTCGTCTCTTGGCCTCCCGCCTGGTGCCATTGGAAGCTTCTACGTTGCAAAATAAAAGCTTGTGTCTGGTTCAGGCTTTCTCGTACTTTAGTGTTTTTGAACTGAATTATAAAGGCAGTCATGTGAATGAATAAAATACTTAATAAAATATCTGTCAAAAAAGATAAATGCAGATTATCAAGCTGAATAAAAATATCCCACTTAAAATATGTCTAATAAATACAGACTTCCAAGGTGCCCTGTGTTTAAAGCAAAAACAGAACAAAATCATGCTCTTGATCTGCTCTCATACAGGGTTTAGATTTCTTTTGGTTTCAGACACTTTTATTTAGCAACCAGTGACTTACTCAGCACAGTAGGCTATGCAGTAGGCCTATACCTGGCATGTGTTATTTTTAGAAACTAATGTGTTCCTTAGGTTAAAGTCCGCTCCCATAAATTTCTAGAGGTAACATTAATATTCACTAACAAACATCATATTTAAATGCAAACCGCCAACTACTTTAGAGGAGTGTGTAACACACAATCTAAAACAATCTTTCTACCAGATTGCTTGAATACAATACAATAACGATGACAGAATGGATCCGTCTGCCGTCTGTATTTATCTTACAGAGTGACATATGTTTAGGCTGAGTATTTTTATACACTTGCATGATAGCCTGCATTTATCTTATAGACAGAGATTTTATAAATTAGGCCTATTTTATTCAAGCCCATGATTGCTGTTACTGTTCAGTTCAAAAACACCAAAGTAGCCTACGAGGCAGAAATAGTGAACCAGACGTGAGCTTTTATTTTAAAATGTTGAAACTATCTGTGTTCTCTGACATTTGCAGAATAATATTTGGAGATATAATATTATGAGAATAAAATCACAATCTCATGAGAATGAAGTCATAATAGTTTAACAAAATCTCCCCGCCCCTCTGCTGTGCGTTACCCTGCTTTACTGTTCTGCTGATATGGTTATTCCCTTTATATCGTCTGACACACAGAGCCTGTCTGGAGCTGCACTGATGAGACGAGCTGAGGTGGAAAAAGGAAACGCTTGTGATCAGACATAAATCTCACAAGCCTACACATCCATGTAAATGTTAACTTCAGCACCTCTGATAAAGTTCAGCTCACAGTCGCTTCAGAGGGAAACATCCTGCAGCAGAGAGACGGTCAAACAGAGCAAAGGAGTCTCTGCGCGAGGGGGACAGAGACAGAGACAGTCAGGTGTCTCATGTTGTTCTCTCACTACTTTAACTGTGCAGCAGATACACTGATTAGACACTGACACACATTTATATTTGATTACAATTTTGCTTTGGACAATTCAGTAGTCTCCAACGAGCCCTGAAGCTGTGAACAGGCTGCGTCAGGATCAGGAGGCTGCATATTAAGGAAAATATGTTTGATTTGTTGAGTTACTATCAAAACATTAAAATAATGATCTCAGAATGGTTCTTTAGTCTGTCTACCATCTATATTTAGGCTGTCTTATACCCAGTGGTGTAGTCTACATGATACGCAGGTATACGCTCTATACCCACTAGCAACGGTCAAAGATTTCCGTAGACTCACTTAAAATAGCCAGATGATACGTAACAATATCGTTTTGTGACAGAACTTTCACACATTCATTCAGAAATTCCCCACCTCTGTGTTGTGAAGCAATGAACTGATGCTTGGGGCTTCCATGGCCTGACATCAGCTACGACACAACAACGATGCAGCTCCGTGGCGGTCACTCGGTGCAAGTTTCAAATTAACTAATGTGATTCAGAAAGGAGATGTGGAACGCGAGAAAACTCAAACTACTCTTTTAGTGATTTGTTAAGCCTGCAGTCAAAGTTGCTGCCGCTCCAGGTGACCCTGCAGCTGCAGCAGGTGACACGAACGTTAAAGTTACCGAAACTAATGAGCCAGATGAGGCTGATGTTATCGTAACCTTATCTGGTGAGTGAAAGCAACATATAACTTATCATTAACAGAACTGTAACAGCATTGTTGGTATATTAAAGTGCATCTATTATTAATCTGGTGGATCAATGAATGCAGGATACTGTGTGTGCAGTAGTAGAAGCAGCACTTCCTGGATGCTTGCTCATGCATTTAAGCTGATCCAGTAAGCTACGTAACCTTGACAATGGTTTTGGAAGATAAGTGTGTTTGAGAGGATGTGGACACTTTTTCTGTCCTCACTGTTAATAACCTTCTGTAATGATTCTGTAATGAATGAGTATTGGTGATAGAACTGCACACAGGCCTGTGTTCATTGTTATTTCTAATACAGAGAAGCTTCACCCTTCCATTATTGTTAATAATAGTTGCAACTTACACTCCTAAATGTGCTTTGAAACTGCAAGCTGATAAAACCAGATTCATATAACATCTAAGGCTTCATGCAGCTCTGGAGATTTATTAACAATAAACATTAGAAATTCAGTCCATCCTCCCCACCTGCATAGGTGTCATTCACACTGGACATGTCCCCACCACTTTTGAAAGCATTTGTTAAAAATGTTCTGAAAAACAGCAACAAGAAATGTTAAATAACAAATAAAACATGCAACTCAATGTAAATATAGAAAAAAAACAGATCTGCATTGTAAAAAAAAAAAAAATTACTACATTATATTATTATATTCTGAACTGACACCTGCCACCGTAACTTTGTTCACCTTTCTGTAAATAAAGACATTTCCACCATAAATTGTCTCCAGAATGCAGGAAATTAAGTGTTTAATGCTCACAGTCTCGCAGGCGTTGGACCCCCAGGCCCCTCAATTGAACATTTCATCAAGGAATATTTCTTTAAATAGTAAAAATCTTCTAGTCTTGTTCTGGTGACCCGAATATTCTGGATTGTCATGATTGACAATTGAAGTGTTTTGTCACAACTCTTATCTGAGCCCTAAAATGTCCTCACCCCTTTTCAACACAAAGTGACGCCCTGTAACTGTCACTGGCTGTTAAAGTCTCTGCAGTGTTGATAACACACAGCCTAAACAGTCCATCAGTATGCCCTCTATTACATGTACATGCATGCTGTAAGTGTTAGTGTGTGTAGTGGTGCTCATGGGACGTCGTTCTGGGACGCATGAGTCTGAGGCTGGAAAATTTATATTTCCCAAAGCGTCAGTTTTCATGTTTTGTTCATGCAGTAAAACAAAATATTGATTCGTTTTTTCATTTTTGGTTTGTCAGATTAAATGGAATAATTAAATGATCGGCTGAGACCAGGGACAGACCAGGGACTCATATCTGTGTGCTGCCATGTCTCTCCAGGCCACCAGGTGGCAGAATCCAGGCCCACAGGAGGACATGGAGCTGGATTATTATAACCTTGGTGTTTGCAGAGCTAAAGGGGGGCCCAGCTGAAGAGGAAGGAGCCCAGGCAGCAGAGTAGGACCTCCAAAGAGTTTCTCCCACATCCAGATGGATTTCTCAGCTTCAACATAACTGTCCTTCAGCTCCGTCAAGGATTTTCAACCAGGTCTTTGTAGCCAAGTGTCTCTGGGAATAATGTCCAAATCTGTCAGTTGTTGGAGGTTTTAGTTTTAGTTTTACTAAAAACTAAGACCACAATCTGGTTGCCCAACACAAACTGGGCTCCAATAACATACAGCATTAATAACATCTTAAACAATAATGTAATTCGGTCAGTACAGGTTGTTGATCAGTGTACTGGTGTCCAGATTTCACTTTACATTTAAAAGCTTAAAGAATCCTGATTCCAGATCGTGGCACCGTAATGTTCATAATTCTTCAGAGAAAACACATCTGAGTATTTAACACCATTCTGATTATCTGTACATCTGCTTTATTAACTGCTATTATGTGAACACATGTAACTTTAACTTTCTTTAACTGAAAGACTTTCATGAACAGAGTTTTATTGTCTGATTTATCCAGCTACAATCCATCCAGTTTGGATTATGTCACACAGCCGCCTGGTGAGCAGACTCAGTCCGACCCTCAGAATTCCCATAATGCATGGCAGTGAAGGGAGTTTAGTTAAAATTAGAATTTTTGAATATACTGGGGTTTTTTTTGGTAATTGTCATTCTTGTGGTGTTTTTTTTTTATATAGGCTACAGTCTATGGGTTTACTATTGAAACCAGGAGAGAAGTGCCTGTTTCATTTTATAAGAACGGCTGAACCAGTCACTGACCGACAAACCAAAAAAAGTTCTCTTATATGTCTACAAGCAAAGAGAACGCATTTATGGCCATGCAGTGGTGCCCTTATCTATTCTAACCCAATCAGAAATTAAAAGAAGATCGTTAAAAACTTTTAAAAGAGCAGTTTCTGTACTGTGACAAGATCTAAAAACCAGACTGTAATTTTTCAAAGATGTTATTGGAATTAAGATGCAATTGAAGTTGGGCAAATACCACTTTTTCCAAATTGTGCTTTTTTCAGGAGGGGCTGTACAATGGCCTTTTTAAAAGCAGCCGGAACACACCCAGTTGAAAGCGACATGTTTATCAAATTTAAAATACAAGGCCCAACAGAGTCAAAAACATCTTTAAAAAGCTTGGCTGGAAGGCTGTCTGATGAACAGACCGAGGGTCTTAAACTTTGGACCGTCTTTGACAAATCAGAGAAAGATATTGGTATAAAATCTTCAAAGACAGCTGAACATAAAGGTATGATACTGGGATCTGGCGCAACGCAAAGGGTTAAGGCCTGGATACTGGCCACCTTATCCGTGAAAAATTTACAAAATCTGTCACACAGAAGGGCACTAGGAATAATGCCAGTATGTTCAGGGGGGACTGATGATCCTATTTAAAACATTTAAAAGGACATGAGCTTTGTGACAGTTGTTTTGTACAAGGTTTGACATATACTGAGTCTTTGCAGCTTTAACAGCGTCCTGGTAGTTACACAAACAGTCTCTTAAAATCCCCAGAGACACATGAAGTTTGTCTTTTTTCCATTTTCTCTCACCACAGCGACATTCCCTTCTGAGAGCACGAGAAGTGTCATTGTGCCATGGCTCTCCATTTGAGTTAGAGCGCCTGTGCATAAATGGTGCTATTGAGTCAAATAAAGTAACCAGCTCATCAATGTCCAAATTTGAAAAGGAGGCACCGATGGACATTAAAGGAGAGTTGTCAAACGCTGCAGCAAAAAGGGAAGCGGTAGATGGATTAATTGCGCGCCGCTGACGCATGGGGACGCACGCTTTACTTTGAGGGCACGGCAAAGAGACAGAAAACAGGACAGGCATGTGGTCAGAAATACCTGCATCAGAAATGTCCTTTAGGGACAGATTTAGGCCATGGGACAAGACCAGGTCCAAAAAATTATTATGGGTCGGGCAGTTCACAGACTGACTAAGGTTAAACGAATCTAAAATGTTTTAAAAAGCCTTGAACAAAGGCTTAGAAACACAGCACACATGAATATTAAAATCATCAACAATTTAAAAAATGATCATAATTAAGAGCAATGTCTGCCACGAACGCCGAAAAGTCCTTAATAGTCCTTGTTGAATTTAGGAGGGCGGTAAATGAGCGCACATAACATTGTTAAGTTGAGGTTAAGTTTGAAGAGTTGCAGCTCAAAGCTCTTGTATTGTTCACTAAGGAGTTTTTCTACAGTTAAGACTGACTTTAAAAACTGTCGCTAGCCCCCCGCCTTTTCCCGTGGTTCGAAGAGAGCTAAAGAAAGAGTATAGCTTTCTTTCTTATAAGAGCATAAGAAAGAGATCCACGCTGCGTTTGGCCGCTTGGGAATGCCGGGGATCATACTCCTCCACCGGTGCGCACAGCTGGTCCACAGTGATGACAGCTCTAGGGTGGATCGGGAGAAGCCACCGCTTCCTGGAGTCCGGAGGAGAAAGAACAGCCGGTAATGGACAGCTGCGTTGAAACCCCGGACCATTTCTCCGTGTAGACCGCAGGTATGCTCTCACTCTAACAACCACGCCACCTCGCTTTCCCCGTCTTCTGGGGCGTTTCCATTGGGTGTGCGCTGCAGGTACACCGGCAGGCCTGAGAGTGGAGGGGGGTATATCTGAGGACTGCTTTCCATGAATGTTACTCTCTAGAAATATAGTATGTTGATCACGAATACAAAGAAGTGTCTGGCGATCATACACAAACAGAGCTCAGACATTTTGATAACTTAAACTAATAAACAGAACAAACAGGGTCCCAAACAGGACAGAGACTTTCAATTTCAATTTTCAATTTTATTTATATAGCGCCAAATCACAACAACAGTTATCTCACAGCGTTTTTCATAAAGAGCAGGTCTAGACCGAACTCTGAAGTTATTTACAGAAGCCCAACAATTCCCACCAAGAGCAGCACTAGGCGACACAGGCAAGGAAAAACTTCCTTTTAAGAGGCAGAAACCTCGAACAGAACCATGGCTCAGGGTGGGCGGCCATCTGCCTCGACCGGTTGGGGTGAGGGGGAGAGAGAGAAAGAGAGAGCAAGAGAAAGAGAGAGAGAGCAGAGGGAGGCAGCCTACACAGTATACACATAGAGGTACAGACAATAAAGGTGATGTTGCTATGGACTGAATGAAAAATGGTACAGATATTTATAGTAATGTTAATAATAATAACAGTAATAATAGCAATAGGACTAGTAACAGCAGTTGCAACTGTAGCAGAGGGCGTCGAGCAGGAACACGGGGGCAGCAGGAGACCCCCAACCACAGATCCAGACTCCACAGCTCCAGAGCCAGCAACACCCGCAGGAAGTGACAGGAGGGGGAAGCACACGACCACGGGAGAGGGAGAAAAAATCGAGTTAGTAACATTAATGCATTAATGGGATGAGGTTGCACTCAGAGAGAGAGAGAGAAGAGGAGAGAGGAGCTCAGTGCATCATGGGAAATCCCCCGGCAGTCTAGCCTATAGCAGCATAATTAAGGGATGGTTCAGGACTCACCTGAGCCAGCCCTAACTATAAGCTTTATCAAAAAGGAAAGTCTTAAGCCTACTCTTAAATGTAGAGACGGTGTCTGCCTCCCGAACCCAAACTGGAACCTGGTTCCACAGGAGAGGAGCCTGATAGCTGAACGCTCTGGCTCCCATTCTACTTTTGGAGACTCTAGGAACTACAAGTAATCCTGCATTCTGGGAGCGCAGTGCTCTGGTGGGGTAGTAAGGTACTATGAGCTCTTTAAGATAAGATGGTGCCTGACCATTAAGAGCTTTGTATGTGAGAAGAAGGATTTTAAATTCTATTCTGGATTTTACAGGAAGCCAATGCAGAGAAGCTAAGACAGGAGAGATATGATCTCTTTTACTGGTTTCTGTCAGAACACGTGCTGCAGCATTCTGGATCAGCTGAAGAGTCTTAATAGACTTTTTCGAAGAGCCAGCTGAGAGTTAGTCTGCTAGTGGTTTGTTGAGTGAGGAGTTAGTTGGCTTTGGGTACAGACCTTCACATACCTGGGAATGCTACTGAAGCCACAGCGGCAGCAGTAGCACAGCTGGAATCGGCGGCGCCCTCCGTCTGCAGACCGAGCGTCTGCAGGGTGTGCTCGGCTGCGTGGACTTTAGCTTCTTCTACTGCCGCACACAGCTCAGCAGGCGTGAAGGGATGGCTGCAGAGAGAGAATCCAAATCTCATGTAGCTGGATGAGACGTAATAATTGGGCATTGAAATAACTTTCACCTCGATATGAGTATAAATATATCGTGGCGTGACAAACGTGAGCGCATGTAGGCGTAGTAGCAGTAGAGTAGGAGGAGCAAGAGTAGTAGTGGTAGCAGCAGTATTCTTACACGTTGGGGTACTGTGTGGCCAAAGCTGGGATGGTGATCTTGTAGAGAAAGAGTTGTCTCTGGTCTGGACCGATGGCAGAGTGGAGCTGATAGACGGGCTGACCCCAGTTATTCTTTTGACACAACTCCTCCAGAACCTGAGAGAAATAAGAGAAATACAGTCAGTCAGACTTTCAGTAATTACACAAAGTGGGAACGTAGATCAACCAGTAAACCTCTTTTCACCATGATAGTCCGTTACGCCTAAACAGCTCCAGTCCTCCTCTAAGGACAGACTCTTTTCTGGATCCGTTTCCAAGATGGTAAAATACCCAGATGTGTTAAGTTCTGCAGCTGCCAAACCCCTAATTCAATCTTTCAGTCACCATCTCTCTTAGACTCCTGATCCTCTGTCTGACCCTACAAACATTTTCCAAAAAGAAAAACCTGTGATTTTCTCAAACTGAACTGACTGAACATGGTGTGGACAGACTTCATCAAAGTCAATGAAACAACTGCCAAATGTGATATTTGCAGGAGGGTACTCACAACAAACAACAAATCCCTTGCTGAAATATTTATTTACCGTCCACCATGTTAAAGTAAGAACTTCTGTTCTTTATGAACTTGACGAGCTCTCGGCGTACCACCAGTGTTTTACCATAGTCTGCGACCAATCAGATACTGTGATATAAAATTTACTATGTGTTGATTTTATTTCTCCAGCTGTTGCGCAGCATCGCACAGAGGTGCAAATGCTGATTGCCCCACAGAGCAAAATAAAAAAGAGTCAGGACAGCGTTAATAAATGTTACTGAGCTGTGATTAAATATGTGGTAAAAGCTCGGTGTCCTTTCACGTAATAACACAGTGAATATAAGGTGTCTTCAGTTCCCATCAAAAAAGGACCATAAAAGATTGGATGAGGGATTTGAAACCCTATCCCTGTCCACCAGTCCGTGTTGTGACGCCCGTCCTCCCGTCTGAGGCCTTGTCAATCTCAGCGGGGCCATCCAGGCTACAAAGGTGGCTCCTGTACAAACTCACTACCCCTCCTTCTTTAGCAGACGCCCACTGCATCCTCATTTTCTTTTTGCACCTTCAACACTTCTGTAGAACCTAACATGCACATCTGGAGCATTACTGATGTCGTTCATTTCTACACCCTTCTGTTCATTTGTGTTGTTTTTTGTTTCAATAAATTACATTTGTAAGAATAACTCCTGTGTGCCCCCCCCCTCCTTGTCCCACTGTCTGAGCCAGTTTGTGATAATCTCATCTCTTACCCTCACTTACAAACGAGACGTCGAGATACTTGAAGCCCTTTACTTGGGTGCAGTCACACGCTTCTCCCTAAATAACTGTTACTCCTGCACTGTTCCACGGCCTTAGACATGGTCAGACATCATGTGGCGGTCTGATGACGCCGGCAGAGCCGCTATCCTGAGGCCACCATGTCAGACAGTGTGTACACCCTATGCTGCACCCCCCAGATTCTGTCCATGATATCACAAACAGAACTTATGACCCAGAACCCAACAGCTACTGAGAAGGTCCTTGACTTGCAGAGAATGTGAACACTTCTCTGCCTCCGGTCATAGTGCGAATGGCTCGTAGTAAGCACGTGGTATCTTAGGGTTAGTCCTGGTCCTGGTCTTGTCCTGTCATCAAACAATTGGCTGAACTACCTGGACAACACTACAAAAATAATACAGAAGTTCTACAAGCAAGTATTACCCTGCAAAGAAATCCTGGTCGTCAGCTGTGTTCTGTTACCTGTGGTGCAGGTTTGATGGCGGTGGCCTTCAGGCCTCACTTGTAATACCTGAATAAGACACTCACAATTTCCTTGTGTCTTTTGGTTTGTTCTGGCTTTGCTGCAATCTGATACTGTTTCAACACTGTTTTATGTTTCAGCTTGTTGAAATATGCCATAAAGTGTTGTATAAAACAAAAAAAGGAAATCATTGCCCATGACAGATAAATGACTTAGCGTAAGTTTCTATTAGCTGTTAATCCTTTTGTCTCTTATGGCATATGATTGGCTAATATTAATTTGGTTTGAACTGTCAACAAATATAAAACCTATGTTACTGATCTTGTTAACTGATCAAGGTGAAGATAATGTTGCAGCGTCTAGCCTCACGTTATAGGCTCAGTTTGCATTAGTTAGTTTGTGTATTTCTGTGTATTTTTTATGTATTACCAGATTTCAGCGATATCATTCATTAATTAAATATGGGTGGGCAGTGTGAGCGAGCGTTCTCAGTGTGACAACCATTTGGCTTATTTGGGGACTGGTACCCTATATGCCTTTTTGCAACATTTGCATTGAAGTAATATTTTCCACCATGTTGCCCACCTTTAGATGGCCTGCATTAGAACAACATAGTGAAAACAGACAGGGCGAAGTGTCGAAGATGCGCTTTTTGTAGTTTGTCTTTGAAACACGGACGGAGTATAAAGTGAATAAAACGCACCATTGCTCAATTCAAAACACTCAGTGGGTTTCCTGCTATAAACTTTCTTGGTCTGGTATGACCAGTACTTTATTTACATTTACATTTGGCAGACGCATTTTTTCAAAGCGACTTACATTTGAGGAACAACATACAAGCATCAACAGAGCATCAAATACAGATCTACACCTGACAATACATACTAGTAAGAGCAGCAATGAATACTAGGACTAAGAGCTACTACTAAGAGCTCATAGTACATATCACATCAATGGGGTAAATACCTAGGGAAGGAAGTAAGAGTTAACAAAAAGGGCAATCAATACAAGATAATTGTAGGGGATAGAAGAAGAAGAGCACAGGAAGTGATGTCAGAGGTTAGAGGTGTTATCAAAGGAAGTGTTCTCTGCAGAGTGTCTAACGTTTTTATTCTGGCCATTAGCCATGATGGTTGAAAATGTTTTTTGTCTAGCTTAATAACTACTAAATACTAGGATAATGTTGAAGATGTTTATTGATCAAGACTATCAAACTTTAAAGATATACTGAACTTTAGGGCACAGTGTTTTTGCTCAGCCTTGTTCTCAGGCTGTGGCCTTCACACTTTTGTAACAACACACACAGCCGGCCTGTTGAACCGTGTTGCTAACAGGCCGTATCAGAGGAAGTCCATAATTTAAAATATCTCATCAAATACAAGACACGTGAATGCAATGGGCCATTAGAGTGGATTGCAACTCTGAAGGCTGCGAAAGTCAGCATGTGACGTTCGCAAGAGATTGAACCCCCAACCTTTCGATTAACAGGCAAGCCACTCTTCCTCCTGAGCCACAGCCACCCAAAGAGCAGTTGTACATATCAAAATATGATTATATTTACACAAGTATACAATACAACAACATTTATACACATACTTTTGATTTGTGATCTAGAATGTGCTTTGAAATACTTCTACACAGTTTTGTTTGGATATGTTTTATGTGAGATTTCCAGAAAATCTTGTCGTCTGTAATCACTTAACTTCTTATACTTTCTATGTTGACACCTTCTATCTGTAACTGAACTGGATTGATTGCTTTACAATTGCCAAATTGATCATCATCATGAATCTAGCTTTGCTCATATTTAATGATAACTTATTTATGTCAAACCACTTTTTTATTTTTCTAAATTCTGAAGTAAATAAGTCCATTAATTGCTGTAAATTCTGACCAGAACAACAAATGTTTGGGTTGTCTGCAAATAATACAAATTTCAGTAGTTCAGATATTTTAAATATGTTGTTTATATAGAGGATAAATCATTTTGGTCCCAAGACTGACCCCTGGGGGACACCACACGCAATTTCCAAGCATTCAGATTCAGTTTTTAAATAACTGCATGCACTGCCAAATTCAACACTATCTCCCTTATCCTAAGCTGTTTTGCTTCAGTTTTGTGTCAAATGCTTTTTTCCCATCAATGAATACCTCAGCTGCATATTTCTTTTTGTCTGTGGAATTTGTGATTTAGTAATGAGTTTGGTTCAAGCCAGTAATGTTGAAATATTCTTTCACAATCCATATTGGCTGTTAGGAAGTAATTTGTATTTATCTATGAATTCGTCCAATCTGTCAGTGGAGAGTTTTTCTAGAATTTTTTGAGAATTGTGGCCTGTTGAGACAGGCCTGTAATTCGATTGTGGTGTTTATCTCCAGTTTTGTACAGAGCTATGAATCTCCTGATTTAGGTATGCTGAATCGCTGACCGCACTCTGACATCTTTCAACTCACACACGTACGAAAGCTAATCAACTACTACAAAGGATTGTTGATCATGATAATCTAGAGCTGAAGATCTTTCATTGCACTGAACATCTGTCACAGGACTTGAAAATGATATTGATCCTTTAAACACATTTTCACTCAAGACCAACAGCAACTGATTTTATTAGCATAACGAATACTTTAAAAGTTCTGACTGAAAAACAATTATCAATAATCCACTTTAACAGCTGAGCCTATAAGCTAACTTTCACAACATTAAATATTATCTAAATCAGCTAAAACTGCCTTTCACTTAACTGCTTTATCTGAAACTTGGATTAATAGTGAGGTCCACAAAAATCCCAGGACCACAAATTGGACAAAATTACTACAGACCCATCTGACTGCCCTCTGTGGTCTTAAAGACTTTTGAGCGCCTTGTGTTTTTCCACCTCAAGTCCCCTACAGACCCCCTGCAGTTCGTCTACAGAGCCAACAGCTCTGTAGACGAATGATGCAGTAAACATGGCCCTTCATTTCATCCTCCATCACCTGGACTCCCCAGGAACCTACGCCAGGATGTTGTTTGTGGACTCAACAACATCATCCCAGCCCTGCTGCAGCACAAGCTCTCTCAGCCAAGCGTGCCGGACTCCACTAACATGTGGATCACAGACTTCCTGACAGACATGTCTCTGACTCCAGGACCATCAGCACCGGTTCCCCTCAAGGCTGTGATCTTTCCCCTCTGCTCTTCTCCCTGTACACCAACAGCTGCACCTCCAGTCACCAGTCTCTCAAGCTCCTCAAGTTTGCAGACGACACCACCCTCATTGGGCTCATCTCTGGTGGGGATGAGTCCACCTACAGGTCGACCATCTGGTGACCTGGTGCAGCCAGAACAGTCTGGAGCTCAACGCTCTGTAGACAGTGGAGATGGCTGTGGACTTTTTGACTCCACAGTCAACAGTGTGGACTCCTTCCACTTCCTGGGCACCATCATGTCCCAGGACCTCCAGTGGGAGCTGATAAAATTATGTCACATTGAAACTACATTTATTCAACTTTTTCATGTCTTTCAGCTAGAAACTATATTCCAACCTTAAAATGTTCTACACCCTTTAGTGCAATTTCAAGTTTATTGATGTTTAAAATCTTGTTGATATTATTTACAACCTTCCTATTTTTCCAAGTTTGAACAGTCCTTAAGGTACTTCATGCACATAAAAACTAGCAATGCAGTTTAACGTCAGCTTTTCAACAATCCTTCAAACTTTCACACATTTGTAGCACTTAGCTTTTTTCAAGCCAGATATTCAGTTTCGTGCGAGCCTTTCAACAGCCAGCATTCACACCGCAATTTCTTCAGAAATTGCTATTCTTGTTATGGATAATTAGAGGAAGGAGCCCAGGCAGCAGAGCAGGACCTCCAAAGAGCTCCTCCCACATCCAGATGGATTTCTCAGCTGCCACACAACTGTCCTTCAGCTCCGTCAAGGATTTTCGGTTACACCACATGTTTTACCTTTAGTCTTCTACTGAATTGAGAGCAGAAAAAAATGATGACTGAAAAACCAAACCCAGCCCAGTATCTCTGGGAATTATGTCCAAATACGTCAGCTGTTGGAGGTTAAGCTCGTCTAATGTGTGTTTGTCTTTTTTCTAACTGAAGCCACAATCTTTCCATACCGCTAACCTAGTGTTGTTTAGCTCAGTGTAATGGCTTCTCTGTGGTCTCTAATACCATACAGCATTAATAACATCTTAAATAATAAGTTAATTCAGTCAGTACAGCCTGTTGATCAAGTGTACTGGTGTCCACATTTCAGTTTACATTTGAAAGCCTGAAGAATCCTGATTCCAGATAGTGGCACCATAATGTTCATGAGTCTTTAGAGAAAACACATCTGACACCATTCTCACTATCTAAACTTGGTTATGACTTTATTTTAAAAATACATGCAGTTGTTTCATTCAGTATTTTTCTTCATTACCTTTTTATACTGTATTATACTTTATATACTTCATATACTTTATATGCAGTGTTATTAAGCTGAAATATTTTACTTTCTCTATCATTTGTTCTTTGAGTATTGAAACAATAAATGAAAGTAATTTAGTCAAATTAAATGTTTGATTTCTGTTATTAGAAGTTTGACCAAAGTTACAGCTAACTGTAACAAGTACACAGTACTTTTACAAAATCCTATACTGTAAAATACTAGAAGTATTTGTTGTGACAGTTTGAGGCAAATGAATCAGTTTCTAATGTTTTGCTGACACTTTTGAACTTTGTTGGTTTTACTTCCCAAAAATAATTAAGATGTTTACGAGTCAGTTCAGCACAGCTCTCCTTTTGAAGTTAATCTGTTAACTTAGTTTCGGGAGCGGGGCCACGCCTCAACCACACCTCCAATCACCTGTCAAGGCTACATATATCTGCTCAGCCTGCCCTGCTTGTTGGCCTCTTCCTCTCCGTCAGCGAGGTCAGGAAAACCCTTTCCTCATCAGCAGCCTTCCTCCTGTACAAACACCGGCTACTCTACATGGCGCCCGCCTCTGCTGCACGGCCGTCTCTTCCTCCACAAACGGAGCCCGACATTAGAGACTGGACCGTCGTCCCCCTCAGAGACAATTCCACAGAGGGAAAGGCATTCCCTTCAACCGCAACATAGCCTCCAGTAACACTCAGGCAACAACAAACGCCAAGCCTCGTGCGCTTCTGGTTTCTCAGCCAGGGTCGGCCATGGCCTGTGGCGTCACGCATGACGTCACAGGGCCTCGGTGGCCACAGCATGCATCTCCATCTCCCCCTGGGGGTCAGGTTGTATGTGTCTGAAATGGCTCTGGCAATATGGCTCTTTCCAAGCAGCCAACACAGCAAATCAAGAGCCCCTGACAACAACTCAATGGTCCTCACTATGCGAGTGTGCAATCCTCAGCTTTCTTCTCCATCTCCAACAGGTCTGTCCTTACACCAACCCTCCACTCTCCATCCCTACACCTTCCCTTCCCCAACACCCAAATGTTTTTGCTCTTTGTCTAAACACCTTACTCCTTCCACAGCAGCTTCTGTGGCCACGGCAGCACCAGCCAACCAGCCAGTTGTATCAGTCCTTTGACCTTCACCTGTCTCTCTTTACGTCTGCATATTCTCCACAAAATTCAAGCACTTCGCTCTCGAATCGGATTTTCATCCCATACCTCTCCCACCGTTTTCAGCCACACATTCAACTAACTTCACAGTCGAACCTTTCTAACACCTCACAAGCAACCTTTCTCTACAGCTTCGCCTCAAGCACTCTCAGCCTGCTCAAGAGACCAAGGTCTTTTGGAGTGCAGGGCTCACTCCTGAGGACATTTTATGGCTCTGTGGTGGCATCAGCCATCTTCTTTGGTGTGGTCTGCTGCAGTAGCAGCATCACAACGACAAACAGGAAGAGGCTAAACAAACTGAGCCGGTTCTGTCCTGGGATGCTCACTTGAGCCAGCAGAGGTGGTGGGAGAGAGGGGGGTGAGAGCTCTCATCCATGTTGGAGACCTCGTCCCACCCCCTTCATGAGTCACTAACATTACTGAGCAGCTCCTTCAGTGGCAGGCTGATACACCCACGCTGTGTGAAGGAGAGATTCAGAAGATCTTTTCTTCCTGCAGCCGTGAGACTTTATAATCAGCACTGTTGAGCAGTCAGCAGTAACCACAACTCAGAGACGGAGTGAAATCTATGCACAAAGTCACTTTGTGTCGTTAATATTGAACCTCTCTTTGCCTCTGGCTTTAGATTCCAGAGAGCAGGGCACTGAACACATAACCTGGAATGAGCTCCTTAAAGCTGCTTATCTGTAAATGGGGTGTGTTAATTTAGGCAGTGTGGATGTTCAAGTAAAGACTAACTTACCAGTTCAGAAGAGGGGGGAAGGAAACTAAGGTGTCCACCCACACAGACCCTTAGTTATTTTCAACAAGCCCCAAAAAGTTCACGTAGAGCTCTGATGTCATCAACTTCAATAAAGAAATAGACAGGAAGGACACCACTCTTTTCTTAACCAATCATTGGCTATCAGGACGTGATAGTTGCAACAACCCTTTGACTCAGTTCACAAACAATTTTCCAAATAAGGTAATAAACCACATCATGCAGGTCTCTATAACTCATGTTAGTCTAATCCTTTAAATGTCTAACGCATCAAGGTCAAATATAATAGGCCACACTTCTCCTTTAAAAGTGTTTCCTCCTACTTGCCTGTGATGTTGCAACAGGTAGCACCTTGTTAATTCTTCTCTCCACTTGGGTCTAACGTTCCCTTCTAGGGAAGTCAAAGCCGATGTTGTTCTGTCGTCTGAATGTTTCAAACTCATATAGTATTGCTGCGCAAACACTGTCCTCCTCAAGCTGCGACTGCTTTGAGCCACAGATGGTAACAAAAAGGACAAATCTGAGTTGGTGTTCTGCTGCTGGTGGATTGTGCTTGTGCCCAGTTTCAGGAAAATAAGGCCCGTTGTGAGATTACATGCTTAATGAGAGAAAGAGAAAGAAATGAGGAGAGAGATCAGCTGCTGATATTCTGCTGTACGTTGGTCCTGGAGAACTACAGGACAGGACGGATCTTCATATGTGATAAACCCGATGGGGTTTGCATTGTCACACAGTTGTACCAGAACGCCCCCAGGTATGATTTGGCACAGGTGCAGGGCTAGATGTCAAATATTAGAATTTCTGTTTGTTGTGATAATGTGTCCAGCAAACAATGTGGGCTTGGGAGATAACAGACGGACTTTCAGGTGAAGACTCTTAGTTATGCTGCTTCAGCTCTAGACTTGCAATGATCCACTTAGCTCCTCTCGCCTCCTCCTATCCATCTGTGTCCATTCTTATCCCATTACTGCATTTCGCTCTCCTTTAGTTTTGTTCTTTCTCGTCCCTCTGCTCTCTCCTCCTGTAACTTTCTGCAGGTGTCTCAGACTCCAGAGCTTTGGAGTCTAGATCTGCAGTTGCAGGCTCCTGCTGCCCCCGTGTTCCTGCTCAAAACCCTCTGCTACAAATGTATAAACCTGCTGAATACCTTTTCTGAGCCTCGACTTCATCCAGTTTGAGTTTCTGTGCAAAACACAGCACACACAAAGCCGACCAGCTGACGCTGACAGTCTTCCTCCATGTTTGTTTCTGTCTGAAATCACCTTTGAGATTCTGTGAGAACCCGAATCCCCGGAACCGCCACTCTGAAATCCTTTAGTATAAACGCAGAGTGTGTGGTCCTGCGTCTGGAATGAACCGTGTGTGCGTTCCTAAGATTAAGACATTAAACATAAGTTCATTCCTTGTTTTGTCTGGTTTTGAAATTGTGTGCCGCTGTCCCATGTTACACGGCTCTACGTCTGACTCATGTTTAAATGATCAAAAATAAGGCTTGAGTCGCTCGTTTCCTCTTTTCTCATTTATTTAAAACAAAACGAACAAAAAACCTGTCAAACTAAACGTGAGGTCAAAGACTGTGTCCGTCCTCTGTCCTTACTGTCCGCCGGGAAGCTTCAGACCCAAAAGACCTCTTCAGACACACATCTTCCTCCTTCCACAGCGGCCCAAATCTAAGTTAATCTGTAAGGTTAATCAGAACAGCTAAATTAACATTTAATAAATCTAAATAACTATTCTAAAAAATAAACCATCTAAATCACAAAATAATTAAACACAAAAAATCTGCTCCAACACCTTGATTTAACCTTTCTTGGATAACTATGACCTGAATGAGAGAATCTTTTACAGACGCTCTTCACATTACAATAACTTCACATGCTGCACACATGTATGTTCCCTAGTTATTGGCAATATCCGTGTGCCTGCGAGCACGTAGTCTTTATGAGTATGTATCTGTATTCATGTTGCTGTACGTATTTATGTGTATCTGTTCTTCTATCTGTGTGTGCGTGTCCTGATGCAGGTGGACGTCATAAATTCTCGGAGGCCAATATCTTAAAATCTTGCCACATAGGTTGAGTGAACTCTCTCTTTAATCTGTGGTTTATTAGTGGCTTCAGTTCTTAGAAGCTGCTCATCCTGTGGCTGATGAGGAGATAAAAGAAGAGGAAACAGAAACATTAGCAGAGGAAGAAACGACGAGTCCAACAGAGCAGAAGCGACAGACGGTCTACCTGGACATGGATCACCTGCTGATGGTGTTGCTGTTGCTGTGGAGCTCAGGTAGGACTCTGCTTTAAGGATGGATGTTTGAAAGGTGCAAAACCTCCGTGTAAAAATACTGAATTAAAGCCACAGACCTTCGCTAAAAACATTTTTTGTTGTTTCTTCTAAACTTATGACTTCAATCTTGAAAATTCAGATTTTTCTCAGAATATAACCAAACTTACACGACTAAATAAAAAATTGTTTAACCTATACAAGGGACTAAAATGCTGTTAAGTCGTGTTCCATTTCATCACTGATTCAGTCAAAAAGCACGTTTGAAGGCACATTAGTGAGCCGAGGTTTGGATTTTATTTACTGCTTTTATGTGCTGTCAGTCATTTGAACGGCTGTTTCTGCCCTCACATTCAAATATTACACCGCATGAAGTCACCCTCAGCTCAGAATGAAACCTCTACACTTTTTTAAATAACACTGACTCTGTCACACAACACAGCATGATGTGTAGTCTCAGTTTAAATTGTTTTAATGTGTCTGAAGCTTTGGACACGTAGGATCATCACTGATGATGTGACTGGCTGCAATGTTGGAACATAAGTCCTATAATATTGTGCTGATGTTTCTGAGTGAGCAGGATGGAGGTGCGGCTG
This sequence comes from Lepomis macrochirus, assembly GCA_024633595.2. Lineage (NCBI taxonomy): Eukaryota > Metazoa > Chordata > Actinopteri > Centrarchiformes > Centrarchidae > Lepomis > Lepomis macrochirus. The sequence continues at coordinate 1,962,131 of JALXJV020000023.1, read as the reverse complement.
CAGGATGTAGTTAGAAAGAAAGCCAGCAAGTCACTGGCTTTGTTTAAATGTTCTACATTTGCTGAAGTAGCTGAAATAAAGACCCTGAATGCTGTTGAGCCTAAATAATAAATATCTAAAGTAAAGGCACAGCAAGTTGATTTGAAAAGCACATTTCAGCAACAAGGCAATTCAAAGTGCAAACAACATTTATTTCCTCTTACTCACTATCGTCACCGTGAATCCTGATTGTTTGTGCTATAATCTCAGTAAAAGGGTTTTATATGTGTTTTCTGGGTTTCACCAGTGTTCTGGTCTTGTTTTTCTGTCTCTCTGTATTTTCAGTTTGAAAATGTTTGTGACATTGTGTCTGGTGTGTTTCTGTGAGCTTTATGTTTCCTGTCTTAGGTTGCAGTTCAGTCTGCCCCTGGTCATGTTTTACTTCCTGGGCTTGCCTGAGATTAAATGAATTTATATTGGCCTATACGCAGAATTCCTCCACCCGCCCCCCCACCCACTAATTATTTTATCAGATTTAGAGACCAGCACCTGGATGGGCATTTTACCTCCACTGTCCCTGTAGCTTTCCAGGCGATTTCTTTCTTGTGTGTTATATTGATGTATGAGTGCTTCTGTAATGATTTACTTTGCTGATCAGAGAGACTGCTGTCACTGCAAATATCGTGGGACAAAACAGAAAAAAGCTGCACTAATAAACTTGACAGGACAGAGAGGAAACAGAATTAAACTTTCAGCTTCTATAATCCACGTTTAGCCTCTGATGGAGCTCAGGGTTGATCAGGAGGACGGCTGCTTTACTCCGAACAGGTTAACTGTATGAACCTGGACTGTGTGTGAGACCTTTTGGATGTGTAGAAGAACACAGAACATAAATTAACATCAGATCAGATCTTTTTAATTATTAATTTATGTTGCTGTGGCTTGTGTGTAATTGCGCACCGTGTCACTGGGGAGACGCTTCATCCAGCCGCTGTTTACTGTACATTTTTACAGTCCTGCTGCCCGTCCACACCAGTGGCGGTTCTAGACCAATTTTATTGAGGGGGCCAGACTGGGGCCAGTTGTTTTGCCAGAGGGGCCCATTCAATCAGAGACAAATGAGACAAAGGCAAAGTTCAATCTTTCAAAATGTCCCGTTTAGTACATAATGTAATGTTTTAGTACGTTTCAGTAACTTACAGTTATTTGTTTCAGTAACAGGATCTTTTCTGTAACTTAGTTATATATTTATTAAATTACACAAAACATTCCTGTTAGACCAATCGCATTTTGTGTGTGAAAAGTGCTATTTAAATGCAAAGCATTATTAAATTGTTGTGATAATAATTAAAATTTCCAGCAATATCCAAAGGCTGTCCATGCAATGGAAACATGGATTACAAGGACAAAATATTGTCTACAAGGCTGCATTTAGTCGCAAGAAGTAAGTAAGTAAAGTTTATTTATAAAGCGCTTTTCTCAGATAAAATCACAAAGTGCTATACAGAAGAGTAAGTAAAAACAAACAGTATAAAATGTATATAAATATAAAATTAATGTGACCCTAGTGAGAAGAAGATACGTTACTATGGTTACTGTAGACCAGGGCTGTTCAATTATAAATTTAATTGGGACGGATTTTAAAACCAGGACACAGAGATGGGCCGGACATTTTCTCAGGAGTTGGGATCATTCAGATTTTATTGACACACTTGTATTGGTAATCCTTATTGGTTCAGTTCTTTACTGATGCTCTTATCAGTCCTATTTATTACTAAATAATTAAATATATTATTTAAATTTTTTGTTGTTTCTAGAGCAGCAACAGGATTTACAGCAACAAAGTCACTAATATCTCACTGGAAACAAATTTAACATGTCAGTAAAATAAATATTACATATTCCTGACATCAACACACTGTGTGAAGTTTAGAAATGATGAACAGCTTAGTCCCTCCTGTCCTCCTCCTCCCGCTGCTGCTGCTGGTTTGTCTCAGCCACCAGCTGAGTTTATAATGTGCCATATTTTAATGTACATCTGTCACAGGACTTGAAAATGATATTGATCCTTTAAACACATTTTCACTCAAGACCAACAGCAACTGATTTTATTAGCATAACGAATACTTTAACAGTTCAGTTAAGACTGAAAAACAATTATCAATAATCCACTTTAACAGCTGAGCCTATAAGCTAACTTTCACAACATTAAATATTATCTAAATCAGCTAAAACTGCCTTTCACTTAACTGCTTTATCTGAAACTTGGATTAATAGTGAGGTCCACAAAAATCCCAGGACCACAAATTGGACAAAATTACTACAGACCCATCTGACTGCCCTCTGTGGTCTTAAAGACTTTTGAGCGCCTTGTGTTTTTCCACCTCAAGTCCCCTACAGACCCCCTGCAGTTCGTCTACAGAGCCAACAGCTCTGTAGACGAATGATGCAGTAAACATGGCCCTTCATTTCATCCTCCATCACCTGGACTCCCCAGGAACCTACGCCAGGATGTTGTTTGTGGACTCAACAACATCATCCCAGCCCCGCTGCAGCACAAGCTCTCTCAGCCAAGCGTGCCGGACTCCACTAACATGTGGATCACAGACTTCCTGACAGACATGTCTCTGACTCCAGGACCATCAGCACCGGTTCCCCTCAAGGCTGTGATCTTTCCCCTCTGCTCTTCTCCCTGTACACCAACAGCTGCACCTCCAGTCACCAGTCTCTCAAGCTCCTCAAGTTTGCAGACGACACCACCCTCATTGGGCTCATCTCTGGTGGGGATGAGTCCACCTACAGGTCGACCATCTGGTGCCCTGGTGCAGCCAGAACAGTCTGGAGCTCAACGCTCTGTAGACAGTGGAGATGGCTGTGGACTTTTTGACTCCACAGTCAACAGTGTGGACTCCTTCCACTTCCTGGGCACCATCATGTCCCAGGACCTCCAGTGGGAGCTGATAAAATTATGTCACATTGAAACTACATTTATTCAACTTTTTCATGTCTTTCAGCTAGAAACTATATTCCAACCTTAAAATGTTCTACACCCTTTAGTGCAATTTCAAGTTTATTGATGTTTAAAATCTTGTTGATATTATTTACAACCTTCCTATTTTTTCCAGGTTTGAACAGTCCTTAAGGTACTTCATGCACATAAAACTAGCAATGCAGTTTAACGTCAGCTTTTCAACAATCCTTCAAACTTTCACACATTTGTACCACTCAGCTTTTTTCAAGCCAGATATTCAGTTTCGTGCGAGCCTTTCAACAGCCAGCATTCACACCGCAATTTCTTCAGAAATTGCTGTTCTTGTTATGGATAATTTCATACTGTATAAACCTAACAATGTAAAAGCTTAAATTAAAAAAAACAATTCATTTGTTCATTTCAAATATTTAACAATAATTTACTGAGCTTGCTGACTGCATAAAGCTCTGAGGTTGTTGTGGTGCCGTGCCAGTGTTACATGATCACGCAGGTGTAAATGTGTTCTGTCAAATCACATAAATAAATACTAAGCATTTTTTTATATAATTCATTGGTTCATTTGTCAGGTAAAATTTAAAAAACATTGGAACAGGTTACAGTAAAATAGAGATGTTGCAGAGAGGATCTGCAGCCACTGAAAGATTTCTGAAATCTCAAAATCTTTAAGTTGAGTGAACTCTCTCTTTAACCTGTGGTTTATTCGTGGCTTCAGTTCTGAGTAGCTGCTCATCAGGTGGCTGATGATGAGATAAGAGAAGAAGAGGAAACAGAGTGTTTTATCAGCAGAAAAAGAGACGATGAATCCGACAGACGAGAAGCGACAGACGGTCGACCTGGACATGGATCACCTGCTGATGGTGTTGCTGTTGCTGTGGAGCTCAGGTAGGACTCTGCTTTAATGATGAATGTTTGAAAGGTGCAAAACCTCTGTGTAAAAATACTGAATTAAAGCCACAGACCTGCTTTCAAAACCTCACTACACATAACCACTATCAGTTTAATGGCAGTTGCTCATCAGTTCATCTTAGATGTGCCTGTTAGTGTCAGAGGGAAACCTCTTATATACCACACACTGTACAGCTGTTACAGTTAGAGGGAAAACTGAAAACTGATATTTATTATCTTGTCGTCACATGAAAACCTTTTTTCTCATTAGAGTAATTTAACAGCAGCAGAGCAAAATGAAAATAGAAACACTACTTCCATCCTGTACGTAAAAAATGCTTTTTTAAATTCAACCTTTATTTATCCAGGTGATCTCATTGAGATTTAAAACCACTTTTTCAAGACAGCCCTGGCCAAAATAGCAGCATATTGACAGAGAACAGTTACAAATATGAACACCAAGGACACAAACAGCAACAAAGAACATCTAACAAGAGTCTTAAGGTTCATAAACTAACAACACTACCTAAAAGTACAATTTGTACAGACTGTAGGTTTAAAGGACTTAGTTATTTTAAAAGCAGTGACAACAATTTATAGCATCTACTTCCAAGCTTTTCAGGCCGTGTTTAAATTCACCAAAAGAAATCAGTTTTCAAAACTGTAAATCAGTCTGCATGTGTTCCAGGTGGATGGAGCAGCATAACTAAAGGCCTTCTTACCGAGCTCTGTAGGACCGTAGGTACAGATGATAAATACAAGTTACTGGAGCACAAATTAGAGGAACTGATGTTGCGCGACATAAAAGTGCAAAGATGATGATGATGATGCATTTTATTTAATGGCACCTTTCATAACACCCAAGGTCACCTCACAGACAAATACAGATCACTGCATAAAACAATACACACAAGAAACGAGCCGCATACAGATCAAATGCATTAAAAACTCAGTATAACATGTTGTAAAAGAGCTTGTATAAAAGATGTGTGATAAGAGGGAGCCTCCTCACTGATAATGAGGGCCAGTTTGTCATTTTGTACAAGGTACAATGGTGTGTTGATGCTTTACATCCAGTCACAAATCTTAATGCACTATAGTAGACAGTCTCCAACAAAGACAGACATCGCCAGGCATGAGGTCTATAGAGCAGGGCACCGTAATCCAGTGCAGTGAGAAAGGTTTCTGCATCCAGTCTATACAGAATGTATGTAGGAAGTTCAGACTCACTCCCTCCATAGCACAACAGGATTTCTGGGTAATGATGTTTCAGACTTCTATGTTGCATTAACTCTTTAAGAACTGGTCTGTGGGTTAACTGTATGGGGATATGGAAGTTTTAAAATGGCTAAATAAAAACAAGTCAAACAAAAAGTGAAACACAAACAGTGTGATGTAGGAATGTATTTTTAGTTTTACATTCACTGTGTTTTAATTAGATGGAAACATTTGAAGCTCCTCGCAGGTTTGGGCTGGTTGGGTGTGTTTGTGTGTTGTTTCATTCTGCTCTAGTGTTCTTGATTTACTTCCTGTTTTATTTTGTAGTTTAGTCTGCTCTTACTGTGTGTTGTCATGTGTTACTTCCTGTGCTTGTCTCTGACTGACTTAGTGGATTCAGATGTGTCTTATCAGGTGTTTGTGTTTCATTCCTTGCCACTGCTCATTTCGCCTTTGTGTTTCCAGTGTTTCTCGTGCTTGTGTGGATTTTTTCCTTGATTGAACATTTGGTTTACTCACCCCTTTGTGTTTTTGGACCGCTCACGTCACTCCACCTGTAAGTTTCCGGTTGCAAATAAACCTCACCTTCTCAGCGGTTCCATCAACGTGTCTGCTTTTGGGTCCAAACCGCCTGTTTCCTGTGTTCAGCCAGTAGCTGGACTCTTAAAGCTTCACCAATAGTTTGTTTCTACATGTGCTGTAGTTTCTTTCTGCTCCTGCCGCTGCAGTGATGTTCAGAACTGTGAACATAATCCAAGTTTTAATGAACCAAACTTTTGTTTCCAAATCTTCCATCACTTCGTCCAACATTCTGAAAATCTATAAACTGTTATCTGCACATTCAGACTGAATGTATGTGGCACATATAGAAAAACAAAAAGATTCTAACTTAGTTTGAATACGTTGCTTTTAGTTTCAGCTTCAGCAGTAATCTGGTTCCAGAGTTCATTCACTAATCTGTGTGTGTTTCACTGAGATGAGCTCTGAGCTGCTCAAAGCCTGACAGTGTTCAGTCCACAGCTCAGCTCCAATCAGCGTGCTGCTTTATACTGATGTTTGTTTTCTGACTTTCTCCTCAGGACTCCAGGCTGAAGGAAATCACATCTCAACAGGTAAACAGAGAACGTAGAGATAAATGAAGTGGATGGATGGTCGACAAAGGGTCTGACTCTGAGGTCACATCCTGTTTCCTGCTGAAAGTCACTGTTGGTTTATTTTGACCAAAGCCGAGTAAAAACACCATCTTTCTCTTAAAGGGTCAGCGTATAAGTTTTTTTTAAAGGGACATTAAATATATGAGATATTTATAATGAAAAAGTAATATTATATTATCTCCGACTGTAATTTATTATATACATTTATTAAATAAATCTATGTTGTTTGCTATCTAGTTTTGTTTCTGGTCGACAGGAAAGAGCCTAAGTTTGCCTTGAGGGTAATTGTATTTTCAGCACAGCTGCCTTACCTTCAGCCTGTTTCTGTGCTGGTGCATGTAAGTGGAAACAGCACTGAAACAGGGTTCATCATTGCTAACCTTCAGGAAGCTTGACCACATCGCTCTCTGGTAAGCCCAACTTGTCTCTGATAGTCTACTTGATAGCACTTAACTTTGCTATCAGCTACAGCAAATACAGTCCATAAAGTCAGTGCATTATTTAGAGTAATGAAAAATGACACTGCTTCACCTCCTTCAGTAAACAGAAAGAGCCGCCGTCGTCACAGAGGAGATGGTCACGTCTCTGATTGGACTGATGTGAGTTGCTCACCTGGTTGTGAAATGGTGCAGTGTGCTCTGACAGTAACAGGTTTAGGACACAGTCACAGAAGCTTTATTAAGATTTATTAAGAAAAAAGTAGAGAGAGTACGAACTTAGAGTCATAGTCCAGGCAGTCAGCGTGGAGTGGCCTGAAACATAACCAAGGAAGTCCACCAAGAACAACAAAGACAATCCACAATGAAAAATACAAAGTCCATCAGCAGAAAATAATCCCATAAAGCAGACTGAGGATCTGCCAGAGAAAACAGCAGAGAAGATATACTGTATATGATAATGATGATAACGTCAGATACACGGAGGAGAGACAAACGTGAAGGGAATGTGGCAGCATTTTGGTCAGTCAGCAGCCAACCTGTTGGTAAGCAGGTAAAACAGTTTCCTCTGTAGATCTCCCTCTGACTCAGACTCTGACCCCCCCCGATCAGGAATCCTGAGTATTTGTGTCATCTGCAAAGTAAAGATTTGAACACAAGCTTGTCTTCATAGGTTTTATTTGAGCTTTTGGAAAATGAGTACAGAGCATAAAGCAGCTGAGTCGACTCGTTTTAACCAAACACCTGCACGAAAACATTTGTGGTTAACAAGTAGAAGAACCAGGCACAGCTCAGTTGCTGATGGGTTAGAACTGGTTTAAACCGGATGTGTGGTTGAGACAGACAGCTTACGCGGCATCACTATGGTTGTTCAGAGTGCAGATGTTCAGCAAAAAGCTGCCATTCAACAAAGTCACACAATAAAAGTTATTTTTCTAAACAAGTGCTTAGTAATAAATGTTAGCATGCAAACAAGCTAAAGTAAGAACTTTGCTAAACATTGTAAACTTTATACCTGCTAAACATTAGCATTATGACCATGTTAGCATCATTAGCATAAGGCCCTAACAACAGGCCCCGATGCAGGCTGTTATAACCACTTAAGGTACCTGAAGTAACCCTACTTGAATCAACTTCTTTCCATATGGACACGTTAGATTCAACAGTTCTCTTCTCTCCAACACACCTGTGCCTGGACGCAGCAGTCTACAGTAAAGTACCATCATCTGATGGATTTTAGAGTCGGACTGTGTCACCTAGACTTTTGTATTTGCAAAGTGCCGAAGTCAAAGAGAAAGTTATGAGGAGCATGGTCAGTGCTGTCACTGTCAAAATCCTGAAACGTCACTACAAACCGCTGAGAGCAGGAGGTTACACAGCTCCACTGTGCTGAAATGATTTGGGCATTTTCAGTAAAATAACCTCCCGAATCACAGCAGCCACGTTCCTCTTTGACTGAGAGGTGAGAGAATATGGTGAATGAGAAAGAAAAGTGACCGACTTAGAAACAACACCATGGTCAGCTAAGGCGCACACACGGTTTAACACCCACAAGCACATCCACACTATCAAACAGGTGCTCAGCGGCGACCTGACCCCAGAATAATACCAGCCTTTAAAACAGCGGCACGGCAGCCACAGCAGTCCACTGAAAAAACACTTCATCCATTTGAATGACATCTGACGAGCATCCAAAACAATCTTCTTTTGGAGCTTTGCGACCCTTCGCTTCTTTTCTCTCCTGTCTCTTCATGAAACAACTTTTATGTTTGAATAGCATGACTGCTAGCTTGCGCGTGCTCTGCTAGTCTAGTTGTCAGATTTTGCGTTTCATCAGGTTTCTGGAGTCTGATCGTCTTGTCACATGATCAAATAGAAACTTAAGATTGGGCAGCCATACACACATTACCCAGCAATCATCAAAAACTACTGACACCACAGCAAAGTGTGAGATGCACAGTTGAGGGTATACAGTGGATAGAAAAAGTCTACACACCCCTGTTAAAATGCCAGGTTCCTATGATAGAAAATTATGAGACAAAGAAAAATTATGTCATATTTTCCACCTTTTAATGTGTCTAGAGTAAGTATCAGTCTTACGTCGAACATCCCCCTTAAGATCGAAATAGCTTTTATGGATTAGCACATATTCATCTGCCAGAACTGCAGCCTTACAAGGGGTTGGCACCTTATGTTCATTAATGAATGTTGCTACACGCTCTGCTACAGAATCCTTAAATTGCTCTAGAATAATCAAATCACAAAGATCCTCAAATGTGCTAACCTCAGATGATGAACACCAACGATGAAATTCAGAAACCAAATGTGTGATTATCCTGCTTCTTCCTAAAAGAAAACCGCTGGCGGTATGCCTCTGGCACCAGTTCATAGACTTTCAACACTGCAGACTTAACAATTTCATACACCTTGCTATCAGCTATACTCAAAGCTTTACAAACGATGAATAATCTGCGTTGACTACAGTCTTCTGACCGGCTACCAAAGCGCTTTGCCCCCCGGCTGTACGCACATCCAGCAGTGTTTGTGTACAAGAAACCACTAGTTCTCATTTTAAGGTTAATGGTTGGAGGTGAGCTTGGTGTCTACTGTATAAAGAGGCTGTTACATGCATTTTTACCATGTAACTGACAGAAGTCCAGCAGCTAACCTGGTGGGGCTGCACTGTTTTTACCTATGCTGCAGGTTAGCATGCTGATTTAGGCACAGTGGTGACTTGTTTGGTCTTTTGTCTATTGTATCCCACAATCCTCTGTTTTCCTGCAGGTGCTCGGTGTGACACCACGGCCAAGGCTGACATCGTGCTGTTGGTGGACGGCTCCAAGAGCATAGGCGACTTAGAATTTAAAAATGTCAAGTCTTTTGTCTCCAGCATAGTCAGAAACCTCCACATCGGCCCAGACAGAGTCCAGATAGGTAATATCTGTATTCATACTACAGACAGTACACACACATGCACACACCTTTCCTATAGACATGCATTAATGTGGAGAGATGTCAGAGTGACGGGGCTGCTGCAGCACCGTGCCCTGAGCACTGAGGGGTCTGTTGCATAATATCATGGTCATAACAGCAGCAAGGAATAAAGTTTCTTTATGCCACCAGCTGGAATAATTTGAACTGATTTCTGCACATGTGTTTATAAGAGAAGTATTTAGTATTTTTACAAAACGTTACGTTAATGCCACTTTCACCCGACGAGTCCAAGCATCACTGGCTTTAGCTGCCAGAGTTTCATGTCAGCTGCTTTAACAGAAGCTTTTTGCTGGTCGCACAGAGTTTAAAACGGACGACAATGTTCTTTGCATCTTAGACTGTGACACAGTAATGGCAGCAGCTGCTTACAGCTGTGGAAAGAACGCCTCCCTCCCTCGTTCTCCATTCTTCCTTTAGCTTCTTGGCTAACAGCTGACTTGAACAACATATGATCTGGTGCTGCTGACCTGCAGCGCTGTCGCGCATTCACGTCAAGGATGGTGCATTCAGTAACACTGTGTTACTTGCATTATTAACTGCAATAATATTAGTTTTGGAAAAGTAATATTATAACAGCTAACACTGGTTCCTGCACTGCAGCTATTTCTTTTTGAACGTACCCCATTTTTGAAAAAGTCACATTTGTCTGGCTTCACTTAGTCCCCTTGTTTGATGTGGTTTGAATTCATATCTGGTTCCTGAGACCTTCTACGCTCTCCTCCATACCACACTGGAAAGCTGAGGGTGTGTTTGTGAGGCCAAGTGGAATTCTGTTCCATTCATACAGCCCCCATGTGGATGTGAAGGCTGTGAATTTCTTTGAATCCTCACTGATGCTTGACAGTAAGCCTTTCCTTGGTCCAGCACGCTGAACCACGTGTTCCCACCAAGACCATCAAGTATCTCCTGAATGCGTGGTATGGGGTTCCTATCTGAGATTGTCTTTATCTGCAGCCAAAGTCTTAGGTTCCGTCTTTTTTCCGCACACAGACCACTGCAGGGGCACATGGGGAGGTGGATTTGTGGATGAATCCTTTAACAGGTCCTGGATGTGGTTCTTGGTCAAAATGTTATGGTGTTAAGAATGAGTTGCACTTGAGACCATTTACCTGTCTCCAACTTTCAGAGAGAGCTATTGCCATCGAGTGAGAGGATTAAAAGAGGAACTTATGAACTGGGTGTCGTCCTGGCTTTCGACATTCCATGCTTAATGTTGTACTTTAAATGTAATAAGGGCTTATGTTCAGGGCAACCTTTATTTTGCAGGGGAGGAATGTCGTACCTGTAAATGTTCTTGTCTTGTGTCATACATGCACTACCACATGGAAGAATCTGCAGTTGTTAGACTTAGCCCTGGTCTGTTGGAAGAGTTTGTTCCCGGTGCTGCAGTACAAACAGCTTGGGTCCACTAATGCTGCTGCTGTCTGAGTGGTGCAACATGAGGAAGAAGTTTTAAAAAAGGACACCTTTTTTTCTCTAAATTTGTTCAACACACATCACTTCATTATTTTATCATTTTAAAAGAAGGTTGGTTCAGCCTGTTCTTGTTTTGCTTTGTGTCTTCTGCAGGTCTGGTTCAGTACGGTTATAGACCACGGACCGAGTGGCACCTGAACACCTACCAGACCAAATATTCCCTGCTGAAGGCCATAGACAACCTGCGACAGAGTTTAGGAAGCACCAAGACAGGTTACTTAGTATTGATGTTAGTGTAATAGTGTTGTGTTGTACAATATTGTGTTATAACTGGTGCTGGGCCGTTATCGGCGTTAACGTGCTGCGTTAACGTGAGACTCTTATCGGGCGATAAAAAAATATCGCCGTTAATCTATTCTCAAAGTTGGGTTGGGAGCTGGGTCTATGCTACGCAAGCTATGATGACTTTCACCTTGATATCTTAGCGCCGAATTGCACTGTAGGGGGGCGAGAACAAGTCTTCGAACCTGTGTGTCTGCCTACTGTGAAATTACCACATCAAACGTGACGTGCTAACATGGATGCAGCTGTTGCTGCGTTACCTCGGAGGGCGGAGCTGGGAATGACGTCACACCCGAGTTGACGGCGTTCCGGTTCCAACCTCGCTCGGCCAGCTGTTTGTTTACAACTAGCCAGGTTAGTTATTGATACGCCGGTTGATTAAAAAACGCATTGTGCGGTATTTCCTCACACTAACTGTAGCAACACGTCCACAGACAGCTGTTGGACAGCACTTTGTGTACCAACATTTCTGAAGCCGCCTGGTTTGCTTCTGGGAAAATTTACTTTTAAGAAGCTTCCCAATGGAAAATTCGACAAGACTAAGGTTGTTTGCACCTTGTGTAATGCGGAATTAGTTTACTGTAGGAGTTCTTCCAGTCTCAAGTAGCCTATCACCTAAACGCAAAGCCCATCACACGCTACACACAAGTACATCTTATTGAACATGATTTATTTTCATTACAAATTATCATAGTAGAACAGCTTTCTCAAGCAGTTTGTGATGCATTTTGGAAACAGGAGATGAGCCCCCTGGTAATCTGTCATATTTCTTTTATTTTGTGTTGTGTGTGTATTAATATGCTTGCTGCAGCACAAATTGCCCTTTTGGGACAAATAATAAATGATTGATTGATTGATTGGTCTAATGCGCCACCTGGCGTGAAACCCGTTCACACACACATTCTGAATGCCTTCGGCAGAATTCAAATGAGCCAGTTTAATCTAGATTTATCTAGATTAATTTCAAGATTACACTGAGATTAATCTAGATTTAAAAAATTAATCTATGCCCACCTCTAATTATAACATTATAGCACATTATCACAGAGCAATAGTATCAAGAAAAGATGGTTAATATTGTTTTATTAATAGTGATAAAAATAATTGGAATTATATAATAAAAATGTTAGAAGTTGTGATGATGCAACCTCAAAGTATCATTTAAAACTCAGTGATTTGATGATAACTTATTACTGAACTCCTCTCATTTGCTGTTAAAGTGCTCTGTCAGTCACCTAACGGCTATGAAAAGATGGACGGGATATTTTACTTTGTAACTCTTTTTCTTTTGGTTCCTCCATATTACTGTCACACAGGAATGGCTCTTAACTACACCCTGGAAAACAACTTTAGGCCCAAGGTGGGAATGCGTGCAGACTCCCAAAAAATTGTTGTGTTGATGACTGACGGACAGTCCCAGGACGACACACGGCTCCCCTCACAGAACCTGAAGGACGCCGGCATAGAGGTCTACACTATTGGTGACTGACTTTCAGTTTGAATAGTGAGAGCTGGGAAACCACAATACTTCACCACAACAGACATAACACAAATTGAACCTGTGTTGATGCTTGAAAATGTTAGCTAGCTAGCCCCTTCTTCTTCTTCTTCTTCTTCTTCTTCTTATACGATGTACAAATGATCACATTTGTTGTTTATATCAGTTAATGTCTTTATGTATGAAAATCATGCCCAGCATGTTTCAAGTCTTTAAAAGTTGTTTTGAACAGTTTGAAATTTAAAAAAGTAAAAGTAAAGTATGTTTACATACATAAGTACATATGATTTCTAGTTAATAGGTTTAAAAACACACAAGCATGTCTGCTCTGTCAAAGGTTTAGTTTGGACAAACCATAATTTATTATTTTGCTAATCAAATTAACACCACATTCTTCTCACAGGGGTGAGGGGTGCCAGAGAGAGAGAGCTGAAATCCATCGCCTCTAAGCCCACTGAAATTCACATGTACAGTGTCACAGACTTCTCGTATCTCCCAGACATTGTTGACAGCCTCACCATCAACCTCTGCAACAGTGCTAATAGCTTAGGTAGGCAAAGAGTCCATCATCATTAAACCATGATACACATTAGCACCACACTGATCCACTGATACCAGAATCAATCAGAAGTTTTAGAAGCTGTTACACACCGGTAGGATTCCAACAGTTAGATCTTGGTGTTGCAGAGCTTTAAGGTCCTGCGTAGGGAGGTGCTGTTGAAGCTTCTGCAGTTAATATGACAATGGTCCTGGACTTCGTAGGTTAAAAACTCAGCTGGGCTCTGATGGGGGCTGCTGATGAGGGGCTCTACCTCCGCTGATCTGAGAAGCATGTTCATGACCAAGATGAACAGAATCACTAAAATAGTGCATACAGCGATGATCCCATCCTTAATTTAGTTTCTTTGTACTGCACAATTTACCAGAAGAGCTGAGCTTTGCCCAACTTCAAGATGTTTTATGTTTCGTGCATTGCTGTCTACCACAGTGTGATTATTGATGTTACCAAGATGGAGCCAAAGGCATTTTCAAATCCTATAAATAGCTGCTTTTGTAAAATTGTTGTACATAAAAGTTTGTGTCAGGGTGTGAATGTGCTCTCTCTGTCTGTCTCAGTCTTTGTCAGGCTGGTGAACGGGACTAGTCTGTGCTCAGGCAGACTGGAGGTGAAGTCTAACCAGTCCACCCAGTCTAACCAGTCTAACCAGAGTTGGTCCTCAGTGTGTGAAGCTGACTTTGACCAGCAGGATGCAGAGGTGGTCTGTAGGGAGCTTGGCTGTGGGGCTCCTTCAGTCCTCCAGGGGGCGCTCTATGGAGAAGTGGAGGCTCCGATGTGGACCAAAGAGTTCCAGTGTGGAGGCCATGAGTCTGCTCTCCTGGACTGTAGAAGCTCAGGCTCAGCTAGAAACACCTGCTCACCTGGAAAAGCTGTTGGACTCACCTGCTCAGGTAGAAGAGGAGCTGCAGCTTTGACTTGTTTTCATCTCTGTTCTAATGAAACACTTTTTTTTGCTGACGACTCTCTTGTTTCTGTTCAGAACCTGTCAGGTTGGTGGGAGCAGCCAGTCACTGTGCAGGAACACTGGAGGTGAAACGAGGAGACTGGAGACCAGTTTATGGCTCTGACTGGACCCTGAAGTCAGCAGCTGCAGTCTGTAGAGAGCTGGACTGTGGCTCTGCCGTTTCAACACAAAGCAGAGAGGAGTCCTCAGACAGACCTGGATGGGAGATCAGCTCTGACTGTGTTCAGTCTGGATCTGCTCTGAGGGAGTGTGTCTCATCAGGTTCCTCTTCCTCCGTCATGGAGATCATCTGCTCAGGTAGGACCATCAGTCACAGTGACAGTTTGTTGTCTGAAGGCTCATTGCTTTAAACAGTGGCCCCTTTAAGCCACCTGCTGTGGTTCCACGTACAGATGTTGATGTTAAAACTCATCTGTGTCATTTCAGAATCAGAGAGATACAGTGGATAGAAAAAGTCTAAACACTGCTGTTAAAATGCCAGGTTCTTATGATGTAAAATAATGAGACAAAGATAAATCATGTCAGAACTTTTTCCACCTATAATGTGAGAAATTCAATAGAAAAACAAATTAAAATCTTTGAGGGGGAAAAATGAAAAATAAAAAACTTACAATAACCTGCTCAGGTAGGATCATCATCATGCTCAGCTATGAAGCTAATGGCTAACAATCCTGAATTAATGGATTGGAAATGTGTAAATCTGTACTGTTTGTAATAAGCTATATAATGCACTTTTTATAGTATATATACAATCACAAATAAAGATTCTCTCTCTGTCTCTCTGTCTCTCTCTCGCTCTCTCTCTCTCTCTCTCTCTCTCCCAGACTCTGTGAGGCTGGTGAACGAGACTGGTCTGCCTTCAGGCACACTGGAGGTGAAGTCTAACCAGTATAACCAGTGGTGGTCCTCAGTGTGTGAAAGTGACTTTGACCAGCAGGATGCAGAGGTGGTCTGTTATTGTAAGTTTTTTATTTTTTATTTTTCCCCCTCAAAGATTTCATTTTGTTTTTCTATTGAATTGCTCACATTAAAGGTGGCAAAAGTTCTGACATGATTTATCTTTGTCTCATTATTTTACATCATAAGAACCTGGCATTTTAACAGAGTGTGTAGACTTTTTCTATCCACTGTACATGCAAAGTTATTTTAGGGGATTTAAAATCACTGAAGTTTGTTCATGTTGTACTCATGATGTGATGTGATCTGATGTGATGCGTTTCATCAGATCCAGCAGTTGTTATCTCCAGACTGGTGGTCCTGCCGCTGTTGTTCATCGCTGCCATCTGTTTCATCCATAAAGTACGTACACATCTCTGTTGATCAGAGGACTGGCTGAGACGAAGAAGGGACGGTCTGTGCATCATCCAATCATTCAATTATTCCATTTAATCTGAAACCAAAAACAAAAAAACAATCAATATTTTGTTCTTCTGTTTTTCTGTATGAACAAAATATGAAAACTGACGTTTGTTTCCTTGCGTTCAGCTTGAAAAGGGAAATATAATAAACAAGGAAACCAAAATGAAATAATAGGTCGAATTTGCGTTTTCTTTATTTTTCTTTATTTGTTTTCCCATTTCCCACGGTGCCGTCAATTTTGTTTTCCGCATGTGCAGTGGATAATCTCCAACTCAGACTGTATCCAACTGTGTGGAACAAGCCTATACCGACGCAGTATCCCTCAGTGGCAAGACTGTGTGGCTGCAGCCTGGAGCCTCTCGTCTCTTGGCCTCCCGCCTGGTGCCATTGGAAGCTTCTACGTTGCAAAATAAAAGCTTGTGTCTGGTTCAGGCTTTCTCGTACTTTAGTGTTTTTGAACTGAATTATAAAGGCGGTCATGTGAATGAATAAAATACTTAATAAAATATCTGTCAAAAAGATAAATGCAGATTATCAAGCTGAATAAAAATATCCCACTTAAAATATGTCTAATAAATACAGACTTCCAAGGTGCCCTGTGTTTAAAGCAAAAACAGAACAAAATCATGCTCTTTATCTGCTCTCATACAGGGTTTAGATTTCTTTTTGTTTCAGACACTTTTATTTAGCAACCAGTGACTTACTCAGCACAGTAGTCTATGCAGTAGGCCTATACCCGGCATACTTATCTGAGCCCTAAAATGTCCTCACCTCTTTTCAACACAAAGTGACGCCCTGTAACTGTCACTGGCTGTTAAAGTCTTTGCAGTGTTGATAACACACAGCCTAAACAGTCCATCAGAATGCCCTCTATTACATGTCCATGCATGCTGTAAGTATTAGTGTGTGTAGTGGTGCTCATGGGACGTCGTTCTGGGACGCATGAGTCTGAGGCTGGGGGGGGGGGGGGATTTATATTTCCCATTTTGAGCTGAAAGCAAGGAAACAAATGTCAGTTTTCATATTTTGTTCGTGCAGTAAAACAAAATATTGATTCGTTTTTTCATTTTTGGTTCGTCAGTTTAAATGGAATAATTAAATGATCAGCCATGTCTCTCCAGGCCAGCAGGTGTCAGAATCCAGGCCCACAGGAGGACATAGAGCTGGATTATTAGAACCCTGGTGTTTGCAGAGCTAAAGGGGGCCCAGCTGAAGAGGAAAGAGCCCAGGCAGCAGAGTAGGACCTCCAAAGAGCTCCTTCCACATCCAGATGGATTTCTCAGCTGCCACACAACTGTCCATCAGCTCCGTCAAGGATTTTCGGTTACACCACATGTTTTACCTTTAGTCTTCTACTGAATTGACAGCAGAAAAAATGATGACTGAAAAACCAAACCCAGCCCAGTATCTCTGGGAATTATGTCCAAATACGTCAGCTGTTGGAGGTTAAGCTCGTCTAATGTGTGTTTGTCTTTTTTCTAACTGAAGCCACAATCTTTCCATACCGCTAACCTAGTGTTGTTTAACTCAGTGTAACGGGTTCTCTGTGGTCTCTAATACCATATAGCATTATTAACATCTTAAATAATAAGTTAATTCAGTCAGTACAGTCTGTTGATCAAGTGTACTGGTGTCCACATTTCAGTTTACATTTGAAAGAATCCTGATTCCAGATAGTGGCACCATAATGTTCACGAGTCTTTAGAGAAAACACATCTGACACCATTCTCACTATCTAAACTTGGTTATGACTTTATTTTAAAAATACATGCAGTTGTTTCATTCAGTATTTTTCTTCATTGCCTTTTTATACTGTATTATACTTTATATACTTTATATGCAGTGTTATTAAGCTGAAATATTTTACTTTCTCTATTATTTGTTCTTTAAGTATTGAAACAATAAATGAAAGTAATGTAGTCAAATTAAATGTTTGATTTCTGTTATTAGTAGTTTGACCAAAGTTACAGCTAACTGTATTAGAAGTACACAGTACTTTTACAAAATCCTATACTATAAAATACTAGAAGTATTTGTTGTGACAGTTTGAGGCAAATGAATCAGTTTCTAATGTTTTGCTGACACTTTTGAACTTTGTTGGTTTTACTTCCCAAAAATAATTAAGATGTTTACGAGTCAGTTCAGCACAGCTCTCCTTATGAAGTTAATCTGTTAACTTAGTTTCGGGAGCGGGGCCACGCCTCAACCACACCTCCAATCACCTGTCAAGGCTACATATATCCGCTCAGCCAGCCCCGCTTGTTGGCCTCTTCCTCTCCGTCAGCGAGGTCAGGAAAACCCTTTCCTCATCAGCAGCCTTCCTCCTGTAGAAACACCGGCTACTCTACATGGCGCCCGCCTCTGCTGCACGGCCGTCTCTTCCTCCACACACAGAGCCCGACATTAGAGACTGGACCGTCGCCCACCTCAGAGACAATTCCACAGAGGGAAAGGCATTCACTTCAACCGCAACATAGCCTCCAGTAACACTCAGGCAACAACAAACGCCAAGCCTCGTGTGCTTCCGGTTTCTCCGCCAGGGTCGGGCATGGCCTGTGGCGTCACACATGATGTCACAGGTCCTCGGTGGCCACAGCATGCATCTCCATCTCCCCCTGGTGGAGGTCAGGTTGTATTTCCCCATGTGCCTGCTCGCTCTGTGTCTGAAATGTCTCTGGCAATATGACTCTTTCCAAGCAGCCAACACAGCAAATCAAGAGCCCCTGACAACAACTCAACGGTCCTCACTATGCGAGTTGGCAATACTCAGCTTTCTTCTCTATCTCCAACAGGTCTGTCCTTACCCCAACCCCCCACTCTCCATCCCTACACCTTCCCTTCCCCAACACCCAAATGTTTTTGCTCTTTGTCTAAACACCTTACTCCTTCCACAGCAGCTTCTGTGGCCACGGCAGCACCAGCCAACCAGGGTTGTATCAGTCCTTTGACCTTCACCTGTCTCTCTTGCTTTACATCTGCATATTCTCCACAAAATTAAAGCACACACGCTCTCGAATCGGATTTTCATCCCAGGCTGATTCAGGCTGATACACCCACGCTGCGTGAAGGAGAGATTCAGAAGATCTTTTCTTCCTGCAGCCGTGAGACTTTATAATCAGCACTGTTAAGCAGTCAGCAGTAACCACAACTCAGAGACTGAGTGAAATCTATGCACAAAGTCACTTTGTGTCGTTAATATTGAACCTGTCTTTGCCTCTGGCTTTAGATTCCAGAGAGCAGGGCACTGAACACATAACCTGGAATGAGCTCCTTAAAGCTGCTTATCTGTAAATGGGGTGTGTTAATTTAGGCAGTGTGGATGTTCAAGTAAGTAAAGACTAACTTACCAGTTCAGAAGAGGGAGAAGGAAACTAAGGTTGAGATTTATTACTAATTGTAAAGCTCGCACCCATCACTGTATTCTCGTGTAGGGTGGTCTGCTTTGGCTACACGGAGGCTTTGTCATTGGTATACATTTATATATAAGGCTATTCTTGGTGCGCTTCCATTTTATTTATGTTCACTTCTTATGAAAAAAAGTACTGGTCATTACTCTCTCCGTTCTCAGGCTGTTGTCTTGTTTTCTGTCCCACGTGTCAGTACTGAGCTGGGTAAAAAGGCCTTTGCTTACTCTGCTCCCTTTACATGGAATTTGCTGCAGAATAACTTGAAACTTAGTAAATTGGTTCCTTTGAGTATTTTTAAGCTGAGAATGAGATGCTTTGAGTTGGACT
This sequence comes from Lepomis macrochirus, assembly GCA_024633595.2. Taxonomy (NCBI): domain Eukaryota; kingdom Metazoa; phylum Chordata; class Actinopteri; order Centrarchiformes; family Centrarchidae; genus Lepomis; species Lepomis macrochirus. The sequence continues at coordinate 1,942,600 of JALXJV020000023.1, read as the reverse complement.
CCCTCAAATGTCAATGTTTTAAATGAGATTTCATTGTAAGTGCATATTTGGCTTTTATGTGTGTGTCTTTGTACGTATGTAATGATGTGATGTAATTTTGATGCCTATCTTGGCCAAGTCTCCCTTGCAAAAGAGATTTTTAATCTCAATGGGTATTACCTGGTTAAATAAAGGATAAATAAAAATAAAATAAAAAGGTGTCCACCCACACAGACCCTTAGTTATTTTCAACAAGCCCCAAAAAGTTCACATAGAGCTCTGAGGTCATCAACTTCAATAAAGAAATAGACAGGAAGGACACCACTCTTTTCTTAACCAATCATTGGCTATCAGGACGTGATAGTTGCAACAACCCTTTGACTCAGTTCACAAACAATTTTCCAAATAAGGTAATAAACCACATCATGCAGGTCTCTATAACTCATGTTAGTCTAATCCTTTAAATGTCTAACGCATCAAGGTCAAATATAACAGGCCACACTTCTCCTTTAAAAGTGTTTCCTCCTACTTGCCTGTGATGTTGCAACAGGTAGCACCTTGTTAATTCTTCTCTCCACTTGGGTCTAACGTTCCCTTCTAGGGAGGTCAAAGCCGATGTTGTTCTGTCGTCTGAATGTTTCAAACTCATAGTATTGCTGCGCAAACACTGTCCTCCTCAAGCTGCGACTGCTTGAGCCACAGATGGTAACTAAAAGGACAAATCTGAGTTGGTGTTCTGCTGCTGGTGGATTGTGCTTGTGCCCAGTTTCAGGAAAATAAGGCCCGTTGTGAGATTACATGCTTAATGAGAGAAAGAGAAAGAAATGAGGAGAGAGATCAGCTGCTGATATTCTGCTGTACGTTGGTCCTGGAGAACTACAGGACAGGACGGATCTTCATATGTGATAAACCCGATGGGGTTTGCATTGTTACACAGTTGTACCAGAACGCCCCCAGGTATGATTTGGCACAGGTGCAGGGCTAGATGTCAAATATTAGAATTTCTGTTTGTTGTGATAATGTGTCCAGCAAACAATGTGGGCTTGGGAGATAACAGACGGACTTTCAGGTGAAGACCCTTAGTTATGCTGCTTCAGGCCCAGACTTCCAATGATCCACTTAGCTCCTCTCGCCTCCTCCTATCCATCTGTATCCATTCTTATCCCATTACTGCATTTCACTTCTTCGCTCTCCTGTAGTTTTGTTCTTTCTCGTCACTCTGCTCTCTCCTCCTGTAACTTTCTGCAGGTGTCTCAGACTCCAGAGCTTTGGAGTCTAGATCTGCAGTTGCAGGCTCCTGCTGCCCCCATGTTCCTGCTCAAAACCCTCTGCTACAATTATTATTATAGTCCTGTCACCAGCGTGTCGGGTATCTGCTCTATAAAATGTATAAACCTGCTGAATAATACCTTTTCTGAGCCTCGACTTCATCCAGTTTGAGTTTCTGTGCGAAACACAGCACACACAAAGCTGACCAGCTGACGCTGACAGTCTTCCTCCATGTTTGTTTCTGTCTGAAATCACCTTTGAGATTCTGTGAGAACCCGAATCCACTCTGAAACCCTTTAGTATAAATGCAGAGTGTGTGGTCCTGCGTCTGGAATGAACCGTGTGTGCGTTCTTAAGATTAAAACATTAAACATCAGTTCATTCCTTGTTTTGTCTGGTTTTGAAATTGTTTTAAGATTTCAAAAACCCACAGTGTGCACCAGGGACTGATCAGATCATCATAGCTGGGTTTTTAATGGAAATTAAGCTGTTTATTTTTAGTATTTGTTTCATGGCGATGCACTGATGGTGAAACTGATCTTGGCTTCCAACTATTAGTTTTTCAGGAATAGGGAGAGTAAATATCCTTCTGGACAACCTGCTCGGGTCGGTGGAAGACCAAATGTGGTTACTCTTGTGTCTTTGTGTGCCGCTGTTCCATGTTACACGGCTCTACGTCTGACTCATGTTTAAATGATCAAAAATAAGGCTTGAGTCGCTCATTTCCTCTTTTCTCATTTATTTAAAACAAAACGAACAAAAAACCTGTCAAACTAAACGTGAGGTCAAAGACTGTGTCCGTCCTCTGTCCTTACTGTCTGCCCGTAGCTTCAGACCCAAAAGACCTCTTCAGACACTCCCCCTTCCTCCTTCCACAGCGGCCCAAATCTAAGTTAATCTGTAAGGTTAATCAGAACAGCTAAATTAATACACATTTAATAAATCTAAATAACTATTCTAAAAAATAAACCATCTAAATCACAAAATAATTAAACACAAAAAATGATTTAACCTTTCTTGGATAACTATGACCTGAATGAGAGAATCTTTTTACAGACACTCTTCACATTACAATAACTTCACATGCTGCACACATGTATGTTCCCTAGTTCTTGGCAATATCCGTGTGCCTGCAAGCACGTAGTCTTTATGAGTATGTATCTGTATTCATGTTGTAGTACGTGTGCTGTACGTATCTATGTGTATCTGTTCTTCTATCTGTGTGTTCGTGTCCTGATGAATGTGGACGTCATAAATTCTCAGAGGCCAATATCTTAAAATCTGGCCACATAAATTGAGTGAACTCTCTTTAACCTGGGGTTTATTAGTGGCTTCAGTTCTTAGAAGCTGCTCATCATGTGGCTGATGAGGAGATAAAAACAGAACATTTTATTAGCAGAGGAAGAAACGACGAGTCCAACAGAGCAGAAGTGACAGACGGTCTACCTGGACATGGATCACCTGCTGCTGGTGTTGCTGTTGCTGTGGAGCTCAGGTAGGACTCTGCTTTAAGGATGGATGTTTGAAAGGTGCAAAACCTCTGTGTAAAAATACTGAATTAAAGCCACAGACCTGCGTTAAAAACCTTTTTTGTTGTTTCTTCTAAACTTATGACTTCAATCTTGAAAATTCAGATTTTTCTCAGAATATAACCCAACTTACACAACTACATAAAAAATTGTTTAACCTATACGAGGAACTAAAATGCTGTTGTCAAGTCGTGTTCCATTTCATCACTGATTCAGTCAAAAAGCATGTTTGAAGGCACATTAGTGAGCCGAGGTTTGGATTTTATTTACTGCTTTTATGTGCTGTCAGTCATTTGAACGGCTGTTTCTGCCCTCACATTCAAATATTACACCGCATCAAGTCACCCTCAGCTCAGAATGAAACCTCTACGCTTTTTTAAATAACACTGACTCTGTCACACAACACAGCGGCCACTTTGCTTCACTGAAATGTTTAGGACACATGATGTGTAGTCTCAGTTTAAATTGTTTTAATGTGTCTGAAGCTTTGGACACGTAGGATCATCACTGATGATGTGACTGGCTGCAATGTTGGAACATAAGTCCTATAATATTGTGTTGATGTTTCTGAGTGAGCAGGATGGCGGTGTGGCTGCAGGATGTAGTTAGAACGAGACTTTTATAAATACTGTGTTTGACCAGCAAGTCACTGGCTCTGTTTAAATGTTCTACATTTGCTGAAGTAGCTGAAATAAAGACCCTGAATGCTGTTGAGCCTAAATAATAAATAAATATCTAAAGTAAAGGAACAGCAAGCAATGATTTGAAAAGCACATTTCAGCAACAAGGAAATTCAAAGTGCAAACAACATTTATTTCCTCTTACTCACCATCGTCACCGTGAATCCTGATTGTTTGTGCTATAATCTCAGTAAAATGGTCTGTTTTCTGTTCTCTCTGTTTCTTCAGTTTAAAAATGTTTGTGACGTCGTGTCTGGTGTGTTTCTGTGAGCTTTATGTTTCCTGTCTTAGTTTGCAGTTCAGTCTGCCCCTGGTCATGTTTTACTTCCTGGGCTTGCTTCTGATTGTCTTAAGGCCTTTCTTATTTTTTTAATTTCCATTTTAGTCCCTCCCACCTGAGGTTAAATGAATTTATATTGGCCTATACGCATAATTCCTCCACCCGCCCCCTACCCACTAATTATTTTATCAGATTTAGAGACCAGCACCTAGATGGGCATTTTACCTCCACCTCCACTGTCCCTGTGGCTTTCAAGGCAATTTCTTTCTTGTGTGTTATATTGATGTATGAGTGTTTCTGTAATGATTTACTTTGCTGATCAGAGAGACTACTGTCACTGCAAATATCGTGGGACAAAACAGAAAAAGCTGCACTAATAAACTTGACAGGACACAGAGAGGAAACCCACATTTAGACTCTGATGGAGCTCAGGGTTGATCAGGAGGACGGCTGCTTTATGAACCTGGACTGTGTGTGAGACCTTTTGGATGTGTAGAAGAACACAGAACATGAAGTAACATCAGATCAGATCAGATCTTTTAATTATTAATTTATGTTGCTGTGGCTCGTGCGTGATTAACCGTGTCACTGGGGAGACGCTTCATCCAGCTGCTGTTTACTGTTCATTTTTACAGTCCTGCTGCCCGTCCACACATCACAGTCACCAATAACAACTTCAGTCATGTCAAAGTGAAGTGACATTAGACGGTTAGAACAGCACTTTATGAGGCTCTACACAAACGATGAAGGGCAGAAAGTTCAAGCATTTGATTCTTTTTATAGGCTTAACTGATACAACTTATGAATACAACAGGACACTGCAGAGTCCTGCTCTATGGTTGGTCCAGCTGCTTGTCACACCTCTTGTAAACATCACAGCGGCTGAAAAAACGTCCGCAAAGGATACAGCGATGTATCCTCGCTTGGAGCTCCTTGATACTCGATCCTTTATCCTCAAAGTGCATTTTAAGAATTGAGATGTCTTTCAAGAAGGCACGTCAGATAAATTTCCGGATGACACGCTCAAAGATCTCAGGATCGAGGATTGAAGAGACAGAAATTTAGGAAATGAGAAAGGCCCTTTGTGTGTAAATAGTTTGTCCCTCACCTGTTGCATTTAACTGGTTTGCTCCCTTCACTTGTGGCTTATAGTGTTGCTTCTGGGGCAGCTGGTTTCCAGTCCAGTGTTCAATTCAATTCAATTCAATTTTATTTATATAGCGCCAAATCACAACAACAGTTATCTCACAGCGCTTTTCATAAAGAGCAGGTCTAGACCAGTACTCTGAAGTTATTTACAGAAGCCCAACAATTCCCACCAAGAGCAAGCACTAGGCGACACAGGCAAGGAAAACTTCCTTTTAAGAGGCAGAAACCTCGAGCAGAACCATGGCTCAGGGTGGGCGGCCATCTGCCTCGACCGGTTGGGGTGAGGGGAGAGAGAGAGAGAGCAGAGAGAGAGAGAGCAGGAGAGAGAGAGCAGAGGGAGGCAACCTACACAGTATACACATAGAGGTACAGACAATAAAGGTAATGGTGCTATAGACTGAATGAAAAAATGGTACAGATATTTATAGTAATGTTTAGTGATATTAATTATAACAGTAATAATAGCAATAGGACTAGTAATAGCAGTTGCAACTGCAGCAGAGGGCCGAGCAGGAACACGGGGCAGCAGGAGACTCCCAACAACAGGTCCAGACTCCACAGCTCCAGAGCCAGCAACACCACGCAGGAAGTGAGGGGAGGGGGAGGACAGGAGGGGAAGCACACGACCACGGGAGAGGGAGAAAAATCGAGTTAGTAACATGCATTAATGGGATGAGGTTGCACTCAGAGAGAAAGAGAGAAGAGGAGAGAGGAGCTCAGTGCATCATGGGAAATCCCCGGCAGTCTAGCCTATAGCAGCATAACTAAGGGATGGTTCAGGACTCACCGAGCCAGCCCTAACTATAAGCTTTATCAAAAGGAAAGTCTTAAGCCTACTCTTAAATGTAGAGACGGTGTCTGCCTCCCGAACCCAAACTGGAACCTGGTTCCACAGGAGAGGAGCCTGATAACTGAACGCTCTGGCTCCCATTCTACTTTTGGAGACTCTAGGAACCACAAGTAATCCTGCATTCTGGGAGCGCAGTGCTCTGGTGGGGTAGTAAGGTACTGTGAGCTCTTTAAGATAAGATGGTGCCTGACCATTAAGAGCTTTGTATGTGAGAAGAAGGATTTTAAATTCTATTCTGGATTTTACAGGAAGCCAATGCAGAGAAGCTAAGACAGGAGAGATATGATCTCTTTTACTGGTTCCTGTCAGAACACGTGCTGCAGCATTCTGGATCAGCTGAAGAGTCTTAATGGACTTTTCGAAGAGCCTGATAATAGGGAATTGCAGTAATCCAGTCTAGAAGTAACAAATGCATGGACTAGTTTTTCTGCATCATTTTTAGACAGGATGTTTCTGATTTTTGCAATATTACATGTAGGTGAAAAAAGCGGTCCTTGAAATTTGCTTAATGTGAGAATTAAACGACATGTCCTGGTCAAAGATAACTCCAAGATTTCTCACAGTGGTGCTGGAGGCCAGGCGATGCCATCCAGGGAAACTATATCTTTAGATAATGCGTCCACGAAGGTGCCTAGGGCCTAGAACAACAACTTCCGTTTTATCTGAGTTTAACATTAGAAAATTGCAGGTCATCCAGGTTTTAACATCCTGAAGACACATTTGAAGCTTAGCTAACTGATGGGTTTCATCTGGCTTGATCGATAGATATAACTGAGTATCATCTGCATAACAATGAAAGTTTATGGAGTGTTTCCTGATAATATTGCCTAAGGGAAGCATATATAAAGTGAAGAGGATTGGTCCGAGCACAGATCCTTGTGGAACTCCATGACTAACTTTGGTATGCATGGAGGACTCATCGTTAACATGTACAAACTGAAATCGATCTGATAAATAGGACTTAAACCAGCTTAGAGCGGTTCCTTTGATGCCAATGAAATGTTCCAGTCTCTGTAATAGGATCTGATGGTCAATGGTATCAAATGCAGCACTAAGATCTAATAAAACCAATACAGAGACAAGTCCTTTGTCTGATGCAGTCAGGAGATCACTAGTAATTTTCACCAGTGCTGTCTCTGTGCTATGATGAGCTCGAAATCCTGACTGAAAATCCTCAAATAAACTATTGCTATGTAGAAAGTCACACAGCTGTTTGGCGACTGCTTTCTCCAGGACCTTAGAGAGAAATGGAAGGTTAGATATAGGTCTATAGTTGGCTAAAACATCTGGATCCAGGTTGGGCTTTTCAGAAGAGGTTTAATTACAGCTACTTTAAAGTACTGTGGCACGTAGCCTGTTGATAAAGACAAATTGATCACATCCAGCAGAGAAGTGCCAACCAAGGGCAAAACTTCTTTTAGCAGCCTAGTCGGGATGGGGTCTAAGAGGCAGGTAGATGGTTTAGATGAAGAAATTATTGAAGTTAGTTGATAAAGATTGAGGGAAGCAAAGCAGTCCAAACATATAACTGGTTCTACAGCTGTTCCCAAAGTTCCTGAGTATAGACTTAAGTCGGTGCCAGTTGAGGGTAGGTCTTGGTGGATTTTGTTTCTAATAGCTAGGATTTTATCATTAAAGAAGCTCATGAAGTCATAACTACTGAGAGCTATGGGAATACTTTGCTCAATAGAGCTGTGACTTTCTGTCAGCCTGGCTACAGTGCTGAAAAGAAACCTGGGGTTGTTCCTATTTTCCTCTATTAATGACGAGTAGTACGCTGCTTTGGCGTTACGGAGGGCCTTCCTATAAGTTTTTAGACTATCTTGCCAAATTAAACGAGAATTTTCCAGTTTGGTGGAACGCCAATTCCTCTCGAGTTTCTCCAGTGTTTCTTGTGCCTCTTGTGTTTCCTGTGTTTTGTGGATTTACTTTCTGTAGGATAACTCAGCTGTTGTGTTTTGAACTCTGCCACTTCCAGTAAGTGTGACGCCTTTTGTTAAATAAACCTTTTTGGGTCTAAACCTGTTACCTGCATTCAGCCGGCAGCTGAACATCACAAAATGTATTGAAAATCATTTTCAAATGCAAATCACCAAACACATTATTACTGGATCAGATTGTGAACTTACAATCCTGGGTCTAAGTCTGGATATATTTTAAATCCTAACTTGCTGGCCCCTCTGTTTTGTAGCCATGATACATTTGAATATATATTTAAAATGTGTCGGCTGCAGCCTAAAACACACACAGTCAGATTACATCTCTTTATAATCTATAAAGTAAACGTCCATCTGGTAAATGATGGATGAACGAGCAGTAAGTGTTAACTGGTGACAAAGACATTTTTCACTGCTCTGAATCAGGCTCTCCTTTTTAAAGATGAACGTGCAAACTCCATATACATACAATAATATGTCCACCGGATTAAAATGGAGGCTGTGTGTGGTGTAGCCTGGCCAGCGTGGGTAGGAAGGTGGTATGTAGTGTTACGTCCCAGCTCACTAGGGGAAAGGGGACGTACGCATAAACCAGATGAGGTTGGTATTGTGGAAAAGGTATTTATTGAAACAAGAGAGGATTTAAACAAACTAAGGTTGGGCAAAGTGGGTGCTGCAAAAACATAAACTCAAGATAACAAAAAGAGATCCCGTTAAAAACAGGGATTACTACTCAAAACCAAAGTTAACACAAAAACCTCTATATAGTATACCACAAAACAAAACACAGGGAGCGCAGCACCCCTAAACCTAGTGTACTAAACAAATAAAAAGTCCTACGTGTGGAGTGGGCGTCAGTATTCAACTTAAAATCTAGCCCAACTCTGCAGACACACGGTTAAGACAAAATACACTCAGGTGTCCTTTAACAAAAATAACAACCAAACTAAATAGCTATCACAGTGTCTTTAGCTAAACAGCTAAACAAAAAGACAATTCCCAAACAAAACAACCCCTACTGACTCTCAGTAGCAGCAGTTACAACAAGCACAAAATGGAGGCTGCAGCAACCAATATACATACGTTTAAGCACAGTACAGTGGTCGCACAGGTACACAAACAGGTAATGACAGAGAGCTCCTGGGCAGTATGGTGGCTTTCATAGCGGCAGGCCTCAACCACAGCTCGCGGATTGGTGGACAGTTGTGGGTCTGCTCCAATCAGGATGGATCAAGGCGGGAGCAGGCAGATCCTCACTGGCACCAGCCAATCCTCAGCCGGTGATTGCACAGCCTCCTTAGCATACTGGAAAAACACTATGACAGTAACCAAAACAGTAGCCAGGTAGGTTTTACTTAGAGTGGTTGGCAGTACACACAGAACTGAGGCCCAAAAAAAAAAGTTAAGGAAAATAACTCAAACAAACTCATAGCAACACTAATAAAATGCACGCGTTTGTAGGAGTGGTGATGGAGCAGTGGATAAGACACATGCCTTTGGTGTGAGAGACCTGGGTTTGAATCCACTGTGACCCATCCACCACTGTGTCCCTGAGCAAGACACTTAACCCCTAGTTGTCTACCTCATGTCTAGCAATTGTAAGTCGCTTTGGATAAAAGCGTCAGCTAAATGAGTAAATGTAAAATTTAAATGTAATGTAATGTTGTAGGGATGGGGGGGTGGGGGCAGAGGCACAAAAGCAAAAACAGACATAAACAGCTGACATATGAAGACAACTGAGGAAGAAATGAAAACAACACAGCAAAGTCATGAGATAACAAGAGATAAGAGCTAATAACAATTAATTTAAATAAGTAACTGAAAGAAAAGCATCATTCTACATGTGACAACCAGGAACATTTTATTCATTTAGCTGATGCTTTTATCCAAAGCGACTTACAATTGCTAGATATGTCAGAGGTCGCACGCCTCTGGAGCAACGAGGGGTTAAGTGTCTTGCTCAGGGACACATTGGTGGATGGGTCACAGTGGGAATCTGTAATAGCCTGAGATTATTTGGTATTACCCCAGAGGGAGCTCTTGGGAATCCAAGTGTTTGTTACCTGGCAGGAAGTTACCTACCAGAGAAGGTATATGTAGAGGCCCCCTGGTGGCATGGGGGGGGTTATGTCTGTACTGCCTGAAATGTTTGATTAAAGCCACAAGATACCTACTCATGAAACCTGGTCCCTCCTTTATCAAATGCTGATCCACGATGTTATATTGGCGACGAGGATCCTTTGGAGAGGTGCTGCACTTCGGCCGATGCACAAAGGACGGACTTGGCTGTCTGACTGAAGACTCCCGGAGAACAAAGGACTTAGTGAAGGGAGGAGGACACATGTGGGTGAGATGGCAACTATAGGGACATTGCCACCATTTGATCGCAATGTGCAAACATGGGAAGAATACTGTGAAATTATGGAACACTTTTTTATGGCAAATGATGTTGATGATGCGGATAAAAAGAAATCCATATTGCTCAGTGTGGTGGGGGCACAAACCTACAGTTTGATGAGAAACCTCCTAAGTCCCGAGAAACCTGGAGAAAAGACTTTTGCTCAGTTGGAAGCATTGTTGAAAAATCACTTTAATCCCAAGCCAAGTGAAATCGTCCAGAGATTTAAATTTGATTCCCGCATGAGAAAACCCACAGAAACTGTTGCTGAATATGTGGCGGAATTAAGAAAGTTATCCCAGGACTGTAATTATGGAGAGACACTGACACAAATGTTAAGGGACAGGCTGGTGTGTGGGATAAATGATGACAGGATCCAGAGAAGATTGCTTTCAGAGCCTGCTGTCACTTTTGTAAGTGCCTTGTCTCTAGCTCAAGCTATGGAATCTGCAAATAAAGATGTGCAGGATTTGCAAATGAAAATGGGAGCTATGTCATGTAACACAATGAAGAGTGGTGAGTCGAAGAGCAATGTAAATGAAAAAATTGACAGAGTGTGTTACCGCTGCAAAGGGAAGCATTCACCCACAGACTGTCGTTTCAAGAAGGAAAAATGTCATGCATGTGGAATGATGGGACACATAGCACGAGCATGTCGCAATAAGAAAAAGGACAATGCGGACAAGAGGGCTGACAAAAGGCCTAGAGAAGGAAGAGGACGGCACTTCAGGCAGGAGCGCAAGGTGCACTATTGTTCATCCAGACTGGCAGAGGAGAGTGATGAGGATCAACCGCTGTCCCTGTACCATGTCCAGGTTGAGGATGGAGAAGAGAGGGAACCCCCCTATAAGGTTTGCATGGATTTAAATGGGGAACCAGTAACATTTGAAGTAGATACGGGATGTGGGTTCACAATATTAAATCAGAGAACCTTTAGAGAAAAGGTCAAAAATGCTCCACCATTAAAAAGAATCCGCCTAGATTTGAGAACATATAATAGACAAAGGATCAAGGTGCTTGGAAAGACTTATGTGAGAGTTAACTACAAGATGCAGGAAAAGATACTGCCTATTGTAGTAGTGAAAGGCAGAGGTCCAAATTTATTGGGAAGATGGTGGTTGAAGCATGTTAAACTAGATTGGGCCGAGATCAGAAGCCACGTGCAGCACATTACTAACCACCCACAATCCCTGACCCTACAGCAAGTGCTCACAAAGCATGAGGAAGTGTTTAGAAAGGAGCTGGGGACTTTAAAGGGGTTTAAAGCCACTATTCAAGTGCCTGCTGATGCTACTCCCCGCTTCTATAGACCCAGGTCTGTTCCCTATGCTATGAAGCCTATAGTTGATGCTGAAATTGAAAGGCTGATCAAAGAGGATATCATTACCCCAGTTAAATATTCAGACTGGGCTGCTCCTGTTGTTCCCTTACTCAAACCAGACGGAGACTGTAGGCTTTGTGGAGATTATAAGTTGACTGTTAATAGAGTCTCTACCCTGGAACAGTACCCCATACCCAATGTGGAGGATTTGCTGTCAGTGTTAGCTGGAGGACAGCGGTTCACTAAACTTGACATGAGTCATGCATATCAACAAATCCAAATGGATGAACAGTCTAAGAAGTATCTAACTGTGAATACTCACCGTGGAATGTTTACATATAACAGACTGCCATTTGGTGTATCCTCAGCTCCCGCAATCTTCCAAAGAACCATAGAGGGGGTTCTTCAGGGAATTCCTCAAGTAGCAGTCTATTTGGATGATATTTTGGTTACTGGACCAACCAAAGAAATGCACCTCAGGAACTTAGATGAGGTGTTAACAAGGTTGGAGGATGCTGGTCTCAGGCTAAAAAGAAGCAAATGCACATTGCTGGCTGATGAAGTTCAGTACCTTGGATACAAAGTGGATGCTAAAGGAGTTCACACTGTAGAAAACAAGGTGAAAGCTGTTGTTGATGCTCCCACACCAACAACTGTGACAGAGCTTAAAGCTTACTTAGGCTTACTGAACTATTACAATCGGTTCCTTCCCAATCTTTCAACATTGCTTGCACCATTACACTGTTTGTTGAAGAAGAATGTACGCTGGGAATGGAAGAAGAGTCAAAATGATGCTTTCCTGAAGTCTAAAGACTTATTAAAGTCAGCGAACGTATTGGTGCACTATTCAGCAAACCAAGATTTGATATTAGCATGTGATGCCTCACCATATGGCGTGGGAGCTGTGCTGTCTCATAGGATGGACGATGGAACAGAAAAACCAATTGGATTTGTCTCCCGAACCTTGACACCAGCAGAGGGGAAGTACTCGCAACTGGATAAAGAAGGTTTGGCTGTGATTTTTGGTATAAAAAGGTTCCACAAATACCTCTATGGCCGAAACTTTACAATTATCACAGATCACAAGCCCCTGATATCGCTGTTCAATGAAACCAAACCTGTGCCTCAGATGGTGTCACCACGGGTTCAGCGGTGGGCTGTTTGGCTCAGAGCTTATGAGTATCGTATGGTGTACAGGCCAGGAAAACAAAATGCGAATGCAGATGCCCTGAGTAGGCTTCCCTTGCCTGAAGCACACCCTGCAGTAAGAAGGGAGGAGGAACAGGTGCTGATGCTGGATGTGATGGATGACGCACCTGTAACCACAGACCAAGTAAGACACTGGACAGCCAAAGATGTAACACTGTCACATGTACATGAGTTTGTGTTAAAAGGGTGGCCCGCTGCAGTAGAGCCTCAATTCATGCCTTATTTTACCCGACGCTTAGAATTAAGCGTTCGAGATGGATGTGTGCTGTGGGGTGCTCGAGTTATTATTCCTCCGCAAGGAAGAGAAATGCTGTTGAAGTTGCTGCATCAATCTCATCCCGGAATGTCGCGGATGAAAGGCTTGGCAAGATCATATGTTTGGTGGCCTAGGATGGATCAGGATGTCGAAAATGAAGTACACCAGTGTGAAGCTTGTCAATGGCACAGCAAGTCCCCTGCCACAGCACCATTACACCCATGGGAATGGCCGGAGAAGCCATGGACTCGACTTCATGTGGATTATGCGGGTCCCTTTTTGGGAAAAATTGTTTTGGTGCTGGTTGATTCACATTCTAAGTGGATGGATGTATATGCAGTAAAAACAGCAACCACTCACGTAACCCTTGAGAAACTCAGACAAAGCTTCAGTATCCATGGGTTACCAAAAATTGTGGTGAGTGATAATGCTACCTGCTTCACAAGTGCTGAGTTTGCAGAGTTCATGTCTAAAAACGGAATAAAACATGTGACATCAGCCCCTTTCCATCCATCATCAAATGGGTTGGCGGAAAGAGCAGTTCAGACCTTTAAGGAGGGGATGAAGAGGATGCACGGAGGAAAGGAGAGCTTGGAAACTAAAGTGTCGAGGTTCCTGTTTACTTACAGAATCACACCGCACACTACCACAGGTTTGTCCCCGGCAGAGATGCTTATGTCCAGAAGGCCCAGGTCTATGTTTGATTTGTTACTCCCAGACTTGAAAACCAAGATGGAAAAGAAACAATGGAAACAAAAAGCTTATCATGATAAGACTACTAAACCCAGATGTTTTGATCCAGGAAATCTAGTTTTTACAAAGAACTATGGATACGGTCCTAAATGGATCCCTGGAACCATTGAGAGCTGCACTGGTCCACTGTCATATACAGTTCTCACTGAGAATGGACAGGTATTAAAGAGACATGTTGATCAGATCAGGAGGAGGGAGCTAAGAAGACTTCCTGATTTAGATCCCGTTACACCCCAGGTTAGGCCTAACCCACCAATTGTGGTGTCAGAACAGGTGCTGACCCCTTCATCTGTCTGTCCAACAACCCCTGAGAAGAACTCTGAGGATGGCCCACCTAAGTTGGAGAGTGAGTCTAGTCCGGTGGTGCAGGAGCCACAAGCACAAAGCTTGAGACGCTCTACTAGAGAAAGGCATCCTCCAGACTATTATAGACCTTAAATGTATGGCTAACAGACTGAGACATGTTATAAGTAATTAATTTCATTTTCTAAATTTCTTAGAGAGACTTAAAGGCTAAGTTGTAAAAGTGAATAGAAAATTATACTGTATGTTATTATAATTTTGAGGAACTAAGATTTAAGTTAAGGAACATGTCTAATGTAATTTAATTTTACTTGTTTCATGATGTCTTATATTCTCTTCCAGTTAAGTGATGGCTGCAGACCTGAGAGAGGAGGGATGTAATAGCCTGAGATTATTTGGTATTACCCCAGAGGGAGCTCTTGGGAATCCAAGTGTTTGTTACCTGGCAGGAAGTTACCTACCAGAGAAGGTATATGTAGAGGCCCCCTGGTGGCATGGGGGGGGTTATGTCTGTACTGCCTGAAATGTTTGATTAAAGCCACAAGATACCTACTCATGAAACCTGGTCCCTCCTTTATCAAATGCTGATCCACGATGTTATAGAATCGAACCCAGGTCAATCTAAATGTGTGTGTATATGTGTGTGTGCATAAGCCTGTTACAGAATGTAGTTGTTAGTGAGAGTTGGACGCCACAGCGCACCGACCCCAGTGACAGGCAGGCGACAGGGGTGGAAGAAAAAATTGACTCCCAGACACACCGTGGACGCGCAACGCGAAAGACCCTGGACCCACCAACTAACGCCAAAAAAGTCGCCCATCCAAATGCCAATCAACGCAATGCCGACAGAACGCAAAAGGCGGAACCCACCGAAGACCTGCAGCGAGACACACACCAGAGACCAGTGCTCCCACTGCTGCGGAACGAACAACCAAACCACCGAAACACCACGCAGTCATCATCAATGTGCAAGTGATGACCTCAGCAATGCGACGCCCCGCAAAGGAAATGCCTCCCCCGTACTCCAGTGCACAAACTAAACGCCCAGCAGCCATCCAGAGACCCTGCACAGGAAAAAAACAACACATCAAGATGCATCGACAATCCGCCAACAATCCCATCAGAGCCATCCGAACCACTACTGCATCGACCCGCCACACACCCCAGACATGAGCAAAAGTCCAAGTCCTGAGTCCCCTGACCCCCACGTCCAGAGCAGAACCCCACAATAAGGTATAACAGTGCATCATCCTAGTGTTGTTTCGATTCAAGAACCCGACCTTTAGGTGTGAACCCGCCCCAAGGATGCTGTGTTGCATTATGTCTCGAGGCAGCACGGTGGCCCAGTGGATGGCACTGAGGCCTCACAGCAGGAAGGCCCTGGGTCTGAATCCCTGTCGTCTCAGCCTTTCTGTGTGGAGTTTACATGTTCTCCCCGTGTCTGCGTGGGTTTCCTCTGGGTGCTCTGGTTTCCCCACCATCAAAAACATGGTCGTTCTCTGCTTCCTTCAGGGATGGGTTAAAAGCAGCGGATGAATTTTTGACAAATAAAGTACCTTTAACTCTTTAAGAAGCAGTCTGTTGGTAACTGTGAAAACAAATCTACTCAAGTTTGGCCAACTGTTGGTTTCAGCTTCAGCAGTGATCTGGTTCCAGAGTTCATTCACTAATCTGTGTGTGTTCTCACTGAGATGAGCTCTGAGCTGCTCAAAGCCTGACAGTGTTCAGTCCACAGCTCAGCTCCAATCAGCATGCTGCTTTATACTGATGTTTGTTTTCTGACTTTCTCCTCAGGACTCCAGGCTGAAGGAAATCACATCTCAACAGGTAAACAGAGAACGTAAAGATAAATGAAGTGGATGGATGGTCAACAAAGGCTCTGACTTCTGTTTCCTTCTGAAAGTCGATGCTGGATTATTTTGACAAAAGCCGATTAAAAACACCAATTTTCTCTGCTTTTAGGCAACGTGTTTTATTGTTTGGGCTTGTTGTAAAAGAAAAGTAGGAGCATTGAAAATACAGCAGAAAGGATTTCGAAGAGACAATAAATATAAGAGATTAAAAAAATAAATAAGTAATATTATAATACATCCTGAATAACACAGTAATTTATTACTGTAGGTCAGGTAGATTTAATTAAAAGTAAGTTTAAAAATAAATGTTTTATTTCACAGTCAACAGTCTAAACTAAGAAGGTGAACCCTGTAAACATTATACCTGCTAACCATCAGCATTATGATCATGTTAGCATGCTGATTTAGCTCAGTGCACCACTGAGCCTAAAATCAGCCTCAGCGTGGCTGTTAGTCTGACTTCTGTGTTTGATCTTTTACATATTGTATCCCACAATCCTCTGTTTTCTTCCAGGTGCTCAGTGTGACACCACGGCCAAGGTTGACATTGTGATGTTGGTGGACGGCTCATCGAGCATCAGCCCTGAGGAATTTAAAAGATTCCGGTCTCTGGTCTCTAACATAGTGAGCACTTTCCACATCGGCCCTGACAGAGTCCAGATTGGTAATATTTGGATTCATACTACAGACAGTACACACACACCTACACACCCAACATATAGACATACATTAATGCAGACTGGACAACATCAACTGTCCAATCACAGCTTAGGGGCGGGGCTGATCTTTGCTTCAGCACAGATAACAGCTGATGGCAGGCCTGACAAACAATGGTTTTCAGGCAAACATGAAAACAAGATGTCTGTGAAGGTTCTCAGTCATCCAGGTCATAGTTATCAAGAGGTGTCAAGGAAGCTATTTCCACCCTGGTTGAGAAGCCGTCGCTAAACAAAGGAGGGGGTCTACGCCACCACTTTTCCCCCGCTTACAATGTCCTTTCATCACTTCCCAGGAAATTGAACAAGCATTTCCTCTAGGCCTTAGGTAAAGATACCAACCATGGTTGTTCAGACATGGCCACGGGTGGTTCCAACGACCATGTTGACTGTCGTTACCACAGCCAGGAGCACTAACGAACAAGCGTTATTGACGATCCTAGCTAACGATCCCACCGAGGTTAAACAGTTGAGTCTACCTTCCAATCAGTCAGAACTGAAGAAGTATCTTGGATGAGGGACGGAACATCTTTTAGTATCTTCATTGGATCTTGATCTTCATTGGATAACATGATAACAAGTTCATTCAGTTATTAAAGACAAAGGTGAATAATTCAACATTTGTTTTAAAGAGGTGGTATTCTGCTCATTTTCAGGTTCCTCATCTTATTCAGAGGTCGTACCTGAACAGGTTCACATGGTTATATTTCTGTCAGACTGCACATTGCTGCAGCTCCTCTTTTCACCCTGTGCTGAAGGCTTAGTTTTAGCTATGGAGTGATACATCTCGTCTCTAAATCATCTTTGTTGGGAGTTGCACACGCTCAGGTCCTAGTTAAGGACTAATTGCCAATCAGAAGCAGAGAAGGGCGGGTCAGCGAGAAGCTCGGGTTCAGCTGCACATGTTGCCGACCAGCTTGGCAACATGGACTGGAGCAAGAGTTTCAGAGCGGTCAGTTATTAATCTGTACCTCCTCTTTAATAAAGATACTTCAAATTAAAAGGAAATTCATTTAACAATATGTATGGTTTGTCACTTTATTTCTTTACATTTAAATATTCTATATGATAAAAATGTTGAAGCTAGACAATAACCATGACCTAAACAGGGACCAAATCTTATTTGAGAATCAAGTGGTTTGGTCCCACTGATCTTTTGCACATTTGTACAGACATTGGAGTGTGCGTGACACACGTGTGTCTTTTTACTGAATCAAGTCTTTGAATCTCTGTCAGTGAAATGAACTAATCTGTTTTCAAGTAATTTCGTTCACTTGAACTAGGCTGGTTATTGCGGCGCTGTAGTCCTCTTCTGGGTGGTGTAAAGCAAGTCGCCACTGGACACTAGGGCAGTGGAGACGTGTTCTCTGGAGTAATGAATCACGCTTATGTTAGGCAATCAGATGGACAAGTCTGGGTTTGGTTCTGGTTTCCAGGAGAACGTTACTTGCCTGACTGCATTGTGTCAAGTGTAAAGTTTGGTGGAGGGGGGTTATGGTGTGGGGTTGTTTTGCACGGCTTGGCCCCTTAGTTCCCGTGAAAGGAACTGTTAATGTTTCAGCAGACCAAGACATTTTGGACAATTTCACGCTCCTAACTTTGAGGAAACCGTTTGGGGATGGCCCCTTCCTGTTCCTGGGAGTCCAGAAAGGAGTGTGTTTTTTACAAAACATGTAGCGTTTCTTAACGCCACGGGCTGAAAAAAAAAAGTAAAGCTAGTGAATCCCGAGCTGTTTGTCTGCACATTTTTACAAAAGGTTTCCTTCATGCAGCTCTCTCCAGATGAGTCTAAGCATCAGTGACAGCAGCTGCCGGAGTTTCTTTTTTGTAAGTTTCATGTTGCTGTGCTGCTTCAGCAGATGCTTCAATAAATTAAATGTAGAATTGTCAAGGTTTAAGTCAAGGGCTACTGGGCATGGTTGAAGATACTAGAAGACGTTCTGTCCCTCATCCGAGAGGTTAATGTGAACTAAATGTAGAATTGTTTGTGGTTGAAAGCTTTTTGCTGGTCGCACAGAGTTTACAGCACACGACAATGTTCTTTTCATCTTAGACTGTGATGCATTAATGGTTGGGGTAGTTAACTGCCCAACACTGCTTCTTACAGAGAACCTGCAGTGCACATCTTCACTCAGTTACTACAGTTCACCCCTAATTTGTTTTTACTCACATCACTTTTTTGTAAAGAATACTCTTTGTTATTATTGTTATGATTTTAAAATAAGGACTGGATCAGCATGTTCTTGATGTTTTGCATGTTGCTGTGTTTTTTTCTGCAGGTCTGGTTCAGTTCAGTGATGAACCAAGGACCGAGTGGCACCTGAACACCTACCAGACCGAATCTTCTCTGCTGCAGGCCATAAAAAGGCTGCCATATAAAGGAGGAGGCACCAAAACAGGTGACTGAATATCATGCTGTTGAGTCCAAACCAGGCTCACACTGAGGGACTGTGGGACCACAGCCTATAATAGTATTTATAGACTAGTGTATATGGTTACACTTTCTATGAAGATCATCGCTATAATGACCTATGCATTTATTTATAACACGATATAATGCGTCCATAAGACATTACAACAGTTCTTATAATCACTTACAAACATGCATTAGGTGCTATAGCAAAGTTCATAATGTATTATGAACTTTTGATTTAATCTTTTATAACTAATAATCATACCTGTTTATATCAATGTGCGGCAAGAATCTCTGACCCTGTTCCATAACACATTATAACCACCGACTGGTTATAAATACACTTTAGTCACCATTTAGAATTAGTGATATAAAATGGAATAACAGCTTATAGTAAAGTTTAATGTCATATAGCATTTCTTTGTTTGCTTTAAGTAAAGTGTTAAAATATCTATCCCTGTATAATATATTACAGGTGGACATAATACCATATGAACTAATTATAAGAACTTATAACACGTCATTGTTTGCTTTAAGTAAAGTGACACATTTTGCGCAGGAAAAAGACTTTTATTTATGTTATGTTATGTTTCTGTGGTTGGACTGTTATAACACACAAACAAATCATCCTCCTGGCAACTTTTTTTGTCAAAAGCGACTAGCGTCAAGTCAAGCGACTGTTACTGGTGTTATTGGAGACTTTTGTGGTGTTTGGAGACTTGAAAGCACTTATCACCCTGCAGTTACTGTGCTCAACGAGCAGCGGTGTTGCCGTGAGCCCCTCCCCCGTCCAAAAGCACTCACAGGCGGTCAGTCTCTCAGTAGCCTCGCGCAGCAGTCCCA
This sequence comes from Lepomis macrochirus, assembly GCA_024633595.2. Taxonomy (NCBI): domain Eukaryota; kingdom Metazoa; phylum Chordata; class Actinopteri; order Centrarchiformes; family Centrarchidae; genus Lepomis; species Lepomis macrochirus. The sequence continues at coordinate 1,922,862 of JALXJV020000023.1, read as the reverse complement.
GCCTGCAGTCAGAGCAGAGAGGGGACACACACCACTCTGCGTCCAGGCTGCAAAAGAATCGCGCATGCGATCCTGCCCTAACCCCTGCGCCACGAATTGAGGATCTTTGCAAGGCAAAGCAGGCTCAGGTCTCACATTAACCTGCCTGGCCTATCGCCTGCAAGGTTCTGTAAAAAATGCAGATGATGCCTACTATTAGGCCTAGTAATAATAACAATAACCAACACGTAAATTCATATCAGAGGTCTGGTGCAAGTTCCTAATTATAGCAATAGTCTAGTAACGAAAATAGGCATAGTGATGATAATAATAATAATAATAATAATAATAATAATAATAATGCCTGCAATAATACATTATAAACTTTTCTATTGCGCGTTATGCATGTTTGTAAGTTACTATAACAACTGTTATAATGTCTTATGGACACATTATATCGTGTTATAAATATATGCATATATGCAAGTCATTATAGCGATGACCTTCATAGAAAAATTTATATAGGTAGCAATGTGTGAAGGGTCCAAAACATTTTTTATTATACTCTTATAATATTGATTTAATGAATAATGTGATTGTTACTTTAGTATTGATAAAGTTATTGTAATAGTGCTGTGATAACATTTTGTGATGTAACATTATAGTTCAGGATCATGGTGCTATATCATGAATAAAATTCTGCTAATATTGTTTGACTGATAGCGATTACAATTATTAGAATAATATAATAATGTTTATAATCATAATAGTTCAAGTGACTTGAATTTGAAGCTCAGTGATTGGTTGTTGCTGAAATGCCCCTTGGGAGGGGTCACTGACTCCTCTCATTCAGTTTGTTTATGCCCAGAAGCTTTTTCTGCTTTTGAACCAGATCTCTTCTAACAGCTGTTAAACTGTCAGTCACCCTGCAGTCTAAGAGAAGATGACTTCTGGAACGAGGCACGACTGAAATTACCCCCAGCTTTTGTGTGTTTCTTTCGTTTCCTCCATATTGCTGTCACACAGGAAAAGCTCTTAACTACATCCTGCGGAAGAACTTTAAGTCCAAGGTGGGAATGCGTGCAGACTCCCAAAAAATTGTTGTGTTGATGACTGATGGAGAGTCCCAGGACGACACACGGCTCCCCTCACAGAACCTGAAGGACGCCGGCATAGAGGTCTACGTTATTGGTGACTGACTTTCAGTTTGAATAGTGAGAGCTGGGAAACCACAATACTTCACCACAACAGATATAACACAAATTGAACTTATTTCATGCTCGTCACAATGAAAATGTTAGCTAGTTAGCCCCTTAAAGATTATTATTTTTATTATTATTATTATAAGATGTACAAATTACTACATGTGTTGTTTATATCATTTAATGTCTTTATGTTATGAAAATCATGTCAAACATGTTTCAAGTCTTTGCAAGTTGAGTTTTAATAATTTGAAACAAAACAAATTTAATGGCTGTCTGGAAGGAAGAAAGTCCTGCTAAAAACATGGGGTTTGTTTGAGCAGACAGTCAGCAGTAATCAGCTCAAATTATTTCTAGGTAGCAGGATTAAAAACTCAAAAGCATCAGTATGGTCTGTCAAAGGTTTAGTTTGGGCAAGCCAAAATTTATTACTTTTCCAGTCATATAGTTTTCTTTGTTTTTAGTGTTGCATTGTATTAACGTACATTTCTCTCAGGGGTGAGGGATGCTGATGAGCGTGAGCTGAAATCCATCGCCTCTGAGCCCGTTGAAATTCACATGTACAGTGTCGCAGACTTCTCATTTCTCCCAGACATCGTTGACAACCTCACCATCAACCTCTGTAGCAGCACTAATGGCTCAGGTAGGCAAAGAGTCCATCACTGCCTCCTAAATCTTTGGCTGCAGTAGAGAAGCTGCAGAAGAACTCTGAGGTGTTTATAAAGATTCAGCCACAAGATGAACGACATTTCCACCACATGGCTTTGTTTACAACTTTAGGACTGAAACAGTGCATCATCCTAGTGTTGGTTTGATTCAGGAACCGGACCTTTAGGTGGGAACCCACCCCAAGTATGCTATATTGCATTACCTCTTTAAGAAGCAGCCTGTTGGTAACTGTGAAAACAAATCTACTCAAGTTCGGCCAACTGTTGGTTTCAGCTTCAGCAGTGATCTGGTTCCAGAGTGAGTTCATTCACTAATCTGTGTGTGTTCTCACTGAGATGAGCTCTGAGCTGCTCAAAGCCTGACAGTGTTCAGTCCACAGCTCAGCTCCAATCAGCGTGCTGCTTTATACTGATGTTTGCTTTCTGACTTTCTCCTCAGGACTCCAGGCTGAAGGAAATCACACCTCAACAGGTAAACAGAGAACGTAAAGATAAATGAAGTGGATGGATGGTCAACAAAGGCTCTGACTTCTGTTTCCTTCTGAAAGTTGATGCTGGATTATTTTGACAAAAGCCGAGTAAAAACACCAATTTTCTCTTAACCAAGGAGTGTTTTACATGTAATGGAGGCTGAACAGACCATGGTAACAGTTTTAGAGGACCATGAAGGTAACAGGCATCAGATCAGAACACACTGATGTGGGCTGTTTTTAGGCAACGTGTTTTATTGTTTGGGCTTGTTGTAAAAGAAAAGTAGGAGCATCGAAAATACAGCAGAAAGGATTTCGAAGAGACAATAAATATAAGATTAAAAAAATAAATAAGTAATATTATAATATATCCTGTGTAAAACTGCAATTTAATACAGTTATTACTGTAGATGAGGTGGACTCTCAAACCAAGTGTAACGTTATAACTAAATAAAACTGTAACGTTACATGATCAACAATAAACCTGTAACCTTTTTGTAACAAACAGTAATAATTACTGTGATGGCAGCCAGCCTGATGTAAATGATTACGTTAATCGACCACCACAAGTTTGGCAAGTAAACAAACGCTCATTCCTCTTTTCATAACGAACGACAGTTGAAAAATGAGATTAATTTATTTAACACACTCAAAGTGTCCAAACATTGTTCTAAATTAACTTCATGAAGCAATGATACGGAAAAATCCCTTCATGCCATAAAATGAGCTCAAATAATGTTTGAAACACTGAATCTGAACATTTAGGCTGCTGAAAACTCACAACATCACTACAGTCTCTGTAGTCGGCCTTAGAAAGCTTTACTAACCTAAATAAAATCAAATTAAAATTTAGTATTTCAATACCAAACTGCTCATCATATTCAGCCTCACATAAGAAAAACAAAATCCATTTATTTAATGGCTGCGTCAGGCTACCTACGTAACCCGAGACGTTATGTTGAGTATAAAAACTCTTGTTCATTACATTTTACTTCATAATTGCAACCGTGTTGTATTCATTGTTGCAAAACTTGTTCTGTATTATGTTTGTTAATGTGATCAAAACCATTGATCTGAAGCTCAATGCTGATGCTGTCATGTAAATAGTTTTCTAATCAGCAATAAATATAACAATTTCCCCACTTCCTGGTTAAACCCCACCCACTTCCGGGCAAGGCCCCGCCCAGTCCGAGTACGGATACAGATAATGCTGTACAGGCTCATCCCTACTAACTAATGTTGCGTTCAGTGCTTCTTTGTTTGTCTCTTGTTGTATGAAGTTTTAAAGCCAAAGTTTATGATGGACGGCTCAGCAGCTGTTTTTTGTCCTCTCTCAGGTGCCGCCGCGCAGCAGATGCTACGTGTTACGTAGGCAGGTTATAGGTAACGGAGGGAGGGAATAACGGCACGCTCATCAGACGTTTCCTAAAAATAAACATTTTTCATGAGTTCCGCACCTCGAGTCCGAGTCCAGTCTGAAGTTACTGTGTGGGACTAAAGTTGGAATCGAGTCCGAGTCTCTAACTGGAGTTCCCATCTCTTGTGCTCATGTTAGCAGACTTTAAACTTTAGACTTGATTGTCCCCAGAGGGAAATTCTTTTCCACAGCACTGTATATCACCAAATGCTTGTAGCATGCTGATTTAGCTCAGAGCACCACTGTGCCTAAATACAGCCTGACTGAGGCACTAGCATGGCTGTTAGTCTGACTTCCATATTTGGTATTTTGTGTATTGTATCCCTCAATCCTGTGTTTTCCTCCAGGTGCTCTGTGTGACGCCACGGCCAAGGCTGACATCGTGCTGTTGATGGACGGCTCCGACAGCATCCACAGCATTGATTTTGAAATCTTCAAGTCTTTTGTCTCCAGCATAGTCAGTCACTTCAACATCGGCCCAGACAGAGTCCAGATTGGTAATATTTTTACTATTTATAATTCATACTACAGACAGTACACACACATGCACACACCCAACCTACACACATACATTAATGTGGAGAGATGTCCCTGAGCAGTGAGGGGTTTGTTGCCTTGCTCAAAGGCATCTCAGCAGTGCCCAGGAGATGAAGTGGCATCTCTAAAGCTACCAGTCCACACTCTTTAACCGGCTGCCCTTGGGTAGTCCTACAGACTGAGCTACTACCATCCCCTCGTCAGTAATACATCTGTTGTATCATGAAGCTGTACTCACCTGGGCTGAGCCTGTCACGGTCCTGATCTGTGCCTGTCTTCGTTCTGGGTTTTTCTGTTGGTGTGTGGTGTTTGGTTCATGCTTTGTTTCAGTCTGCAAAGTGTTTTTGATCTCTGCCTTGTTATTTATTTGATTATGAATGTTCTGCTTTAGTCATCCTAGTCTGAGATCTGTTCCACCTTCATGTCATGCATTTGAGTCCTAAGACCAGAAACCTTGACAGAGGCTTCAGACTCCACCCAGCAACCGCAGTGCCTGTAGAGTTAGCTCAGCTCCATCTCAAACCACGTCTTGTTGGGTCTTTTTTTTCCAGCAGCAAAATACCAGTGCTAGCACAGCCCTTTCTCTTGCTTCTCTCTGCTCCCCCCACATTCTCACGGCATTAAAATGAACCTTGTTCACCTGCTGCTCCACTTCCAGGTTGTTGATTAGCTGCTCTTTGTCCTAAATCTGACTGAAGGTTGTCTATTGACCTGTGCTCGGTCAGGTTAACTCTACCGCACCGGTAGTCCAGTAGGCTGTACACTATAGGCCTTTCTCATTTCCCAAATTTCTGCCTCCTCGCCTACTTGATCTTCGACTCTTTGTGGCGTGTCTTAGTGCCTCCCACCCGAGATGTGAGCTTGAGGATTCGAGGACATTTAACGAAATGAGATGTCCTCGCAGCCATCATTTTAAAGCAATGTCTATTAAATATGACCTGTTGCACAGCTGCATCTGTCTACTGTTAGAGCTGTGATCTCTGTCAGAGCAGCAGACCAGCTGTCTGCTCTAAAGGCTTCAGATCATGTCTGTCAACAGTACAACATGTAGAAACAGCTCGAGGTTCTAATAAACATTAACGTCAGTTTACAACAGTCAGATCACATCAGCCTAATCATTCTCAGCCTGATGAGATGAGCGTTTCATCATCAGACCCTTTACAAAATGACACATTTATCTCATATAGCCCCAGTTAAAACTGTCATCGCAGGACTCTACTGTTGGAATGACGTGCAGACTACATGGGCACTATTATTAAACATCAAACAGATCAGTTCTAAATGCTCTGGTTGATATTACAGCCTGATCATTTGACTTCAGCAGCTGTTTTGTCACGATTATTGCAGCTGAAATGCTGTGATTCGGATCAGCACGGACATTAACGCAACTCATATTTGCCTATACGCATAAATCTTCCATCCGCCCCCATTAACTAATTATTTTATCAGATTTAGAGATCAGCATCTGGATGGGCATTTTACCTCCACCTCCACCGTCCCTGTAGCTTTCACAGTGATTTCTTTCTTGTGTATTATATTGATGTATGAGTGTTTTCTGTAACGATTTTCTTTGCTGATCAGAGAGACTGCTGTCAGTCATTTAAAAGTTTCCTTCAGTGCAGTACTGTCACTGCAAATATCGTGGGACAAAACAGAAAAAAGCTGCAGTAATGAACTTGACAGGAGAGGAAACAGAATTAAACTTTCAGCTTCTATAATCCATATTTAGACTCTGATGGAGCTCAGGGTTGATCAGGAGGACGGCTGCTTTACTCCAAACAGGTTAACTGTATGAAACTGGACTGTGTGTGAAACCTTTTGAATGTGCAGAAGAACACAGAACATGAATTGACATTAGATCTTGACCGATCCTGTCAGCGTGTCGGGAGATTTATTGTTGTTAATTTATGTTGTGTAAATGCGCACTGTGTCTCTGGGGAGACGCTTCATCCAGCCGCTATTTACTATTCATTTTACAATCCTGCATCACATTCAACCATATCATCAGTGATGTCAAAGTGAAATGACATTAAGGAATGCGGCTAGAACAGCGCTTTATGAGGCTCTACACAAACGATGAAGGGCAGAAAGTTTGATCGCGCATTTGATTTGTTTAAATAGAGTTAACTGATACAACTTATGAATACATCAAGAACACTGCAAAGTCCTGCTGCCGCTATGGGTTTGTTCAGCTGCTTGTCACGCCTCTTTTAAACGTCACAGCGGCTGAAAAGACTTCCGCAAAGGATACACCCATGTATCCTCGCTTATAGCTCCTCAATCCTTGATGTGTATTTTAAGAATTGAGATGTCCTTCAAGATGGCGTGCTGAGATCGACACGCTCCAGAATCGAGGAGTCGGGGAGGTAGAAGAAGAAGAAGCCATACTAACATGCAAATCAAGATAATTCTGCCTTGTCATCATCCAGCCTGGACAGTGAAATTGTATAAACGCTGAGTCAAAAACAACAAACAGAAGAATTTTAGGTGGCAGGTGCCTCAAAGTGTTGAAGATCTGAATAGAAACATAGTGCCACCGCATCATAGATACACCTATTTCCCCCATGAGCAAACAAGTAATGTTCAAAAGCAATGCTGGACAACATCAACTGTCCAATCACAGCTAAGGGGCAGGGTTGTGGGTGGGGCTCATCCTTGCTTCAACACAGATAACAGCTGATGGCAGGCATGACAAACCTTCAGGCTGTGTTTTTTCTGCAGGTCTGGTTCAGTTCAGTACTAACTCACAAACTGAATGGCACCTGAACACCTACCACACCAAATCTTCTCTGCTGGAGGCCATAAACAATTTGAGCCAGATGTCCGAAGGCACCAGGACAGGTGATTTAGGATTGAAATCATTGTTTGTGTTGTGTTATAATACTGTGATACAACATTGTAGCACATTATCATGGTGCAATATTATGAATCAATGTTGTTATTGTTTGACTAATAGGAATGACAAGAATAATTCAGCAATTGTAATGATGCAAGCAGCTCACAAGATCATTCAAAGCTCACTGACTGATTGTTAACTTCTTCCTGAAATGCACCTTGGGAGTTGTAGTTGACTTCTCTCATTCACTGTTTATGCCCACAGGCTTCTTGTACGTTTGACTTTAATAAAGATCTTTTCTAACACAGCTGTTAAAGTAGTCCAACTGTCAGTCACCTAACAGTCTGTGAGAAGATGAATGTGTTTTTTACTTCGGGAACAAGGGGCGACCAAAATCCCCCCAGCTTTGTACCTTTATGCCTTTTCATTCCTCCATATTACTGTCACACAGGAAAAGCTCTTGACTACACCCTGCAGAACAACTTTAAGCCCAAGGTGGGAATGCGTGCAGACTCCCAAAAAATTGTTGTCTTGATGACTGACGGACAGTCCATTGATGACACACGGCTCCCCTCACAGAACCTGAAGGACGCCGGCATAGAGGTCTACACTATTGGTGACTGACTTTTAGTTTGAATAGTGAGAGCTGGGAAACCACAACAGACATAACACAAATTGAACCTGTGTTGATGCTTGAAAATGTTAGCTAGCTACCCCCTCCTTATTATTATCTATCCATCCATCCATCCATCGTCAACTGCTTATCCCACATATAGGGTCGCGTGGGGCTGGAGCCTGTCCCAGCTGACATCGGGCGAAAGGCGGGGTACTCCCTGGAGAGGTCGTCAGTCCATCACAGAGCCACACATGGACAGACAACCACTCACACTCACATAAGGACATTTTTAGAGACACCAATTAAGCTAGCCTGCATGCCTTTGGATGGTGGAAGGCAGCCGGATCACCCGATCGTATTATTAGGGGTCCAAGCCCGAATGGGGCTGGGAACCCACGAATGCAAGGCATCACGGTTCCCAGTACCAGCAGAGCTGGGAACCCTATTGTTTTCATTAGGAATTTTATTATTTTTATTTGTCTGTAAAGAAAATGCATACTGCGGCCTAGACGGTAAATGCTACAGACGCAAAACTCACAGTGTAAGTTCAATTCACTGCCGTGACCTCAGACGCAAAAAATTGTACACTTCTACCCCTAGGGGGCGCAATATGCAAGGTCAACATCTTTAGGCTTAGAAGTCACGTATACGAACGCATATATCAAAAACCTTATATCCACACGTTCGGAGGATCGAGCTGAATCTCCTGGTACAGGCCACGTCCATTTCTGCCTATAATCTTTTTCCCGCAAAAACTGAAAAATCTATTGGTATTAACTTCTCCGAAACCACAAGTCTGATCGACACCAAACTTGGCATGTCACCATCTCTGGACCTACCTCATACAGGCTTGTCCTCCACAGACTGATACGCGAAAAAATGTTGCAATAGGCTAGCAATTTTTACACAAAACACTAGTAACAGGAACTGATGTCATATCTTCGGTTTGGAATGGCTGATTGACACCAAACTTGGAGCACTTATGTGGGACGCACCCCTGAATATTATGCAAAATTTGTTGCAACTTTTCCTAGGTGGCGCTGTTCAAACCGAAAAATCTGTTACTCTATAACCACAAGTCACATTGACATGAAACCAGCGCCAGATTGTTTAGCATGGTCCCCTGACTCCATAGACCAAAGTTTTCCCTAGTGTGCCCATAGGTGGCGTTGTTATTGCAGATTAAAATCATCAGAAAAAATCCCATTGACTTACATGACTTACGTGCGATTGACAGCAAACTTGGGTCAATTGTTCCCCATGGGCCCCCGATGACACCTGAAAAATTTTGTTCAATTTGGACTAAAGGTGGCGCTATAATTGAAGGTCAAATACCATCAGAAAATCACATTCATTTGAATGGGATTTGAACCAACAAACATTTTATCTAATAACTGCGCACGTCTACATCACACAATCATAGACCTTATGTCTACATATTTGGGTGATGCTCCCGATTCCTATAGTATAGGACACGCCTCTATGCGATGACTTTTTCATATTGTAAAATTGCGAAAAACTGAAAAATCTACTTTAATGAACTCCTCTGAAGGCGTAAGTCCGATCGGCACCAAACTTGCCACTGTTTTGAACAGTTAGAAATTTTAAAAAAAGTTTTAAAAAAAAATGTGGTATGTTTGAGCAGACAGTCAGCAGTAATGTAAAGTACATATGATTTCTAGTTAATAGGTTTAAAAACACACAAGCATGTCTGCTCTGTCAAAGGTTTAGTTTGGACAAACCATAATTTATTACTTTGCTAATCAAATAGTTTTCTTTGCTTTGAGTCTGTTTTTTTCTGCTCTGTATTAACACCACATTTTTCTCACAGGGGTGAGTGGTGCCAGAGAGAGTGAGCTGAAATCTATCGCCTCTGAGCCCATTGAAATTCACATGTACAGGGTGCATGACTTCTCGGATCTCCCAGACATCGTTCACAGCCTCACAATCAACCTCTGTGACAGCGCTAAAAGCTTAGGTAGGCTAGTCCATCATCATTAAAACATGATACACATTAACACCATTCAGACCCACTGATATTAGACTCAATCAGAAGCCTTAGAAGCTGTTACACACGGCCAAGTTTCGGATGCCAACAGTTGGATATCTTGGTCATACACAGAACTTTAAAATCCTGCGTAGGGAGTTGCTGGTGACGTCTCTGCAGCTAACATCAACAGGCACACAAAGTCTACCAGTTTTGTGATCTTAGTTGTCTTCAAGCCGGAACCTCAGTGTCTGAAAAGTGAAGCCAATGCAGGAGTGCCATAATCCTGAATTATTTCTTATGACCAGCAGGGGGCGACTCCACTGGCTGCAGAAAGAAGTGTGATTGTATAGAAATCTGAGAAAATGAAGCCACTTCTGAGCTGATTAGCTCCCTCAGTAAAGACTCTTCTTCAACACAGCATGATGTTTATTTAGGAAACTACGGTCCCATTTAGAGAAACATAGACCGGAAGAAGGGGAGGATGTAGGGCGGGGCTACCTTGTGATTACCATGGCAACCTGTCAATCAGCGCTTTTCATAAAGAGCAGGTCTAGACCGAACTCTAAAGTTATTTACAGAAGCCCAACAATTCCCACCAAGAGCAGCACTAGGCGACACAGGCAAGGAAAAACTTCCTTTAAGAGGCAGAAACCTCGAGCAGAACCATGGCTCAGGGTGGGGGGGCATCTGCCTCGACCAGTTGGGGTGAGGGGGAGAGAGAGAGAGAGAGAGAAGAGGGAGGCAGCCTACACAGTATACACATAGAGGTACAGACAATAAAGGTGATGTTGCTACAGACTGAATGAAAAATGGTACAGATATTTATAGTAATGTTAATGATAATAATAACAGTAATAATAGCAATAGGACTAGTAATAGCAGTTGCAACTGTAGCAGAGGGCGTCGAGCAGGAACACGGGGGCAGCAGGAGACTCCCAACAACAGATCCAGACTCCACAGCTCCAGAGCCACCAACACCCGCAGGGAAGTGACAGGAGGGGAAGCACACGCACCACGGGAGAGGGAGAAAAATCGAGTTAGTAACATGCATTAATGGGATGAGGTTGCACTCAGAGAGAAAGAGAGAAGAGGAGAGAGGAGCTCAGTGCATCATGGGAAATCCCCGGCAGTCTAGGGCCTATAGCAGCATAACTAAGGGATGGTTCAGGACTCACCTGAGCCAGCCCTAACTATAAGCTTTATCAAAAGGAAAGTCTTAAATGTAGAGACGGTGTCTGCCTCCTAACCCAAACTGGAACCTGGTTCCACAGGAGAGGAGCCTGATAGCTGAACGCTCTGGCTCCCATTCTACTTTTGGAGACTCTAGGAACCACAGGTGCATTCTGGGAGCGCAGTGCTCTGGTGGGGTAGTAAGGTACTATGAGCTCTTTAAGATAAGATGGTGCCTGACCATTAAG